>JAVKLA010000093.1:33763664-33780819 GCA_034782735.1 Sagittarius serpentarius | reverse complement strand
ACCCTCTGGATGCGACCTTCCAGCCAATTCCTCAGCCACCGAACAGTCCACCCATCAAATCCATACCTCTCCAATTTGGAGAGAAGGATGTCGCGGGGAACCGTGTCAGAGGCCTTACAGAAGTCCAGATAGATGACATCTGTCACATTTCCTTAACTACACCGCAGTGGCCTTGACTAACTGAAGTGTATACCATATAGGGTTCATACAGATTCCTCTCACACAAGTCATGAACTATCAGACTACCAGAATTACCATGAACTCTTAACATGTAAAATGATCTAGTCTTTTTATGTTTAACCTGCTTAGTACCTCAAATTCTGTGGTGACTGCAGAAAGCACAGAAGCTAGCTTGGAAGCAAGATAAATGAAATATCTTCATTTCTATGTCCCCAACTCATCTCATTTACATGTAAACAAATGAAGGCAAAGCAAGAATCATAGATTTTTGTTCAGTTACTGTACAATCTTTTCAGACGAACAACAAGCACCACCATGCCCAACATCTTCACAGACTACACATATGCCATTGCACAAATACTTTGTGGAATCCCCTGTAACTGCCTCACTGCCAAACTTCTCATTAGTACATGTGAGGTTGATCAGTGCCAACACAGTTAAAGAAAAGTCTTCCCTCAGCACAACAACCAGCTGCTGTCCAGGATCATCTTGAGGAGTTACTAAGTTGGATGGAGTAACCAAATAATGAGAAATCAAAGGCTGTAGGTGCCTAATCTTTTCCAGATGTGGTGACAGACAACCCAGTCAATTGTCACCCTCCTTGCCAAAGATAATTAGCCCCAGGTTACCTTAAATGATTTAAACAGTGCATCTTTGCTAGCCCAGATCATTTTGACCAAAATGGGCTAAGTGAGCCCTGGAATTCATTCAGCACAGCTGAGAGCATGATAACCTTCAGCAGACGGCGATGAGCCGCTGGGGTTACAAACAGGATTATAACCTTTTCCACTGGCACAGCTGGATGAGGAAGAACAGATACATTTACATCTGAAAGACCATCGTACTTGAACGAATAATGGATAGTGTGTGCATTCCTGATCTGGACATCTAACGGTCAGTCAGCCACTCATGCTGTGCATTTGTGAAATAAGATCACAAATGCATCCTAAACTTTTCTCTGTTACACCTTCCAGGTGTATCTACAGTGTCAACCAACATTTCAATTAATCCATGAATTCCTGCATGTCTTAAAAGTCAAGCACATAATGTATAGACCTGAGAGAAATTCTGGTATTGGTAAATAACATTTATTTTGCTTCCTTCAACAAAGACATGAAATGTAAGTTTTCAAGCATACAGCATTGAGTGTAGACCATTGTAATTAAGAACTATATATTAGAAGCAAAATTATTTTTGTGATCTCTTATTAGTTCTCTTTCTTGTGTTACCCAGTTTATATTAGTCTGCTTATTTAACAACTCAATCTCATGGACAATTAAACAATACTCACAGAGGTATACGAATGTCCAACCCAATCAGTTCCACCTTATTAAACTCTTCTTTCATCCTTTTTTTGCATCCTGAATTACATAGTCAATACAGTCTCCTCAATAGGGCTACACTTCTGAATACATTTTAGAAATAAATTCTCAAATTTGGTAGATTTTATTATCAGATTAACTGTATTTGGTCTTTTAAATGTAAAACAAAATTTGTAGGTTTTTTTCCAAGAACTTCCACAGTCTTTCCTTATTTCATTTCTGCAGTGATTTCAAAATTGCAGCACTAGAGATCTTGAAATCATTGCTGTCAATTCAGATGCTATCAGAGTTTATGGTAGGATACAAACTCACAGTCTTCCTAGCATCAGCTACAATGACAAAGTTATTTACTGCACTTTATGGAGGCACTAATCTTATTTTCCATATTCCTACTGAAAACCGGTGACATTCACTATCTTCCCAACCACCATGGCATGACATGCAAGTCAGTTTGAAAACTGTGTCATAATAGCTTGACAGTAACATAAACACTGATTCTTTCCAAAGGTAACAGCAGGCAGAGACTAGAGAAGACAACTTTTGCTTTCCTTCAGAAAAGCAATAATTTCTTTTCGTTTTTGTCAGCTCTACGGCAGACACAGACACTTTGTTATTATACATTTATTTTGGCATACTACATTTCTTTTCTGAATTAAGAATCTCGGAATAAACTACATGTACATCTGAGAATGTTATTTCAAGTGAAATATCTTTGGCCATCATTAAAAAAATAATTACAAAACCAAGAAGCTTTAAAGCTACTTTCTCTCTTTATTATGAGTAAAGGGTTGCTTGTTTAAATTAAAATAAAAACTATACTTAATCTTCTGATGTGCCTTACTTTGGGGAAAATTACCTGAATTTCTAGAGTAAGAACCACCCAAAGAAGTGGTGAATTAAGTTCTTTATAGCTTATCCTACATTCCTCTCATTTTGTAAAGTAGACGAGTGATCTGAAATTTGTCAAAAGACAGAGATAACTCTCAAATTTTGTTATAGCAGCATACATCAGTGACAGGTCATGCCTCTTTGTAGTTGAGACCTTTAAGTGATACTAAATGAAACTATTATATACATATCATATTTCAAGTGACTGCCAACATTAATGCGTTGTTTCAGTAATAATCATGAATCTACTGTGACATATTTGGGCTATTTCTCCATGCGGTTATAATAAACTTTTGTCCAAGAGCATTTAAGTCTGTAGCACTCATTATCCTTGTTGTGTGACCTAGAAGGGTCTTTGGCAATCAAAATTCTGACACAGAAGTTCACAGTTCAAATCTGCCTTTCAAGTTATCCCTTGAGACAACTTGTACTGATCCCAAGTCTTTTTTGACAGCTGTGTTGAGGTTTCCTGATTATAAATTCCCATCTTCTAATCTTTTCACTGGAAAGGGCAGCTGCAAGTAATGGCAAGTTAATTGAAGCATATGACACAGATTCTAATAAATGCTTTAAAAGATTTGCAATCTATGCTTAAAAAAACAATTTGGTAGCAATAATTTCAGTGTAATTCTCCAAGTGCTCAAGAGGTCTAAGTTGGTCCTAAATACTGCAGAGGGAGAAAAAATTAAAGTACATTTTATGGGATATAGGTCTCAGTAATCGTTGTTGCATGGCAGGGTTTTATGCTACACCACTGAAAATGAAAATTTTCCACACATAACCTGGCAGCCAACACATAGTTCACTCACAAAAGGAGACTGAGTCAAACTAATGACAATCTGTGTTAATCTATTCCAATACTTTCCTTAGCTATATGAGTGCAGAAGTCTGTGATGTTTAAAGCAGAATAGGTTATAATATGGCACAATAAGGCAGAATAACAGAAAAATACGTACCTGCATTGACTATAAACATAATAGAAGACATACAAACTAATTGTAGTCATTTGGCACTTGCAATTATTTTCACGTAAGCTATGACAACTGTACTACAGACCTCTCAGCTGCTGTCCTACCTCATGATGAGACACATCAGGTCTCATAAACTAAGAAAATGCAAGAATAGATCAGTATGTGCATAAAAGAAGAAAGATGCATACTTTCAGAGAAGGTGACATTCTAATGCCTACATAAGGACCAAACCAATTGCCCACCAAGGAGCTATTATGATGATCCAGTCTGACTTGACCCGTAACATACTTTAAAGAATTGCCCCCAGTAGTTTATGCATCAACCGTACAACATTTATTTAGCGATAGAGAATCCCTGAAACCATCGAGTTCTATTTCTCTTTATAGGATCTTGCTGTACCATTTCCTGCTACATTAAAGAACTCACCTTAAAGCTGGCAATTTTCTTCCTAAAGAGGAGATAAACTCTAATCAGATCACCTCTTAACCTTCATTCTGCTAACTACATTGAGATGTATAAGCATTTTTCCAAACCTCAAACAAATTTTTGTCTCTCTTCTGTTGATCCCTTTATAATTATCCAGCCAGAGATATTTCAGATAAATATTTAAGGAAAGGAGCAAACATGGTAAATAGATTAATGGATTATAATAGAAGTAATTTTCAAGCTCATATATGTTATTGATTACTGTCTAAGTGACTGTAAGATTTACTGAGGACTTCAGGTTTCAGGCCGAATATTACACACCTTCAGTTCATACCCATATAGCTCTTCAGGGTTTTCTGGTTTAATGTCAAATAGCAAAACACATAATGGACATTGGGTTGCTTTTCAATAAGCAAGACAAATGTTGAGGATAAGGGTAATGTTTTCAGGGCTAAAAGCAGTTCAGTTCTTCAGCAAAATTTATACCTTAAACTAATCTTTGTAATCTCTGTAGCATACTTTTAAGTTATTCAGAAACTTCCAATGTCAACATCAATCAATGTGTAGGTGAAATAACCGACGTTACAACCAAAAGCAAAACCACACCAGAATCAGTCAATCTTACTACCTTTTCAGGTCTCAATAGGCATCCATGCTTCCTTCTGTGACATGAGCAAGAAATATATACCATTTTTTCCCTCAAATCTGTGAAGGGAGCCTTTGTTGGAAGCTGAAGTCCTGATCTCCTTTATATCATTGCCCTGGAGGTTAAAGTGATATAAGAGGAGCCAAAACCTGTAGCAAGTAAGGGCACATTTCCTTGTTCTTGTCCCACATGAGTGCCCAGAAAACAAACTGACCAAGCAAGTTGCTGACTTTATGAGTCTCAGGTAGACTCTTTTCAAACTAGCACATGTACTAGACTATACATCATGTTTCAGTCGGGCCCCACTTCTCATCTTTTCTACTCAGTACAGTTTAAAAAAAAAAAAAACAAACCCAAGAAACAAACAAAAAAACCCACCCCAAAACAGAGCAAGAAAATATGACGTCTTCCCCTCAAACCTTGCAATACAAGACAAAAGACAGATGATGAAAAAAGACATCAGGAGAGTCACAGCCCCTCGCTGCCCCAGGAAATGCTACGGAGTTTAACACTTGGAAGTGAGAAGGATGCACGGTAGCAGACAGTCTACACAGAGGATCTCAGCCACCTCAGCCCCAGTGGCACCGTGGTGTCTGTCCTGCACGGATTCATTTGCAGGCTTGGACAGAGGCTACCCAGGAGCTACCCAGGTGAATGCTGCTTTATTAGGAGTCACAATCCAGTCAGACGATTTCAGCAGACCTTGTCAGAGATGTATACTCTTCAGAAAAGACACAAAGCTTTGTCATCCTTATTGTGATTTAAAGATGTTTTTCATAACAATTTTCTCTCAGATTTTCAAAACTACTTTCTACCCGAAACAGTTGTGTGTACAGCATTTTTACTATTGTATGATTTAAACAGCATTTTTTTAAAAAATAAAATGTTGCTCAAGTTTGCAGAGCTGTGGGTCTTTAATGGAAAATTGTAATATTTGTATGTATTTATTTATATTCTAAAATAACTAAAAAGAAGCCTTTCCAAGGATCTAAATATCTCAATATGCTATTAATAATGCAATTAGTCATACATCCTTTATGGCCTTATGATTTCAAGGGAACAGTGCAGGAGAAAAAAGGGTTTCAGGACAATAGTACAGTAACAGAATATCTGTAAATTAGCAAGTATTTTTATTAGATAATTAGCAACTGGAAAAGTAGCACATGCAAATATTCTAATGGAATAACTCAAAATAGAAGGTGTTAAAATGGCATTCACAAAATACGCCAAGAGCACCTGAGGTGTTAAAGTCCTAAAACTGCGTATTTTAGCAAAACAGAAGAATAAAGCTAATGAGTTAGGTGTATATTATTCTTAGATGCTTATAATAATCCCTTAGCTAGCAAGTTTTAATTTTTTTCAAGGTGTTATAAAAATTACCAGAATAAGTATTAGTCAGAGGTACCCCTTCAGTTATATCTTCAAATACCAGCAGGACTAATCCTCAGGTAAAATAGCAAAAGCTTAATGCTATCGTATTTAATTTCAAAGGATTTGAACAAAGAAATAATTTCAGATGATTAAATCAGTTCATTTTGAAAGAGAAATTGTAGAGGAAAATTACCCTTGTTACAAAAGTTTGTTGTATTTCTCATAAATACCCAGGAATATTTCCATAAAATTATAGATATATTAAAGAAATTGGCCTTGCATTCTAGAACTCAACAATTAGTAAGTGAGTTGGTCAACACTACAGATGAGTTTCTTTGTACTGACCTTGAACAAGGAGTCATTGTGAAGTATCATCACCGCATTCATACCGTTAGTAGTGTAGGAAGAATATGTCCCTCACACTTCATCATGCATCACTGAACTGTAACAAACTCTGACAGGTATAGAGCGTATCTCTAAATATTATGACACTCTACTAGTGACAGCTGGAAAAGGAAAGCTGGACACAATCACAGTTCTTACATTTACTGGAAAAGATGAGCTGCCATCCACAGCAACCATATTTCAGGAAACACCAACTAATACATTTTAAAGATTTTAAAATGCAGAAAAGCATCAGTTAAAATTGCAGAGGCTTTTACTGTCAACAATTAGTCTTTGCGTCTTACATATAACATTGTCACAGAAACCACTGCTAAAAAAGCAACCAAAACCCTAAAAATCTACAGCATTCAATAATCTTGCCTGACTATAAAACAACTCATGGCAAAGGTCATTTGCCAAAGGAATAATATTTGTATAATAATTGCATATGACGAATCACGCTTGGAATGTCACAAAATTATTCCAAGAGTACACTTTCTGCAAACTGAGTTTTCTCATTAACCATAAGTATTTCTGAAGTAATTTAACTAAATATTCATTTTAAAATCAGAAAATCACATTCAAGTGCTGCACCTTATATAGATGACAGGTACACAAAGGAGGACTGCATCTTCCCATCAGTGCTAACTTTAGGTTAAATTCCTTTTTAATTATTTTGATGAGTGTGCATTTAATTCAAAGCATATAGTGTTGCAAATTCAAGCACCTTGTTCAAATATATATGCTTTGAGGTGTACAGCTACCTACTCTTCTGTAGTTTAACAGAAGGACAGTTCAGCCTTGGTACCCAAAGAAATACTTTAATCTGTGGCCAAAATAACATGAACATCTTAGACATTAAAACGTTCCTTACAGCCAGCCAGCTGTGTGCTATATACATGTGTTAAACTCAACATTCTCTTAAAAGCTGCTTCTTTTCTTGCATGGCAAAATGTAGAGCATTTCCTTCATAAATAAGAGTGTTTACTTCTAAAAAGGATTATAAACCCACAGTTTTATTCAGGAAACAGAAGTTTTAATGCAGCTATACAATATGATATGAAATACTCCCAGGAATAAACGAGTACTCTGGAACAAACCAAATTTTTAATCCTTACAAAGTGAGAAATTAGCACTCAAAAGGCTTATATTTATGCTTTTTAATTTTTTTTTTAAATAAATACATTTGTGAATGTATGTAGATACACTTATAAACACATTATTCAGAAGTGATAGTAATTATGGGTATGTCACTGCTTTGACTGATTCTTGCAGCACCAGAAACATCTTGGTTGTTTAATATTAACAATTATTATTAAACTAAAAATTATTAAATCTGTTATTAGATTTACTGTTTTTAACTATTTTGATAAAAAGCTTAATCTCAGGGAGCATGTCTGTGACTACAAGTATTTCTCTTCCATCTTACCTAAAATGTTTTCCTGTAATTTACAACTGTATTATACTAAACATTTTGCCAAAACATTACATTTTATGCTTCATTCAAGTTTATTTTACACAGAACTTTCTCAAAAAAAATTCTTTTGGGATACCTTTCCTTATATTTTGTGAAATGTTTTGGAAAAAAAAAAAGAATAAAACTCCTTCAGTTGTTCTTTTGTTATGTACGTAAAAGGAGATACATTTCCTGCATGTTCTAATTCAGCTTTTTGGTTCTCTCTTTACTCAGAGAAGTTGAAGCTAAACGTTTCAAACTCAAATCTGACTTACTGACCTTGCCAAGAATGGCAGAACACCTCACCTTTGAAGAAAATCAGTTTGATTTTATTAAGTTATGAACATTTCCAGCCAGTACACCAGAATATGTTGACAGTACGTTTCATACTACTTGAGGTATGTGGTGCTTTTACTTATATCTATTTAAAATGCTGATCTGGATGCAGGAAAAGAAAAAATGGGGTGGTTCATTTGATGTCTTCGGCAAAAAGGATGTCTTAAGGGATATTTTTAGGAATGTTTCATGTCAAGTCTCCTGAACATCCATTTATTTTCATCTGTTTTTTCCCTCCTTTTCCCTTTTTCCACTAAGCCTTCCTTACTCCTTGGCAAATTAAGTGGGGATGGAAATAATAATAAAGTAGCAGAGAGACAAATAAATCAAATGAACAGTAGAGGCAGCCGACAAAGTCAATACTGAATCTTTTCCAAGACATTTCCTTTTCTTTACGATGGTAATGCTAAACTTAAAATTCCTAACACAGGGTTTTCAAAAGTGTTCATGATCCATCAACTTGAACAAATAGAGGTAGCTTCAAGTGAAAGAGAAGTGAAGAGTAGAACACTAAAAAAGTGGAGAAGGACAGGAGGAGGTAAAAACTTATAGAACAGAGATCATACAAGGAAATGGCAAAGTTCAGTAGATAGCACTCAGATCTTTACTTAAACTTGCTCACCATATATGCCATTTCATCTATGAACTATTACTGTCACACCTCTGTCTTCATCTGTAAAACAGTAAGATACTTACCTACTGCTGTAAAATGCTTTGAGTCTTATGGAAGCATTAATTATTGAGTCAATAAGAGATGATGAACTATATACCAGATGGTTAAACCCCCTGATTTTCAATTGCTTATTTATCTTCTCTATATGGATTAAACACTAAATGACGAAGATACAAACTTG
The DNA here is from genome assembly GCA_034782735.1 of Sagittarius serpentarius. Classification (NCBI taxonomy): domain Eukaryota; kingdom Metazoa; phylum Chordata; class Aves; order Accipitriformes; family Sagittariidae; genus Sagittarius; species Sagittarius serpentarius. The sequence goes on along the minus strand of JAVKLA010000093.1, from coordinate 33,771,985 downwards.
TTGAGTGAATTCATTCATAATAATTCAACAAACAGCAGTAGAACATCAACAGAGTTGAATTTTTTTTGGACTCCATATGCTAAATCTGTGTGCTTGGCTGCTTGGTCGATAACAACGTTTTTAGCAATTAGATGGCCATATTCTCTTTAAGCAGATGGAACAGAGCTTAATGATACTTGAAACTGCCATATTAAAGACATTTTTACGGTGACCACTTTTTTTCTTCACTTAGTGCAGTGGAAAATGGAGTTTGACAGAGATGACAGGTGATCTGAGGTTCATTTGAAAGCTGCAGTTAGTATTGTGTGTTCTTGGTTTTTACTTCTGAGTGTTTCTTCCAGACAAGAGGTCTTCAGAGAGGGAGAAGTTTCTGGGTCCTAAATGAATTTAGAATTCTTTTATGGCAAGGAAAATATAAGATAGCTTTATTTTCTTCTGAGGTTTCTCAAAAATCCAATATCTTAATTTAAATTGTTTAGACTTAGAAATACTTAACAGTAGCTTTCTGATAATTTCCTTATTTCAGTTTTCAGCTTTTACATCCAATAAAGATGTAAGGCTAATTTTCAAGGTATATTTCTTGCATTTTGGAGTTGTATTTCACTCAAAGTAGGGAGAAAAAAACAATAAGACTTTTCTTTTGTTTAAGTCGGACCATATATGTGTTAGAAATACTTGACTACCACACTTAAAATTCACATCACTGTGTACTGAATCTTTCTAAAAGGCAAGATTTGTATGACATTAAAGCTACGCTTGATACTACCCCTATAGTTAATGGTCTGTTAGATACTCTTTTATGTCCCTGTTTCAGAGGGTTTATAACTTCAGGACAAAATTCTTTGCAATCTGAAACTAAGCATATAGGATAGCAGTTCAGAAAGAATTTTATTAGGCACATACTCAAACCTTCTATAAAACAGTTTTTAAATAAAGACTTCTTTTTGTGCTCTTAGCTAAAAGCAAAGATTAAAAAGAATTTTGTTGGCACCTATCTATAACAATTTTTTCACAGTAAAATGATTTTTTCTATAAAAAATGACACTGTAGAATAAAAAAGAAACATAACATTTTCACTACAAAGAACTCAGTATGTATTGATCTTTATTATTACTATTTAATTAAATGTTACAGTTGTGGTGAAAACTACAAAACAGAAATACAGTTTCTGTCCCAAATAATTTCTAACTCAAAAAAGGCACAGATATCAAGTTCAAGTTTTTTTACTGTAGGTCCAATTGTGAATAAATATCTTGGATGGAAGTGTTGCAGAACTTTCTACAGGAGCTGAGCAGAAAGGAGTTGGCAAGGCAGAAAGAGAGAGGGGAACAGAGAAAGTACCATTAGCTTTTTGGTCAAATACAGTAGTTTGGTTTTAAAGCTAATCTCCCATCATCCCCTCTTTCTGTCTTTGGCTAGGTTCACAGAGAAGTTTTGGTGCACTAAACTCTTTTTGAAGGAAACCAAACACGAAACTCTGTTTCATGTGTGCACTATAAATGTTACAATCCCAATGGGTCTGCGAGTGTCCTGAGCTATGTATGTGTGGTCCTTTGGAAAACTGAACTCTACACGAGGTAGGAATGCACAGTACAGGAAAGCAGACTAAATTTGGTTGGAAATCTCCTGAAGTCCATACCGAGGATATGTAGTAGCCTCAGCTGCTTCTACTGGTGTACCCCAGGGTGCTGAATTACTTTCTAACATAGACATAGCCTGTAATACTCAGCCTTCCTAAAAAAGGTTCTTTAACAGACAATACTTTCGCATGCTACAACCTAGCTATGCAATTGGTATGCTCTGAGAGCTACCAGCTGTTGCACTAAGTTAGTTGATGCACCAACCATAGTGTTGAGCCTTCTGTCTTCTGCCCTCCTGTGAGCAGTTCAGCTGCCCGTGCTCAAGGGCAGCTCCGACGCGGGGCAGCTGTGTGACCTGGGACCAGGCCTGGAAGAGAGCTGCGCGAGCCTGGGGCATCTGCCCCTCTTCTTGGGAGCTGCACGTAAGCCCAGGACCTGGTCCTTCCTGAGCTAGGCTGTAGGCAGACCTGTGCCTGGCCTTGTACCTTGCAGAGCCTGACCTTGCCCTGCTGACTCGACTTCATGGGTTGACCCTTGTCACTGCAGGCTTGTCTGGCACTCACTGTGTGGTGGCTGAGCCTGATGGCTGGCGGTCACCAGCCCTACCCCGCTCCTCTTGTGCCGGTATGGGCACCACGTATGTCATCCTCAGGTCCCAGCTCTTCTTCCCCTGCTGGGCAGCTCACTCCTGCTGCTGCTCCCTGATACCTCAACAGATTTACTGTTTCAAGATGAAAAGACATTTTGCCTTGAGAATAACACAAGTTTAATTCACATTACTCAGACTTCAATAAAGTTTCCTCATTAAGCCAGCAATCCTAAAACATGAAAGCAAATACCTAACCAGAGCTACTGAAAACAATGGAATTGCCCACGTTAGTAATGTTATATATGTTTACATGTGTCTGCATGACCAAGAAATGACTTAGGACAAACTGCAAAACTTTTCTACAATATAAACTGAATTTCTGTTTACCTCAGTAGAATGTATATAGTTTTATTAACACAGTATTACTAGTTCTTGCTAAAAGAAAAAATATGCTTATCTTCCCAAAGAAATATTAAAAAAAAACCTTAATTTGATCACCACCATTGAACTAATATATAAAGCATTTCTCGGTATGCCGATTTTACCACATGGATGCAAATGTCTCAAAAGCACCCTAACTTCCTGCAAAATGAAACAATGCATTGTTACATAATAGGTAATTTGACTCAAATGATTGTAAACCTCCATGTCATGCTGGAAAGTGTTATTTTTTTTAATCTGTCTGAAATAAGAAATATTTATGAAACATCCTGATCTTTTGAGTCACGTAATGCAAGTGTGCACGTTAATGACATTTATAGAGTTCAACCTACATAATCAGCTAGTCAATGTAGCCATGATTATCATCGTTATTTCAAAGAGTGTTTATTTTAATTGGACGGAATATAGTGCTCCCTAACGTGATAAAGTGGGCACAGGCTGGACTTCAGAACCTAAGTTTCAGTGGGACACAAGGACTTCTTTTTTTGCTGCAGAATGATGAGTCTAAAATACATGTCAATATTTTGTTGAAATGAAGCCTGAGAATGCTCCAAGCCTCTACTAAACATTTTTTTCATCAGAGACACAGAACAACATCTCTGGAAACAATAACAGCAGCTATTAGTGTCATCCCTGTGGCCTGGACGATGGGAATCCTCCAGCGGGAGGACAGGAGTTCTCCTCTCAGGACTGCCACTGACTGGTATGGATTACTCTGTCCACTAAGAGCCCTCCACATTGAAGAGATCTCATTTCTCTTACCTTACAAAACAGAAAGTTTGGGTTGCACTGTGTTCAATTCTGGCAATGCTAGGATTACAACCTCAATTTCCAGTACAGCAGGTCCAAGTTTTATTCGCTTAGCCACTCAGAACAAACACTCCTCATTTATGAAATTGTACTTAAGGTATTTGGATCACAGTACAGATACTTCCCTTTTGTACTAGTCAGTCTTCCTATATGATGCAAGGAAAAATATATTAATGTATACGCAAAAGAAAAAAAAATCAGGTTGTTCAGTTAAATGTGAGTTTAGGAAGTCCCAGAGATGCTGATTTAGCAACTATTTGTGTGCATGTAGTTAATTTTCAGCTGACAAGCAGCATTGAAACTTGGAGTGGCAAACATTTGCAAAGCAGTATTTCTTTGTGTAGGTTTAATGGGTATCCAAAGCTTTGCTTTGACATCTTTTGGAGACCTGAGCCCCACTTCAGGAAAATGAAATTAATCATGTATCCATTTAGACCTCAGCATAATCTGTTAATGGTTTAATTATGCTACTGTATAAAGCTTCCTTTCCTTCCCTTTCACTTCAGTCCATCCCTCTAGCTTGTCCTTCTTCACACAAAAAACCCAACTAACCTATAGTTCTTTTCTTACTCTCACAAAGATTTTTAAATGCTTCCTTGTTAATAAACATATTGTTACGCTCAACTGAACATTGCTTTCAAGTATTTTCAAAAAAGTAGAAAGCACGTTTGGAAACTATGAAATTATCCATCTCTGTAGGTACAATATAAATCTGAATGTTTTTGGGTATAACACAAAGGTTTTGGATTCAAATGCCTTTATTCCTGTATCATAAAGTCCCACCATTCTTAGGCACAGATACAAAAACTCTTGCTTGAAGTTCCCAGAGAAACAGAAGTGGAAGCAGGAGAGAGGAAAGATAAGCCAATAGATTTTTTTTTTCAATTCTTCCATAACCCCTGCAGCTTCATCACTCTTAAGCTTTCCTCAAATCCACAGGCCTTCTAAAATCTCTACACACCCCCACCCTGTAAGGCCCTTCACGTAACGCTCGGCTCCACTCTGTACCCCTAATACCGACCCGGATAACTCCTTCTCCTCTCTCCTGTGCTCCCTACCACTTTAGCTGGGCAAATGGCATGTCCTGCAGCCAGCGTGTGGTTGTGTTGTGTGGCTGCTGTTGGGGTTCTGCTGATGGCTGGGGTAACCCATGTCCCCTAACTGGAGGGCTGGTTAGGGTACAGAACAGCTAAATGCTCAGCTCTCTTGGCTTTGCTCTCACAAATCTGGGCTTCCTTCCACTAAACAGCTGTCAGTTTTTACAAGACTTGGTGGAAACTGAGGACTTTTGGACATTGCATCTAAGTAATCCAGTTGCAGTTGGTGACTGGGTTCAGAAATTATTACTGACAGTCAGCAGACAGAGTATTTGCACAAGTGTATTTTTCAGGCCACTAAGCTAAAATGTGATATTGGAAGCTGTGGAACTGTTTTAAAGGAAGGAAAATGAGCATGGTTATGAATTGTGGTGGTTTTCAATATTGTGACAATGAAACTAAATGCCAGCTTTCTCTCTTTGTATTGCATTCAAAACTGTTCAGCTGAGAAGTGAACTTAGCAGTGGATGGCAAGCTGCTGTAATAGAAGCCTCACACTGTGCAAAAACTGTTGTTACTTTTTTGATGTTTCAGTTGTCTATCCAAATAAAATCATCCGGTGCAAATGTGCATGAGGAAGCATATGGTATGTAAATAAATAGCAGGAGGCTTATGCTAAGCAAACTTCTACTTTCTCTCTTCCAACTTTTCTTTCTTCCTTTCCAAGTTGACCTTAAACACAGCTGGAAGGAAAAACTGTTTCTCAACTATGTGCTTATACATGATAAGAAACAATAAGGCCTAGTCCAGTGAGGTCAAGATCTCCATCGTTTTTACAAGTGATAGTTAACATAAATAATACTTCCAGCCTCCTCAGCTCTACATATCTTTCTCTAGGATGCAGATGACAGGAATGTGTTTAATTAAATGAGGACAGACAAAAAAAGGCTTAGAGCCCTGCAGGATTACGAGGTCTCTCAGAGGGTCCTTTCTTTGCTGTGTCCTCCTGATTGCTAGCAGTAAGGGAGACATTTAGTCTTAGGGGATTCTTCCTCATCTACCCACCTGAGTGACAGCCAGGAAACTGTACAGGACTGTGAGGCTCTCTTAACTCTTTTCAGTCAGCTGAAGGAGAACAAAGAAAGAGCTAAAACAGAGTTTCACCTTCTCTTCTGTGATCATCCTTCACTGCACAAAGACCATAAGCGATCCCAGTTCAGCAAAGCATATCCATATCGTTATTTGCACGCTTAAGTTCTAATAAAGCCCATGCGTGGACTAGAGTTACTGAGAAAGATTATTCCTGTCCTTCATATGCCATGAAGTATTAGTTCTGAAGCAAGATCAGCAGTGATATGGCCGGGAGTTCAATGACTCAGAGAGAGGTGAGATCTGTATTTGACTGCCTACTATACTGTACCTTTGAGGGAATTTGTTCTATTACCATTTACGTCAGGCAGTATGGTGGTTGTAATATATGTCAACTGGAGGTACCTTGACAGTGATGCCTCACATTTCGTGTACGACATTGCTGCGTGTTTGAAAGCTTTACAGGTTTGAGTTTAAGTAAAACAACATCTTCTGCATTATCTCAAAGCCAAATCTGAGCAGGATAAGAACTACATTTTGTCACTGTAAGGATGAGGAGGTCAACATTAAATTAGCCTCTTGCTGCCCTGTCTTTTAAAAAAAGGAGGAGAAAGGCTGTGCTGGGATGTAGAGTTGGAGGTGTCTGCAGAGAGTCAAGCTTACTGCCACTGGGGCAGATTCTGGTGCCAAATCTACTGACGGTTCCCTCACATACCCTCACCCCTCATTTGGCAGCGGGTAGCCTCAGGCTTCCCAAGGCTCTGAATAGGTACGGTAAGCAGCAGGAATTCTGCCATGCAGCTGATTGTTACCTTAGATGTAGATGTCTATGTTAAAGATGTTTAAAGTCGATTTCTAAAACATTCTTTAGCTTTCTGAATCTCAAATATTTAACTTTGGAGACCACAATTTAACATGAGCCTTTCTTATCAAGAACATACCATGCCTGTGCCAAATAGTCCTATTAATACATGTTCACTAGCCCATTAGATTAATTTTTTAAAAGGAAGATGTTTTCATTTTCTCAGTGTTCACCCTTTTCTATAAGCCTAAAGGGATACATATAGACAAAAAAAACAAACAAACAAACAAACAAAAGGAATAAAAACTAGTAATACATCTGATCACATGTGATTTCATTAGAAGTAGTTTAGAAATTAAGATAGGTAAATAACCTATGCAACTGTTACAGAATAATTTGAAAGAACAATTGAGGGTATAGCTCATCTAAGTAATACAGACACACCTCAGTTAGCTTCGAAGCAAATAACCAAGTTTTTCACAACACTATAGGTCAGCCGTCAGCCAAAAGAGCTAGCTGGTATTTAGGTAAATATTTTGGTAGCTATCCTTAATGAACTTCGCAAGGCAGGAGCTCTATGGTTTGAAGACTTGGATTAACTCATCTAACGTAGCATACCAAAGCCACCTTGCACAGGATTTGAGAAGGAAAAAGACACAGATAAGGCTATAACAACATTCTGTACAAAGGAAGATTTCACTCCCATTTTCTAACTTACTAATAACTTGGAGTGTCAGAACTGGAAAAATGGTAGGTTATATCTAAGGATATAACCTCAGGACAGGAATAATAATAATAATAATTAAAAAAAACATCCAACAGGTTAATGAACTACTAACTCATGCTGAAGGATTCTTTTTTACATGTTACAATAAGAAAATCTGGTCTTAGCTGGCCACAGAGGACAGTGCTTAATCACATCATTGCACTTCCTCGTCTGAGCTACCTGAGAATGCACACACATGCTTTCAAGCTTCCAAAACCAAGACAGTTCTTCATCCACTCAAGCATCTCAAGACAAGCAAGACTTCAAGATAACTGTGTTCTACATTAATTATGTGAATTAGAAATCTATCACTACATTGTTGAAATAATTTAATGTATGAGAAACAAGATGAATCAGCTCACAGAAAATGTGAATCATAAATGTCACCTCTGGAAAAACACTGACTAATCTAATGTTTCTACTCAAGCCAGAAAAGATCCTGCTTAGGTTTACATCTTGGTGATTCATTTTGAGGAAGGAAAAATAATTGATTTTGCTCTTTCACAGAAATGCAGTATGTGCAGTGTCATCAGTACATCAACAATTTACATTTGTTTTACTGCTCAAAGGAGTTTCAAATCAATTTCAAAGGCTGTACATTTGAAAAGCAGCCAGCTGGCTTTTCAGAACTTTGAATTTGGTTGCCTTTATGTTACCAAGCAAGCAGATAGACAATGGAACGTAAAGGGAATTTACAGTAGTTAATTAGCAAATACCATTGTCCAGCTAAACAAAAACTGTTTCCACATAGTTGGATACCACTCCCCTTAACAGACCCTCCTCATGATACTTCTTTCATTAAACGTCTACACATTTCTGTACCCTTTGAACATCTTTCTTCATTGAAAATCTGGCTTTCAGGTGGCTATCTAAATGTGTCATGATGGGCAACATAAGGCAACAAAACTTATTTTCTTTCAAATGCTGTAATAAGGCATTTGCTAAAACCTGGCAAAAGATTCAGAGACGTGTTTTATTCTGCAAGACATGCTTATGGCACAGTGCAACTTCATGAAAAGAAAACAATTCAGTTTCAAATCAGTAGACCCATGTCAGCATGGGGCTACACCAAAACTAGTAAGCTGCGTCTCTTACTGCAGCTGTCTGATCTCCAGTTTTCATCGTAACTTGTTTACTGCCAGCTCGGAATAGTGCAGAACATTTTTTTATTCTTCTCCCCCCCCCGCCCCAACCTTGGAAAGTCCCT
>JAVKLA010000093.1:33741865-33763606 GCA_034782735.1 Sagittarius serpentarius | reverse complement strand
AAGACAATCCTAAAGTCTGCTAGAATATCTCTGTTCTTGCTGCTCTTCACTCATTGTACCTGACCCAGGCTTTGACCAGCACAAAGAGCAGCGATATGTCTGAGGGCTATTCCAGGCTGGCTTTGAATCCCTTGGAGGTTCTGTCTTCAGTCACTTATGTGCCCATACATTTTACAAGACAAACAGTATGTAGGATTTCAATCAGAATAGTATAGAGAAAGGTGAAGAAAGTATAGGTTTTTAAACCTGCCTTTGCACTTATTTTTCATCTTATGCATAGCATTTGGCTTGCACTCTCTCCTATTCTTCTCCGAGTTCTGACCTCCCTCCCATAGCCCAAGGACAAACAGCACCTTCATTCTGGTCAAGACAGGAACAGATTTTTGCAGTCGCTTTGTCCCTGACACCATATTTGAAAACCCATTCACCTGCGCAGAGAAGACTGCACTTTCTGTAGGCAAGACTACTCAAGGGGCCAGGTTTCTGACCTAATCTGAAATTTTAATACCTTACATCAGTAGGCCTAGCATGTGGCTCTGTGATACTGAGACTGAAGTGCTGCTATGGCTAACAGGGATGTGTAACTACTCACGAGTCTATTTTACCAGCTATCTCTTCATAGGAGACAAGTTTTACTGCTTTGATATGCTGACACTTGTATATAAAAACCTCAGTGATGAAGTCAATAAAAGCTGTGCTTTGCTGATCATGGATTAAAAAGAAATCATAAAGTTAACCACAAAGGTGTAAACTTGATCTCACTTGCTATCCATTAAGGAGAGACAGCACTTCATCTTAAAATCTGGCTTATCTGGATTTTCAGTTTGGTTGCTTCTGAAGACCCTTTGAAAGATTCCCATAAATGCAGAATGGAGCAAGTTTTTCCTCATACATAAAGCTCAATTCAGAAGAGTGAGGGCAATACTGCACCATGCTCTAGGATGCTGGTGTTCGTTATAATATGTATAGTCATATTATGTATAGTCAATATGTATAGGCATTTGGCCTCTTAGACCTGCCAGAGTAGCTGTGATGAGATGGGATGCTGCATTCACCAGTTTCTAAAGCTGTTCTCAGACGGGCTACCAGGCAGCTGCTCTCTCAAAAATCTGTACTCACAATTTGCTTCTTTTCATGGTTCATGAGCAGTGGACCATGGCAGGTATCAACAGAAGACTTCACCATACAACTAATGAACAAGTCTACTTCTTGACTGTTGAAGATCAAATTGATAGGAAGGGTTACACTGCAGAGGTTACTCATTGAGAACTAACTTCTCAAGAACACTGATGAACATAAAATGTTTTCTATGTAGGTCCTGGAAAAGATGTGCAATGTCATGTTAAACCTGTTCACATAAAACAGGAACGTATGTCAGACTCTGCATTCATCTATCCTTTTTAGACTTCAAAAACTATCTGAGAGTCAAAACTGGAGCAATTTTTCTGATACAGATCTCACATTGACTGTTAGATGTTATTTTGCTCCTTTTTTTATTACTATTTTTAATGCTGTTTCCAACACTCATGTATAATTTTTTTACCTCACTTATTTCCCTCTATATTTTCTCTTGTATTATCTAACTAGCTTGCTTCTTCCTTTATGTTTCTTTTAAGGCACAAGATCTAAGATTTAAACTTTCACAGTCTGGACAAATGACAAAGGAGGAACTGAGTCAACAGTAATAATAAAAACAGGGCAAAAGAACAGGAGGTATTCAAGATTTCAAACTGTATTCAAAGGAATGCAATTAAATGTAACCAGGTTAAACTACTGCACAATTAATATTTTGTTATGTTATGCAGTATAAATATTATTAACTGTTATCAAGTTGTTGCTGTAATATGAATATGCAACATAGAAACCTTTGGGCATATGAACTTTTTATAAAAATTGGGGTTAGTAAGCTTTATTATTCTTCCCTTTGTATCTAAAGTCCATGAAATTTTAAATAACATAAGCATATTATTTGTAACTTTTCTAGAAAAAAGTGGAAAGGAAATGAGAAATCAGCACAGTTTAGCACCCAGACAGTTTTATATACAGTAGAAAAATGCCCATGTGGGCACACACACAGCCGTACACAGAGGTTTACACAAGTGGCTTGGAAAATGGCACGCCCTATGTAAAGCAACTATCTCAGTGAAGCCTTGCGTAGGTTCTAGATACTAAAGTTCACATTCATGACTGCCATTGCTACTACTAAAAGTAAGTATATGCAAGCTGGTAAGAACACAAAGTGACAAAAAAAGAGTGTTAAAAATACTAGTTACCCATATAGTGATTGATGTAGGATTATTAAAAAATTCAAGTTATTAAATGAATGGGTGTTTTCAAGATATATTAAAAATATGAACTTTCCAACTCCTGTGAGGTGATGCATGACACGTATTAGCCCTGAATTTAAAGGTGAGGTATAAACTGCAAAAGTTAAAATTAAGGAAAAAAGAAAACCAAATTTATCCAAAAGAAAATTCTCTTTGGCTCCCTTAAAAATATATTGATGCATAATATATTACAGATTTTTTTAATCCATCAAAAATGACACAAGTATTAATGCTTTTAACGTTTTTTCAGCCAGACTGCTTTATAAAACATAAAGAAGCACAGTCTTTGATCTTAGAAGCTGAAGAAATTTCAGAAGAATTGATTTTTTTATTTTGCAATAATCTAGTCGTTTTTAAAGTTTCACCATCAATAGATCAGCCAACATATAAAAATCAATCTTTAATTCCATGACAGGAAAAGAATTGCATAACTGACGAAGAAACAGTAGCTATCCTAATAGCACCACTGAGGTTGTAGGAATATAGCATATACTGCAACAAAGAAAATGCTGTTAAAAATGGATCATTTCCACTCTATTGTTAGTACACTGTTACTAAACTATGACATCATTCTGCACTATACACAGAGTTGTTAGGAGAATAATATGTTAAAAATAAAGAAACAAGCATAGAAAATGAAGAATTCAAACTGAGGAGAAATAGCAAATGTTGGCATGAAAATAAGCAAAACCTCAGAGATCAAGCATTAGAATAGTGAGACAGAGGGAAAACACGGAGTGAAAGTACAGGCCTGATTGAGATCACGATAAGCTTCGAGTGACTCTGATGATACAAGCTTGTTTAACACGAAGAACAGAAGTGCAATTCATACGCCTGAATAAGCCGGCTAATCTTGTTAGGATATGCATTCATGTAAAATTAGTCTCTGCATCTCTGTCTGAAAGAAGCACTTAGACCTTTTTAATTTTTATAGCCTATGGCAGTAAATGATTGTAATCATTTAACAATCAGACTCTTTGCAATTCAGATCTGTTCTTAAGGCTGCTGCAGTCCACACTTCCAACCCAACAACGGCCAAACTGAACTCATTTGTTTTGACTCCCTGTGTGCTATGTTTTGCATTATTGGAATACATTTCTCTGTTAAAGCTTTCTGACAGAGATCTAACACACACGCTGTGTCAGCTACAATTCTGTCCATTGCATAGAAAAGCCTGATAAACTGTGGCAATGTAGAAAGCCTGCTGCCTGAAGTCGCAACATGATCACATAATTATTGACCATGTTCTCTTGACCTTTCTATTGCTAGTTCAGGGCCTTGTCTTATGATTATTCAATGATTCAGTTACAAAAGGCTTCAGTACAAATTACACATTTTAAATAAAAACATTTATTCAAGAGCAGAGTGTGTCACAGTAACTTAAAATAAAATCTGACTGGGGAATCTAAGTGTTTATTATCACAGCAGCTATGCTGCTGGGCTTTTGTAGATTATCTGGCCCCTGAGATTTCAGCAATGGGATGTGAAAAAAATAAGTAGCTGAGTAAGCAAAATCTACCTTAAGCTTTCAGAGAAACTTAAAACTAACCATAGTGAAACAAACTAAAACCTTGCAAATTTTTGTTAAACTAGGTTACTTTGCATCCTTCCAAGATTTCAAGTAAATTATATTTGCCATTAGAACAGAAAATATTTCCTAACAGGAATAAAACAAATAATAAATAGAAATCTGTATTACTCCAAGTGTTATAAGCACTCTTTTCCATACTCCCTGTGGATACTAAGATACAGATATTTAGGATATGCAGGTTAATGTTGCTTCTAATTTAAAGGAGCAGGTTAATACAATGTAAATTCTCACTAAAGTTTCAAAGGGATAAAATTTTCTAAACTGATATAAAAACTCTTTATTAAAAAACAGAGAACCAGATGGGTGTCTCTCATAGCATTTGACCCCAATGGAAACCCAGGACAATCTACATCGACAGAAGTCGATGAAAGGATTCCATAGCGAATCAGTGAAAGAGGCCAATAGTCTAACTCAACAGATAGATATGACTTGTTCATGTTATATCTACACTTCCTTCGTCTACCCCCACTGTACTGAACCATGCTTTTTTATCCTCTACCCCACTCATGTAGGCATATATGAAGAATCTTTTTCAACCTGTACCAATACCGCTCAACTATTATCTTAAAGATCTGGTCAGAGAGAAGTAACACAAACTTAAATCCAAATGAACCACCACAGCTACATTTTCCATGGGCAACAGTTCCATTTGGTGGTTGTCTTCAGTCTGCTCTTGAACTTTTGTCTCTTTTCCACTGTTTGCTGAGGAAAATTTTAACAAATGTAAAATTGCTGCAGTGAGAGAGGAAGAGAGAATAAAACTGAGGCTCCAAACATTTAGGAAAATCTGACTGCATGGCAAATGGATGTATGATCAATGAGAGACAGAGAGAGAGAAACACATTATACAAACACATTGAGAAATATTCCAGATGTCAGCAACACTAAGCCTCAGACATCAGATAACAAATGCAAGAGTACGCTCATGCTTTGATGTTCAGCTCTACTTTGGGCTAAAGGTTGTTACTATTCTCTTTTTAGCAAATAATATTTGCTAATACAAATTTGAATACTGGGTTTTTTCCTACGGTATTTTGCTACTGACACAGAAAAGTTAGCTAAGTTAAAATTGGATGTTTCCTCACAAGTATTTATTCCTGAAGGTAAAATTAAGTTGGATGTGGCATAATTTTATATTTACATACTTCATATTACAAAAATATGTATTATTAACAAGGCTTGTATTTCATTTTAGAGATCTCTCTCAAATTTGTTCTTGTGTAGGTCATAATGTGTTTTAGCTAGAAAAGAAAATGAATCTATAGAATCATCATTATAATGTTTCATGGAAGTGAAATTCAATAGACCACGGAGTCAAAAAGTTTCATAGAAAAGGCAAAGCTGTTAAATCAAATTACTATTAAAAAAGAACAGGTGAAATTAATGACAAGCACCGTACACTATTTTGATAATACAGCCTGATGAATTTACATAGCAACTTAAATGTTTCCAAAATATATTATGCCAGTTTACTCAGCAGTTTGATTTAATTCCAGATTCCTTCTGATCTTTCAGAGAAATAAGGGATGTCCCAGATGAATAAGCAAGAGGGTGTCCCAGAACCTGGATGTATGCAAGGAAATCAGAGCAGGAATTTAAACTATCTGTGATGGTTTTGATGCTGACGATGCCTTTCAGCAAAGGACTATTGAGACCACCAAGGAAATGCGCTAAGACCAATTCACAGCATTTGAAGGCCCAAATTAAACCAGATTATAATGTCTCTATTATGATGAGATGAAATTTTTACCATGCATTTCCATTAAAAACAGATTAAGAATTTTTGTTTATACTAATGGAAAGTACCTCAGTTAAAACACAAAAGATTCTATCCCATTCCAAGACCTCTCTAATTACTGCAAGTGAAAAACCTATAAACACCTAAGTCATTGCCATGCACGTTGTGAGACAGACTTTAAAAGTCCCTAAACAAGGTCTGGTTTTCCACTTTCAGGAATATTTATTCTACCAAAAGCCACAATATCCTGTATGATTAAGGTCCTGCTACTTGGACAGAATAAAAGATGTAAGACATAAATTACAATAAAGCAGAACTAATGAAGCTTTGATTCCTTTTGATTTGTGGGTTTTGTTCCCTGACTCTTCACCTTCCTTCACTTACAAGGACATCAGATTTCCTAGGGTTCTCCTTGTCAGTTCTGCTGTGCTTAGGGACTGGTTATTGCATCCATGCACAGAGGGGTTTGCTGGTTACTGACAAACACAACGCGTGTAGGTGTGCTGGTCCCTCCGTCAATGAGAGAAATAGCATGGGTCTCTGTCCTCTAATCATCCACTTCTTTTCCTGACATTTGTTGAAATTGATTATCTTTGAGATTTCTCCTTTTTTGTCCAGTAAGTGTGCCACTGACCAATGGATTACAAATTTTGGGAGGATACAGAGCACAGAGAAAGATCACATAATTTCTGTTTCCTTAGGCAAAAATTTGTGAGAAGGTTCTCTGAATACATTAGATAATATTCCTTGAAGTACTCATAGTTCCTCTCTCAGTTCAGCAGTGATATTCCAGAGCTGGTCATTCAGAGTGACAGGGAACCCCATGAAGTTTGAGACTGTCACTGACAGCCTGCTCACGTCTGCTGAACAGCAGAGGTCTGAGCTGACAGACCCTGACCTCTACCACCACCATGCTGCTGGAAGCTACTAGACAGCCCGAACAGTCTACTGGCATATAAAAGCCCCTCAGTACAAATCAGATGTTTTGTGCAAAAAGATCATTTTTTGGCTCTAATTATGAATGGAAATCTCTCTGCTTGTATCTCTGCTACATGCGTATGCTACAGAAGATCTATGGAAATCACAGAATGGAAACCTTTAATTTATTGCCAAATACATTTGATAACAACTTTGATATTTAAACGTGAAACACATTCATCCAACAATTTGTGGTTTAATCCCACTGGCATTTGTTGCTCAAAAGGGCTAGAATTTCCAGGTTTTGTTTTAAACATAACACCAGTATCCTAGACTTCCTGCCACCAGCATTCTCCTGCCTGTCTGGATTTATCAAAGAACGCAAGCTGGTAGCAATATTCCACACATGTTCACTTTGTATAATCCTCAAAAAACAAAGGAGCTCAGGTCTGCAAACAAAGTGAATGTAATTCTTGCATAGACCATTTGCAAGTTTTCCTATTTGTAGGAGGAAACATTGGCTTTGCTTAAAGAATTTTGATAATCTTCAGTAAAATCTTAATCATAATCTTATACTTTTTATATATTTAAAGCATGCTTTTGATCATCACAACTATAGAAAATAGCAAAAGCAATATTCCCAGCACAAGATATACAGATTTACAGTGATATATTAATCCTCAGTTTTTTCTTAACCTGAAACAGCAGAATTATATTCAAGGACAAGCTGACATACTGCGTATCTAAATCCTTGTCCTGTGTATCTGCCTCTAAAAACAAGAGGTACTACAAGTTGTTCTGTCTCAAAACACGTGAAATGTGCTATACATAAATGAAAGGTAACTATTTATGTTTATGACATTACTAATTAAAAACAAATAAATTGCAGAATCATTCTGGTGCAATTAAGGCTACCTGAGTGTTTGCTATGGCCACTAAAAGAACAGCAGCAGCACAGAGACAGCCACATTAGCATATGCCAGTTGGGGAGGGACACGGGGAAAGTGAGAGAGCACCTGTGTGAGCACGAAAGAATTGGCAAGGCATCTTGGCTGCGAGCGAACATAATCTGGTTCCTGGAAAATATAACTGCGTAGGTTTGCTTTACCTAACATTGAGCAAAAAATAGTAGCTGCTTCTGTAAGAACTCAGACAATGTATAAAACGTAACTGTCACCCTCTGTGAGCAAATAGTGAAAGTGGGTATTTAGTTATGAGCACACAAAATTCGTCAACAAGTTTTCAACTAAAATAATTGGAAAAAATGCCCCTTTGTATAATATGTGAAATGTGAATCATGAGTTTGGGGGAAAAAAAAAAAATCAAGTAACATCATTGAAAATAACAACCATTTTATCCTAACAGATGGCCAGGTGGCAATATAATGCTTTGTTAACTTTGTAGCAAGGGCACAAAACGTTTTTGCCTTTCTAATCACCTGAAAAAAACACACACACACCCCCTCAAACCCAAAATCTATGTGTATCAGTATATCAGTGCTCATCTGGTGGGTAGAATTGTTGTGATTCACAAACCTCTTATTAAGGTACATTTTATGAAACTTAGATGATGACATTTCATTCAGCTATAATAAAGGTACAAAGAGTACTGTAACAGTTATTGTCCTGCCTAACAATGAATAATGCGATCATTTTCATTGATGTCAGTGTTCTGTTTTTATAGTGTTGTTATCTAAAGTATGTCTGGTATGGATGTAAAAGGTGATGAGGAAATCAGTCCAAAAAATGGGGCAGAATCCAACTCTCACTGAAGTCATCAGGACCTCATAAATTGATTTTAATTAATTTTGGACAAAAAGTATTATACATAATTCTCTGTGCTACAAAAAAACTCAAATAAACCTGGTACAGTTGTGGGCAATTAATAAGAGAAACTGAATAAAGGGACATGAACACTGACTGCAAAGCACATTCACTGGGATCTGTGGCTAAATATCTCTGCTGTCTTTGATACATCCCATTTTAAGGGTAAACAAGTCTTTAGTTTTCAGTGATGTCAAGCTTTGAAGTTTTAAAGATTGTGTATCCAAAACTATTCACTTTTAAGAGACACAACCAAAAGTATTACCTCACACTGATTAAGTCTATTTCTCTGTACTAAAAGAAAAAAGTCTATTAGTACTAAACGTAAAATCTTAAGTACCTCAAAATATCTGAAAGTTGTGAAATATGTGACACATTGCATAATTTCATTCTAAAGGTTTAAAATCAGAACAAACACGTGCCAAAAGCAATACAGAACTGCACAAAATACTGCTTCAGGTATTAAAATGTCTACTGCACTGGTAACTTCCATTTTCACTCTTTTAAAAATGCCGTGCTATGAAAAACCAAAAAGAGATCCCCAAGGTGCATTGTAGAAACTTTCTGAACCTCTGCATCACCAGATAAAAATTCTCAAAGATAACAAACAAATCTCAACAACTTAACGCAAGACCAGTGATCATTGCTTCCTGTTTTCTTTGTGTAACCAACAATAAAATTCAACATATAAAGACTGAGAATCATGCAAATTACATAAAATATATAGGGTATATATGATTATAGTTGTAAAAAGAAACAATTTAACTATGAAGACTTTTCAGATTTTTTTTAGTTATGCTGATGAATAAAATTATACTACAGTGGCAGAATTTGCTACAGAATTTACTCCCCTGACATAAAGTTGTGTTTCAGACCCATACTCCCAAAATTCATTAAAAAAAGGATAAGAAAACTCACAAAAGATGAAAAAAATATTAATAGAGTTAAAGTAGCAAATGGCAACTTTAAAATCTAATATGAAGGGCGAGTTATTGAACATTTATTGGACACAATATGCAGTGAAATGGAATCAACCTCAATACTAAATTCAGAGTACAACCTGGTTTTGGATATTAATACTCTCTTCCAAGAAAAACAAATGAGCAATATGGAACAGAGAAAGTTCTAAGTGTAGAGGTGTAAAAGAGTGAACATTGCAGTTCTCCATTTACCATGTCATCTAATATAGCCAAGTAATATTCCCGGGAAACACACTCTTTCAGTAGCTTCTATCACAGAGGCACAAACTGAAAGCTGTATGGATATTTACTGGTATTTTTGCAGGCCTTCAGTCCACTCCTTCTGTGGTGTCTTTTGAGGGGGAGCGAAGGGCTTATTTTGTGTTTGGCTTCTTTTTTTTTTTTAACATATGGAATATCCTTATACGTATATACAGACAGAGATACAAGGGCAAGCAGTTATGATGAGAAACTTGCATCACCTATTACTCTTAGGTTATGCTACTTCCCATAATACAGCGGAATTCCTATACTATAATTTTAGGAATCTAAATCAAGTTTCAGGCCTCAGCAGAAAGGCATGTTACTCCAGAGGGCAATGCAAGTCTCCTGGCAGCCCCAGCTGGCCCTTTACTTTTGCAAATGCACTCTTCCTTTGTGTAGGACAGTCTCTGAGACACAGCGATGGCAGATACATTTATACATTCAAGCGGCTTAAGTTGCAGAAGCAAATAACTGCAGGAAAAATATGTAGGTAACGACCCATAAATTCATCCCTAACATCAAACAAAATGATAGGATGAGAGCTTTCTGCATTTTCTTCTTCACCTGTACTGCTCCAGAAAATGCACTGACTTGAAAGACACAATCTTAACCTGCTAGGTGTGTCTGAAATTCATGTGAAAAGATTGCAACTTGTTTTTTCTTATTTAAGCCATGTATTACAGTTTGCTTTTTCAATTTCTGCATTGCTTCACATTCCGCTGTATATGTACCACTAATGAGGAGACAACTTTTTAAATTAAAAGCATTAATAAAATGCTGCTTGTAGATATTTTTAAATTAAAAAAATGTCAAATGTAAATAACCATCTGGGGATCCGAATAGTTATTCCTTTTATTTCAGAAAGCTTCCAGCAAATGAACTATTTCTGGAGAATTAAAGGTATAATCCTCCACCAATGCACTGACAGGTACTTTATGATGTTTGTGCTGTATTGGTATCTGATACCTTTTTTGATAGTATACGCTTTTAAACCATTCATACCCCTGTTATAAAATAACAGAATCACACCTACCTGATGTAAATTTCTTCCTATTGGAAATTGTATTTCCTTTATGCTCTCCCTTTGAGTGGATACTAAACCACGGCTTGTCCAACTGCTTAGCATAAATGAAACTTGGAAATACCATTCCTTGTGGTCATACTCAACACTTAGGTTGATTCTTGAGGATGAGGGGAGCCCTAAATGTTCTTGTCCAAATTTAGAGAGGTTGAGTCCTCAGTTTCCCATTTCCCTTCCTGCATTGGCCCTGGGTAGCGAGGCAAGTGCTCTCCTGGCACAAGACGATAATACTACGCTGCTACATCCTCTCTTCTTCGTTATACCAAGTTACACCGTCCCTTCTGTCCTCAAACCTTCTGTATGGTGATTTTGACAGTCAAGAGGTAGTTTCATCTTTAATGATTATTACGTACCAGCAATGCACTCAGGCAAAAGCAGTGTTTTCTCTGAAGTCATCAATCTAGAGAAATCATTTTGACAATTGAGTTCAAGTATCACAGCCAAAAGGCAGAGGCCTAACCTTTTAGAAGTGCCAATTTTAACAAAAACACAACACAGCTGAGATGTGTTTCATCAGAGCATACTCAAGTACAAGCAAAACAGAAAAGACAACTAACGACGAAAAACAGAAAGGAGAAACTGATGTATGTGATGTGAGAGGGAATGAGAACGGGAAAAATCAAAGATAACAGCTATACAATCAAAATCAGCAGGACAAGGGAAGAAAGGTAAGATGAATTAATATGCTTATTACAACCTCTTCCTGCATTTTCTGGCAGAGACTAACATTATAAAAAAATGAATATAACTGAACAAGTTTGTCACTTACTTGGAGAGGCTTCTCATGAAAAACCTTTGCCATAGCTAATTTCTTCTTCTGGAAGCTCTCTGAATAAGTTGCAGACAGAGTGTGCATTTGTACATTTGTATAACAAAATACTAGGTATAAGTGAATTACAGCTAAACATGAAAGAAGTGTTGTCATAGCATGATGATACAAATAAAGTGATATTTCTAGAGAAAGCTAACCTTATTTTTGAAAAAAAACAAACAAACAAACAAACAAACAAAACCAAACCTACAAAACTATATAGTTGAAAACTTACACTATTCCTCTCGTCTGAAATCATAGCAACAACCTTCAGGGTAAGCGTCAGGACTCAGAGAGAACGAAGAGGTCTTGCTTGCCATGACCCTACCGACTGGACGGATTCGGACCCATTTTTTAGCCTTACCTCCAGCCCTGTATGCGGCCCTGCGCCATTTTTCACCTGTCTGTACACCCTGGATAGCCCCCAGATTTGGCTCATTGGCGGGGCCATTGACGGAGCCCATTTCCACCAACCGGCCCAGCCCCTGCAGGATGGTGCCAGCTGGCTGAGGCCACTGCAGTAAATCAGTGGCCAACTGCTCCTAGTATGATTGCACCAATTTGTTTTTTCAGGAACCATCTTTGTCCCAGCCTTCAGATAAGCCCCAGCCGTGCCTAACTAGCTGTCAACGGCATCTCCCATGAAGCCATAAACACTGAACCGATAGTGCCAGAATAATCTACAGGTGTAAATATTACTGACCCAATCACCATAATAAATGTCCCCAGATACCTCTAACTTTTTCCCTTGAATGTCTAACTGATTATCCAAGCAAAACTCAGAACAGCCATCCTCAGCATGTTTTTACCTTCAAGGTTGCCACTTCTGTTTCAGGAGAACTTGTATGTGCCAAAGCTTGCCCATGCTTTCCAGCAGCTGTGCAGTAAAGCACATCCCTTTATTCACACAAAGGTGTATATTTAAGCATGAATGTTAAGGCCGTAACACAGCTTTTTCTTTCTGGGAGAACAACATTTGATACCAATACCATGGAAAGAAAATAAATGTGGAATCTTTTAAACGCTGCTTTTTAGTATTATTTCCTGGTTATTAAAAGATTAAGTCTAAGCAGAACATCACTCCGTCAGTGATGAGTTTCCATTTTGAATAAAAGTATGATTATAAACTCCCTAAGACACCAGGAAGTTATATTTCTTTTCTTATCTAACCAGTGGTAGCTACACAATCTCTTCAGAGACTTGTACTAAGTATGCTGGCCTCACACACATATAAGAATAACCTGCTGCAAGACATGATTGTACTTGAATTGGCACAAGTTCCTACTTCATTGTTATCACAAGCATCAGCCATTCAACATCAAAAGCACCTTCACGTAGGATTCAACAAAAATTTATCTTGAAGAAGAAACTCTACAAGTACATTAATGAGACATATTAAATATGCTCAACAGCTAAAATGGGAATGAAACTCTCCAGAACTTCAGAACTTTGTTCATTATTATCAAAAGCACACAAGCACCACTTGACCAACTGTTATGTAAGTATGGGAGGGTGGTGTCACAGTGTAATTTTTTTGAGCCAGAACATTATTCTAATTTAATCAGACAAAAAACCCCTACTTATCATTTGATTCACTATCTTTCAGAAACAATTTTACTTTCTTACCTTTTCCCTTTGTTCACTTAATTACTGGATTGTTTTAAGAATGCAGGAAGATCAAAAGCTGATTTTATGGTACTTTGAGGTGTGAAAATCAAAGACAATCATAAATAAAAGATGATAAAAAAATATAGCTTTTTGCCCTCCAAAAATAAAAATTTTATTTTTAGAATATGTTTTTTCCCTGCTTAAAATAAGTGTTTGGGAATGGTGTGAACTACAAACTGTACTGGATTCTTCAAAGCAATCACAGCCACCTGATGGCATGGCAGAGGTAGGTACAGAATAGTTGCAGTATGAAGTCACCATGCACAATTTACCATGTTGCAGCACTAGCGTATCTCAACTTTTTTCAAAGGCTAGAAGGCTTATATACAGTACCACAATGGGGCATAACACTATCTAGATTAGAGCAACTCAAATAATTTTAAAGGGCAAACTTTTAACCCCACCAAATCAATAGGAAATCTGATAATAGCTTCTACAGGATTTCCCTTCTAGCAATTTTATCTATTCAAAATTTTAGTCTGCCTCCTAGAACATCTAGAAAAAGCATTAAATGTAGGTGGAGTTATGCCTGCCTATTCCTTATTTGCTCATTACCCATTTGTGCCACGTTATTATGGTAAACTACAGAAAGACATATACTTTCTGTTCATGATATTACATGCTACCTCATCCCACAGGGCAGAACCAACTGGCAATAACTACTACTTTATTCAGAAGACTGCTTACCTATCGTTTGAAAATCTTTATTGTATCTGATTTCTTTATGACAGTAATATGAGGGCACTGACGAGTAGAAAAAGCTACCTCTTAACAGAAACTCTGAGGAAAATACTGCCCTGAGTAAAATAGGGAAGAGTTTTCATACAGGAATAAATATGTGAACCAAGTCAATGTTTTAATATGATATGTAAAAAATGCAATTGATTTCCTACAAATACCATTAACATATTTTTGACACATGGCAGCTTCAAGTAAGTTCTTCAGCTGGTGGGTAGCAGTTCAGTAAATACTGCTTTTGAGATTAATTGCAACCCAAACGGCTAACAGAGGGCCAAGCCCCATTAAGGGACTAAGCCTACAAGGAGCTGAATCTCTGATCAGAGAAACATTTTGTAAACACTTACGCTACTTTCCCACCTGGACACCGAGCAAAATAGTATGAAAGTGCTGCATAACAACTGGTTGCCTGAAGCCTCCCTCCATTATGGGGAGAAAAGCAAAACTAGTATTTTCAGACAGATATATCCTGCAGCTCATGTTGGAAAGAATCAAACAAGAGAAGAAGGGAATTTAAAGAAACACAAACAGACAATACTTCCCTTCCTTTTGGAGTAAGAAGTCCCATGAACTATGAATATCTGTACGGGACGTAGGAACGCTGCAGGATTGAGCAGTAAATGGGCACTTACAGAGCTTAAGAATTGGGATGCAATGAAAAAGTGAAGCCAGTGCTCAAGCTGGTAGCAGGAATAGCATCTTGTAATATATTTGGATTAGAGAAAGATCCTTCAAAGATAGCAGAAACTTTTCAAAATTATGATCGTGGACTGACCTGAGTGAGATGCTAGCAAAATAGAGGGATACAAACTCTTCTTTGTAAGTCTTCGCTATGAATAAGAACTTTATACAGGTTGACAGTGAATTTTTGACTGTATCAACTACTAGAAAAACCTATTTACTGCTGGGATGTTAGCCTATATTTCTTTATATCCTATTTTGCTAGCTATCCAGCTAAATCACCTTATTTCTTTATGATAGAAATATATACTTACTTGCCTCTTCCATCAAAAAAGTTTAATCTAAATGAAGCTGCTTACCTTCCAATAAAAGTGAGATTTTCAGCCTGTAGATAAATATCTTTGCAAAAAAGGTGTTTAGTAATAGCTTCTATGCCATAGAATTATTTCCAATTAATAACAGCCTTGTAAGTAGACGTACAAAAAGCAAAATAAAAAGCAAATTGTAGGTGTTTTTTTCATTTGCCATTTGCATGCATTTCAATTGGTAAAACAATTTAAAGCAATTTAATAAAGCTATATTTTAGCTCTAGTGTCACACTGTGCTTCATCCAAATTTTCTACCAAAACCCCGCTTTTTAGGCATAAACAACATGGAAAAACTAATAGCATATTCAAATACTGATGACGTCCCAAACACTGTATTTCAACAGCACAAATGTCCTAAATTAACACTATATTCATTTTAATTAGATTTTGCATTTCAAAGTATTTTTGCTCAAATTGTATGATTTTATAAAATTTGTATCAATGATTCAGGATAAAAGGAAAGCCAAAGGTTATATGTAAATTACTAATTCTATAAAGGAAGAAAGTATGCTTAAATTACATTAGCTTCATGTTAGCAAACAACAAGCCATTCTGAAAATAGTGGAACTATATTATATTGTCCATCTGCAGGATAGATAAATCATCTGTCATAGGATACAGGAATGCAAGAAGAATGACTCACAAAATACAGTATTCTACCTTTGATAAGAATTCTGCACGTGCTAAATAGTGCTGTTGTAAAAAATATGTACGTGTATTTTAAAAGACCAGTGAAACTGGTTCAGCTAAAGGAGAACCAGAATAATTGCAAAAATGTGTATTACAGAAAAAAAAAAGAACCCAGCAAAAAACCTGCTCAGTTTCTGATCTGTGTACATTTTCAATTTTAATCTCAAATAAGCTACCTTGCCTTGCTTGCCGCTCTTACATAGAAGCCAGTAGAACTGCACAATGAAAGAGATGCTAGGTCCAGCACAATTGATCTAACTCAAACCATGAAACCAAAAAATACAAGAGGTAGTTAAAGTGAAAAAAAAAAAAAATCACAGGGTGGCTCAATCAGTCAGTTGAATGGACATCATGGATATGAACTTAAACGGTACAAAATGTAAGGGGCTAGTTTTGACTCTGATTTTCTAGTATCTGAGATTTTGCAAGTTTTAACCATGGTACACAACATCAGTAAGATCAAAGGCTGTATTTATGCATATGAGATTTATAAAGAAGAAAGCTCCCACTTAAAAGCCTTTCCAATGGAAAAACAACTGAACTGGAAAATTACTTGCCTTTATCATCACTTGGGACACAGTTTTGCAATGAAAGTATAAATATCAAATACATGTAGTTTTTAAAATAGTCTTTAATGACAAAGTGCAGGTACTATTACAGCACTATTACAGATATATGCTGCTGTAATTTTGTATCACCCAGCAGTAGGCAGTCTAAGAGAAGCTGTGGGTGCCCCATCCCTGGCAGTGTCCAAGGCCAGGCTAGATGGGGCTCTGAGCATCCTGGTCTAGCGGAAGGTGCCCCTGCCCATGGCAGGGGGGTTGGACTAGGTGATCTTTAAATGTCCTTTCCAACCCAAACCGTTCTGTGATTCTATGATAAATAAAAAAGCTATTGTTATGTACAAAATGCCTCTCCCTTCAATATGAAGTGGATTTTTTTTAATCATAAGATCATATGGTTAAAAGAGACCTCAGGAGACTGTCAAGAGACCATCCACCTCCCTGCAAAGACATATCTCTGTCTTCTAATTTCTGTCCTATATTTGCCTACCCCACTCTTAAAGGCTTTCAATGACAGAGAGTCTCCGGAATCTCCAAGATAATTTATTTTAGAACTACGCTATCCTAATCATTATAATTTATTATTTATCATTGTCACCTGAATGTTCTTTGCTGCAACACAGGCGCCTCACTTCTTGTCCTTTCTATGACAGACATAGCAAATGCCTTATTCCATTCCCTACCTTCAAGTGTGTTATCACATCTCCTCATGTTCTTCTTTTACACTATACAACTATAGACAGCCATACTTTCCAGTTGCTCTCCAAATGAACATTTCCAAATGTTTCATACACTTTTTGAATTAGAGTGTCAAAACTGGACATGAAGCTCCAGTTAAGGCCATACTCAGTAAAGCACAAGAATTAGATGCTTTAGAGTTACTAGTTCTACCAATGCAAGGTAGTAATATATTCCTTTTTTGTAACTAGGTTGCTGTTGACTAACGTTCAGCTTGTGAACCTTTCTAAGCCATCGATCGGTTCTGAAGAATTGTAGCACAGTCAGCTTTTTCCTCATGCTGTTTCTGTGAAGATGATTATTTCTACCAGGTAAAAAGCTTGCATTCACCAGTATATATATTCTCTCCAATTTGTAAATATTATTTTGAAGTCTAATCCTGCCTGCAACACACTTGCGACCCAGCTTCCAGTATCTGCAAATTTAATAGATGTATTCTCTAATTGCATAATTTAGGTCATTAATAAAAACACTGAGTTCTAGAGCTAGGCCAGATCTTTGAAGTTAACCTGTAGTTAATGCAGTTAACTACAACCAACATGTAGTTAATACTTCATTTTACTGATAAGGAACATCCCAGTATGTTTTTCTGACCAGTTTTGCATCTACTCCACAGCTATATAAACATGGCAGTGCTTCCTTGCCTTACCTGTTAAAGTATCATGTGACAGACTTTTTAAAGCCTTTATAATGCCAAACTGTACAAGTATCAGCTGCTTTCCCCTCCACTCAAAGGGACTTTTATCCTACCTTGGAAGAAAAGCATGTTCTTTTCATGTGATTTGATTCATGAAAAGACATCTAGGCTTTTAATCTTTTTTTTTCACAGGTGCTTACAAACAGCTTAGTTTTTGTTGAAGGATGTTTCTGGGAATTTACTGACTATAATTCTCTGGTTCCTCTTTTCCTCCCTTTCTACTAAATTGATTTATGTTCATTGTTTTCTATGAGTTTACAGTATACTGGATGCTCTAAACAGAGATGAAACTTGGGCATTTCATGCATGGTTGATTTAGTCATTAACAATATTAACAAAGTGGACTTGCTTTCCTTGTGAATGGGGAAGCAGACAAGTTCAGGAGTATTACTAATGGACACTGTTAAGGCATTAAGTCAAAATCTAGTGTGTCTGACACTTACATGTGGGTCACATATGCACAGGTATGGTATTTTTGTAACATGCTCCCACTGTTCTGGAAATATTATTCCTTAACTTTGTGAAAGCACAAATTATTATGGTAGGTAAAAAGCAGTGCAGGATCAGTATTGTACATCATTAACATACTCAGAAAGCATACTAAGAAATGGGTGATTGGTTTTAATTAAGCTAAAACTGAAATACATATCAGATATTTCATACTTTCATAATGTATTTTATCAAATATTGAAATATGCATTAAATATAGCACATTAAAATAACAGACTGTATTTCACAACATGTTCGTACCTCTGATTAGTAGCAATGCACCCAGACAACAATTAAGAGAGCAATCCAGTGTCCATTTCACTTGCTTTTCCTGCCTGAATGGACAGATGCCTAAATAAATTGCCTAGGGACAAGCAGGATTGTTGGGGAATAAAGCAAAACAGTCATGAGAATAGGCTCCCCCAATTAATAGCAACAGCATCTTTAATGAAAAGCATATAAAGACAACGTGTACAACCGATTCCCTCTACAGATGGGGAAACTGATGGCCCAGGCAGCGAAGAAATTTGCACAAGGGCACCTATAACACCATTAAGCAAATGACTGTCTTCTAAACCCAAACTTCTCCTGACCTGAACATGCTATTCCCTGCGTGCTTCCTCCAGTAGTATTGCTGACCGTGGCTGCACAAATATAAAATACTAAGAAACCACAGCTATTTAGATATGTCTAACTAACTGGGATTTTCAAAATGTATGTGGAGCACAGAAAACCAAAAAAGCCCAAGCTACAGGGTTCATTGTGGTTTCATTTTTGTTAATTGCATGTGGGTCAATTGATTGTTAAAACAGTCTAGAGTAATTTACTGATGTTGCAAATTAATTGCCATGGTGCACTCAATCCAGTAAATTCCAACCAAAATATCAAATGGTATTCTGTTTTCCAGAAATTACTTATGTATAAATTGAACAGCATGGATAAAAAATAATGGTCTGTTCAAATATTCATATTCCCTATAGTACTTTTGCTACTATACAACTGTCCTAAAATAACATTACATTAATTTTAATTAAATTTTGCATTTCAAAGCATTTTTTCCAAACATAGTATGTTTCTACGCAACTTCTGTCAATACTTGAAGATAAAAGGAAAGCCAAAGGTTATATGTTAATTATTAATTATCTGTTGAAAATGAATGTAATGAGCATAGTTTATATTAGGTCATACTAACTCGCAACTATTGTTTGTGAACTGTTGGAGCAATAAAAACGATAGCTCCAGGAAGGATAAACATTGCATCATTATATCCCTGAGAAAGAATAACTACCTTTGTGGAGACTGTGTCGTACACCCATACTTTCTTCTAAAGGTTCTGTTTGTTTTTTTTTTCCAGCCTAAGGTTCCACTGTTACTTTGTAGTTGCAGGTTCCTCAAGAAATAAGCATAGATATGCAAATTTTGTCACCATGATCCTACTATTGTTGCCTTCTACCCAGGGAAGGGGGAGAAGTCTAGAAGGTGCCTAGACAAACTGCACAGCCACCGTTTGCTCAGAGGGATGACAGCAAGGAATGTTTGTATATACAAATATCTACAGAAAGTGGAGAAGTTCCCCATAGAATTGTTGATAGCAACAATGCTGACATTCACAGCACTGAACACATTCTGCTGAGAGAGTAAACCAATTAATAGTGCAGGCACTGAAAAAATAAGTTGGTGAAGTTAACTAATTTCCGCTGGCATTGATAATTGCATTCACTTTGAATTGAAAATTATTAAAGCTCTGACCTTGGCAGGGAGTTGTCTACATATAAGAAGCTTCAGTGCCTTCAAAAAATGTTTTTAAAGAAAGAAAGAATAATTGTGTATATTATCGACACTAACTATAAGAAAGAAAAAGGTCAATGTGGTTATTTTAGAAGGCACATACTATCCATACTGGGCAATGTGAAATGCAAACACTTTGAAATAGATTCAGGCATGATATTAATCCCTCTTTACTGCTACTCAAATGCACACATACAGAAATGTACCTGAAAATCATCTCTGTGAAAAAAAATATATTTGATACACTTGCAAGAAGTTGGAAGATTGTGGAAGCAGATATATTTGTGAAAGAACATCAATAATATTGACATGAGCTGTCTACAGACCTTTAGCAAATATTCCATACATTACAAGCAATCAAAAGTATTGTTACCATGATTTAATATAATTTTTGGAAGACATGATTAACATTCAACTCTAAATAAACAGAACTTTAGGTAGAAAGGAGGAGCAGAATAAGAGAGAGGAACTATGTATGTCTTCTAGGCTTGGACTTTGAGTTGCTTCCCTGCTCTTTGGAGGAAGGACAATTCTGACTTAAGTTTCCTTTATGCTTCCCCTATCGGAGGTGACTTACCTGGGCCAAAGTTGTCTACCCAGTGCCACTAAAACTGCTCCCAACTCTGAGAAAAGCTAAGAAGGAACTGAAGACGAGTATTTGCATTTCCCTCAAACACTTTTTACTGTAAACCCTCAAACTTTTTCACTCTCTCTTCATAGCACAGTTCTTCCTAGTTTCTAAGCATTTTTGTTGTTTGGACCCAAATACACTCGCTTCTTTCTTACAGGGCTTTGGGAAATGGGAGTTTTGTTTGTGTTTTAATAGGGGACAAAGAATTGACACTATACTGCAAACACAGAGGAAATACAAACATAAAGAAGAGTCTTAAGCACTTTAGGCCAATATTCAACACCTGCCCTTTTGTTTTTGTTACGAGACAAAAATGAATCCTCTCTTTTGGTGCAATCCTTTTTATTTACAAAGAACATATTCACCATCCTCATTCCTTTAACACTGTGGAAACAAATCCAAGCAACTTTTCGTCTCACAAATTCAAAAGAAGTTATCTGGCTTCTTCCCAGGGCCTCACTAAGGATTGCCTTTCTCACTGTCTGCTGCTTTTTGCTGACAGGTAGTTTGCTAAAAATTCTCCTAATGCTCTTATGTTTACAACTAGTCCCATGGAAACGTCTCAGGCCATACAGCTCAAAGGATCCTCAGGATCTGCCAAGTGGCCAGTTGCTTCAGGCAGTCTTTTTTTATTTTGGCTAGTTCCTTCTTTCTCTTAAATAACCTTAATTTTACCTTCCTTTTAGCTTGAAAGCTTAACCTAGTACACTTGCAAGATTTAACCAGGTCTGTGAGAGACAGCAGGAATTAACGTGGTCCATTAATATTATCTCCAGCATTATTTTACACTATTATTTAGAAATCTCAACTTGGATAATAAATTCTACAGAACAGAATACCACAACTATTAATTTTAAAGTGCTGTTAGCATCACTAATAACTGCATCCAAGCTTCCTTCTACACATACACCCAGGAATCATATATAATGAAATCAATTTGTTTTGATTATTGACTATTGGGATTCTTCAGGCCAACTACACTATGCAGATGTAAGAAGGAACTTTTGTTATTATGCTTCTGGTCATATGCAGATATAATTAAAACACCTACTTAGTTTATGTTTTCCCTCATTTATTTATTTTTTTAGTAAAGAGAAGTAGCCCTGTCCTGGTTTCGGCTGGGATAGAGTTAATTGTCTTCCTAGCAGCTGGTACAGCGCTGTGTTTTCAGTTCAGTA
>JAVKLA010000093.1:33727377-33741765 GCA_034782735.1 Sagittarius serpentarius | reverse complement strand
CTCCCCCATCCCACTGGGTGGGAGGGGAGCGAGTGAGCGGCTGCGTGGTGCTGAGTTGCTGGCTGGGGTTAAACCACAACAAGCCCATAATTATCCTTGGAAAATCTACTGTTACCTTCTTTACCTTCTGAATTTTTGTGGAATGAAGAAACAGACAGATCTGCTAGCAAGCTTTCATAAATGCCTTGTGTCAGCTAAAAGCAGGTGTTTCATCTGCGTGGACGCAGATTTCCAATGTCTTTTACATGTACTTGTTCAAAAAAACATGTTTACATGTACTTTAAGAAAAAACAACTAGAGGTACTAGAGGTAGGAACGAATTTTCACAGCTCAGGTGTACATCCTTGAATAGCTGATTTGGCTTTATTTGTTTCTGTTCCATAGTTGGTCACCAAAAGCCAACTCTCTACTTCCAACTTACAGATTTTTTTCAGAATTAATTAATTAAAAAACAGAAAAAGAAAAAAAAAGATTATCCTGTCAATTGTCCTGCCAAAGAATATGGTAGTACAATATACAGGAAAATTATACACCTGTAAAGAAGGAAAACTTCAAGAGACAAGATATAGTATAACACAACCATTCTTCAATTCTCCTTTGAACAGGATGATTTTAAGATGAAACTGATAAATTTGTGGAAGGGAAGGTCTGCAAAGTAAACCAAATGACTACTTTTTGCCTTACAACATATTCATCCCATGCTTCAAGGTTTCCATTGTCTACCTGTAGTGTCTTCAAAGGAATGTTTTCACTTGATGCATAATTTGGCTTCTGTTTTTATCTTTACCTCGCCAGGGATTTTCTTAGTATAGTTAATTTCTTCCAGTCTACATACTACTTTAACACTTTTCCAACAGATCTCTGCCGCCACAGGCCATGCCATCCCCCTAAAGGGCACAAAGCTTTAGAACTGTGTGGTGTCCAAACAAAACTTAGGTCAACTCTATGCAGTAAGGTCATGGTGAATTCCTACTGAAGATGGCAATTCATAAGCAGGCTTGACACAAGACAGCTAGGATTACTTCCTGGGATAAATGCCTCTGGCAGGAGATACATAACCATGAGTAACTAAGATGGTCTCTTCAATCTAATGCCCCTGCTCTTATGATAATTGTTCATGGAAACCTCTTAACACTGTATGATATTTTGAGGTATCTGCATTAGATCAACTTTGTTTAACTCACCCCCCAAACCAAAACTTTCCAGTATAATATTGAATCTGTCACTGGTACCATTTAATATTACTACTACTACTATTAATATTATTATTAATAATAATAATAATGTGAGCTGTACTAATATAGGAATCAATCAGATGCTTATTTTTATGAAGTGACAGTAGTATAAATACAAACTCAATTTTACAAAATTAAAGCAAAGATTAACTCTCAGTATAGGACATTTGACTCACTGGGTTATTTATATCGTTAACAGCAAGTCAGCCCCCCACAAGTATCACAGTAAAAAAGTAAACACTGCAAAAATTGGGAAGGATGAGTTGTCATTTGGAGGTGTCTCTTATACTGACTGCACAGGGAGTCCTGAGACAAGATCTAGTGTCAACTAACTAGGCATATCACTTGAAAGGTTCATTCAGAGAGGAACCTAAATTTTAGGTTGGAGAGAATGGAGAAAACGTCAGCCTACAATAAATGCCCCAGTTATCCTCAATAAAACTAGATCCACAGTTGAAATAAGCACTCATAGCTCTATTGATTTCAGAAGAGCTGGAGCAATATAACAAGTTGAGATTCTGGTCCTATGAATAGCTCCTTTGACTTCAGTAGGATTACTCACACTATGAGTAAGTACATATAGATGTGTAAGATTTCTGCTAAGCAACAGGCAAGAAGCTACCAAAAAATAAAAGTGATCTGTGAGGTTAACAAATTTTAAACGTAAAGCATATAATCCTGAAGACACCTACACACATGAATAGTATTATGCATTGGGGTACTTTAATTATTTGTATTAATATTTCTTGGTTTCCTTACATCTAAGTATCGGTGGTTCCTTGCCCACATTAAAACATATAGATAAACCAAATTATTCCTTTTGCACCTTCAGTTGTTGTTCAAGGATACACCATATTCTATTCATATTAATATTGCTAAACTAAACATGTTGCATTCCATAAACAATATTACATATGCCAAAAGCCATTATTGCCTTTTCGAAAAGGAGTATTTTAAAAATGCAAGCATTTTTACAATATAACGTAAAAAAGTTCTAGCTGAAATTCACATATTGTCTACATTCATTAGTACTACTGACATAACTGAACTTTCTTGTTCTTATTAGGGTTACCACAGAAATGAGCCTAAAGCTATTACATGAATTGTTACTGTTATTAAGAAGTAGTCTATTTCAGTTTCATTTGTGTGGTTTTAAGAATCTTTGAATATTCAAGAGAATAAAACTACCTTGATATTAAAATTAAGGCTAGAAAAGGGGGGGGGGGGTAAAAAACCATAAGCTTATTTAATAAAATGAAGCAGTAAGTTGTGTGGCATCCACACACTGTAAAAAGCAAGCATTCTCTATAATTCCATGGTTTTATGCTTCTACATGCTATTCTTTCAGACATGCAAATGGTGCACAGCTGACTCTATAATGAAATGCTATATATAAATATGAAAATTCCAATAAAGGAATGATATTAACCTTTAAAGTTAGGCAAGCACTTTACACATATAATACCATGCTTTCAAACATTTTTACATAAATGTGCAATCGTGCATTACTTCCTCATTGCTCAAGAGACTTATAGTGTATTACATGAGGAAATAAGATTCTAAGTCATCTTTCTAAGATATGTAATCTCTTTCTAGTGTGTAATTATAATAATATGTAAAAAAGAGATTTTCATAAGAAAAGGTGTAAAACTGCATTTTAACTACTTGACTGATCCAATATACGCAAATGTATATTTCAGACTAGACATAAGGAAGTTATTTTTTTTATGATGAGGGTGGTGAGGCACTGGCAGAGGTTGCCCAGAGAGATGGTAGATGTCCTGTCCGTGGAAATGTTCAAGGCCCGGCTGGACGGGGCTCTGAGCAACCCGATCGAGTTGAAGGTGTCCCTGCTCATTGCAGGGGGCGTTGGACTAGATGACCTTTAAAGGTCCCTTCCAACCCAAACTGTTCTAATTCTATTAT
The DNA here is from genome assembly GCA_034782735.1 of Sagittarius serpentarius. Classification (NCBI taxonomy): domain Eukaryota; kingdom Metazoa; phylum Chordata; class Aves; order Accipitriformes; family Sagittariidae; genus Sagittarius; species Sagittarius serpentarius. Next base: position 33,738,604 of record JAVKLA010000093.1, on the reverse strand, counting down.
TCTATATAATGACACATGGCACACTGGCACACAAATGTATTTTGTCTGTGTCTGTGTAGGAGGAGGAAGAGTATGTATGTACATCAGTGACTGTGTGCTTTTGGATTAACGGTAACAATTCTTTAAAATATCTGGCTGAATGGATAGCACAAAGGGTATCTGAGCAGCAACTGCTTTACCTTATGAAGGACAGATAGTTTGCTAAAATACCCCAACTGGAAGTTGTGTGGTTTATAATCCCATCTGTATGAGTTTGTCAGTGACCTCAGTGTAATCTTGTCCACAAAAAGAAAAGTTCAACACAGTATTAATAAGAAATCATTTGGGTGCAAATTTTATCTACAGTGTGGTGCCTTTCAATCAGAAGTAGTTCATGAGACAAAACCTTTGAGCCACTACAAAACTGGCAGGCAACCTATCAAGCTTTTCAGTAAAATGATCTATGAACAGATCCTCTTGTACTGTTTCTCAATGGAAGATTGAATGAATACTTTAGATATGAAACATGCAGAGACAACAAATAATATTCTCTTCAATTTTCTTATTTAGTAAATCTGGGTGATATACCTTTTTTTGTATAAAGAAGGAAAACACAGTCAGACTGAAACTTCACAAATGGGCTTTTGGGTGAATTCTGGGTATAAAATGCAAGAGGCCTAACAAATCTTTTGGGAGAAAATGACAGCTCTCAGTTTTTCATCCAGTGAACTAACAAGTGAAATTTCACTGAGAAAGGTACTGGTAGAAAGATTTGTGAGTCTTTGGAGGAAAAAGAAGGATGAGAGATTAAAACCTAGAGTACATATCTGATCTTTTTATGTAGTGTAAGACTTCTAAAAAATGCTTTGCTGCTCCTAAACTTTGCAATACTTAGGAACTCCTTTAACTTACTTGACAAACAAATATATCTTGCCCTTTGTCTACTCCTACATGAATTTCCATGCTTACTTGCAAATGTTATCCTGCTCTGTAAGTAGGAATTTCAGGTTTGGTACCCACGAGAATGTTCCAAATTCCTTCTGGTTTGTTTCTCAAGAAAGAAAGTGCCATAAGAACAACGCCTTGGAAATCATCTCATCATATACTGTATTATTCCTTTCAAGGATCAAGCTCTCTCAGATGAGCAGTATTTCACTATCTTACATCAGCTTTTCCTAAAAACCTTTTTTTAAATGTCGCGGATCTATGGGAGGGATGGGTGGGGGAAGGTGTCAAGGGATGCCAGGTAGAAGGTTGTTCGTGTTCTCCTGCTCAAAGTTTCATTGACCTTTTTGGAACTATAAAATAAAAGAATGGTATTTCCCATTTTCTTTCAATGCAGAAGGTGAATAACTTTGATGGTATAAGGTGACACAGAGTCTATCTGCTGTTTCTTGCCCTTTCAGAAGGCAAGAGAAGCTCAGCTAGAAGTTAAAGTATAAATATAGGTGTTCAAAAAGCCTTTGATAAAGTATATCTTAAGAGGCAGCAATCTAAGTAGGAAAAAGATGAGAACCAAAATCTTGTTATGAGTAAAAAAAATTACCAAACTCAAGGACTTAGCTTAGGGAAAAATTATTTCAACTAACTAAATCCAAATACCAATAGATATGGGAAAAGGGAAGTTAAATTCAGTGTTGACAAACATCAGGTGAAGTCTTTTGGAAGACACTGTTTAATTATTTATTTTCATATCTATATAATACAGATGAACTGCTCAGTGAACAGTGCTCTGAGCAGTGGAAAGCAAATGTTAGCTCAACGAGCAATAAATTAGGAAAGAAACTGGAGAGAAAATTTCTAAATTCGTGGGAAAATTAAGACATTCCCACTACACAATGCAAACAACTTGCTCTTGCTTTGTATTGGATTGAGGCCATGCTACATTCATTTTGGAATCAATAATGACCCAATTTAGCCAAGCATTAAAGTCAGAAGGCAAAAAAGGACAAAGTTCTGAATTTTCAGCTACACATAGAAGTCCACAAAAACTTCAAAAAATTATTTGCTTACCTCAACAGCCTGATAAAATTAATTACTAAAACATCACAAGAACTGGATAGTAAAGTTTCTCCCCCTCTATGGGAAAACAGACTGGGATGAACAATAAATGGATGCATAGCTATTAACAGCATATTTGTTTGTATTCTTGTTATATTTCACTTCTTACTGTAGTTTGTGCCCATGTTGAAGGTAACATCTGAAGAGTCAAACATTCCTGTCTTTCAAGAATGATGAAAGAGATGGAAAGCTTATCTGCTAAATGGGTGGGCTTTAAAGGTAGATACTTCAGAATTCTTTTCAACAATTAAAAAACCTTATTAACATGAGAAATGAAATCAAAGATTTGCTACATTCCATCACAATACAATTTTGCACAGAACTATTAATGAGTTAAGTATTGAGACAAATTCAAATGAAAAATTAGTAAGTTGAATAGAATACTGTAGTTTAAAGTAACTTTCATCTATATTTTGCAAGTCATAACAAATATATGAGCACTTGCTCTTAGGGGGAGAATATGTTTAACAATATTTATCTGAATAAAAAAATACCTAAATGAAATAACTACAATAATATAAATTTTCCTTTGTAGCACCAGTTCAAAGCTAACTGGTCATTCGTATGCTATAATTTCAGTGAAAGAAAACTGTAAGTGCTAGTTACCTGGCACTTTTAAAGCATATATTAATTCACTTTAGATCTACAGTAAAAAAAAAAAAGTTATTAAAACATTCATAGTGCCAGTATACTAAGAAAAAATAATTAATTAATTAGAGAAAAAGTTGGCGGGCTTTTTTTCCTAAAAATATAGATTACAGTACCATTAAGCAAGTGATGATTCCACAAATTATCAGGATCAGAAGCTTCAAGGGGAAAAAAATTCACTGTCTAAAAATTATACATCTTATTTGCAAGAACAAAATGAAATACGACAACTATCAGTATACAACATTTGAATCATGCTATATACATGTAGCACCTAAGTTTAATCTGATCCAAGTTTAGTCATTTGTTAAACAGGTAAGAACAAACATTTGGGCCAAATTTTCCAACAGAGCTGTAACGATTTAGACAACAAAAGAATAAGGTGATTTTATGTATGAGTATTTATTGAAGAGCTTCAATTGTGCCATGGTTTTAATGACAGAACTACTGACATTACTAGAGATAGAATTTTGCTTAGAATAAAAAAAATTTACAAACAAAAGGAGAATAAAAAAAAGAAATACGCATTTTTGCAGAGGGTTGTCTCCTACTCTATGTTCCAATGGCTGTTGATAACAATGCAGCCTAAGTCACAGCATCAAATAGCTTCCTAGAAAGTTTGAGATGCTACACTATGATCCTCTGTATTCACTCAACTTACCAATGTTTTTGCACTACTGTTTTGAGACTATTGAGGGTATTGGGATGCATTACACAGCATAACTAGCCAGTCAAAAAAGATGATTATCCTGCTGTATTTAGCATTGGTTTGGCCTCACCTTGAGTATTGTGTGCAGTTCTGGGCCCCACAATTTAAGAATGATGGTAAGGTCCTTGAATGCATCCAGAGAAGGGCAACAAAGCTGGTGGAAGGGCTGGAAGGCATGTCCTGTGAGGAGCAGCTAAGGACTTTGGGCTTGTCTAGTTTGGGGAAAAGGAGGCTGAGGGGCGGCCTCGTTGCTCTCTGCAGCTGCCTGAGGAGGGGAAGGGGAGAGGGAGGTGCTGATCTCTTCTCCCTGGGATCCAGCGATAGGATGCGTGGGAATGGTTCAAAGCTGCACCAGGGGAGGTTTAGACTGGACATGAGGAAGCATTTCTTTACCGAGAGGGTGGTCAAATGCTGGAACAGGCTTCCCGGAGAGGTGGTCGATGCCCCAAGCCCATCAATGTTTAAGAGGCATTTGGACAATGCCCTTCATAACAGGCTTTAACTTTCGGTCAGCCCTGAAGTGGTCAGGCTAGATGATCCTTGTAGGTCCCTTCAACTGAAATATTCTATTCTATTCTAAATATTCCACCCTAAAGAAAATGTAGTTTTCTGCAACCTAGTGCTTCAATTTCTTTAATTTTTCACACGAGGAAGAAATAAGGTTTTCTTCTTCAGCATAAAGAGTCCAGGGTAAAAAAAATGTTTAGAGGGATATTTAAATTGTGTATACAAGAGAAAGTAGAGGTGTGATTGTTTATCAGAGCTCTCAATTTATTCTGAAATGTAAAGCTACTACAATAATCTTAAAGTTATTGATACCTCTCTCCGTCGAGAAGCCCAACAGGTTTGTTTGATTTTCCAAACGACAGCAGCTACCAGCAGTAAGGATAAGAAACAACTGCAATTACAAAAAAAAAAAAAAATAATTGTAACATAATGGTCTGAAAAAGCTTATGTTTTTAGGGTATCAAAGGTAACGAAAATACATTTAAGAGTGGAAAAAAACCCACAAAAATAGAGGAAAATTAAACTCTACTAGGATAACAAACAACAGTCAGCCATCGAAGTTCAAAGTCAAAAGCGAATGCACACCTCTGATGCTGTGGTTGTCTCCATAAAATGCTATTACTGTCTCCATTAGCATGGGATAAGCTCCATTATAACTGTCCACGTACCCACAACAGTCTCAACAGATATGCACTGCATGTTCCACATTTAGCAGACCGAAAAAGAGGGTGAACTATAGCAAAAAATTATACCAATTTATACTTCTCTCAGTTTGTGAATTCTGAATAATTTCCTGGGATGCAGGAATGATAATTACACAGGGAGTATAATTAGTTTGAGGAACCAGGTTTGCACATGACAATAGGTCTGGTTTATCAAATTGAGTACTTCTATGGTGAATTGTCCAGGGAAAACATCCCAAAGTATGTTACCACATTACAGTCCCAAAGACACAACAGAAGAAAAAAAAAAAAAATTATTAAACTTCTGCAGTTCACAATTGGAGCATATACTTTCTCTCTTGCTCCGATATTTTTGTATTTGTAACATTTAGTCCATAAAGGATTTTGGTAGAAAGATCATTGAAAACTCAACCTCTTTTAGTGAATGTCTGGATACTGACAAAAGGCTTCTAAAGTTGACACCTAATGTAAGCAACCAGAAGATTTTTTAATTTTAATATAAAAGTATCTGTTTTTTCTAGCTGTGTGAAGAAATTTCAGTCATGTTACCACATCTGCTGTGCACTGTGTTTTCAATTAATACAACCCTATAACTATTCAATTATACCAGTTATCCATAATTTTTTTTGCCAAAAAGCTTCAAAATTTATTATTTAACTAATATGGGAAATACCAAGAATTCCCTGAAGTAGGCATAGTTCAGAGGAGTACTGTGCATAAATGCAAAATACAATCATTATCCATGCAGTAACACCAGTGTTTCCCTGTATTATGCTGTAAACGGAACTGAAATTATGACCTAGAAGATACATCTCCAGAAATAACATCTCATGGTATTCAATATTTATCCATAATATGGAGACTATTAGAAACCTGTTTATGTCACTATTACGGTAATGGAATGAAAGCACCCAGTCATTCCTTGCTCTGCAAGCAACAGAATCAGCTGTACCACTAAATATTTGACAAAAAAAAGTACCATTTGCTCTGAGTGTGTTCAAAAGTCAGCCTCCATAATACAAGCTTTCCTTGACTGTTAAAGCAATACAAATCGATATGGCTTTCTATCAAGCATCTATTCACTTAAAGCTCTTTTCACTACAAGCTTTCAAAATTCTTTTTTACCAGTTTCTTCTTTGAACACCCTTAAGAAAGCCTGCCAGAGTGAGGTGAAGTTTGACAGAGAAAAGTACCAAATACATAAAGTGCTTTGGGCATAGAATGCTCAATTAAAATTAACAGCTTGTTTTTTTACTTAAGAGACTTAATTCTGCCTGTTTAGCTCCAAGAAGGCTGATTGTTCTGAACCTGGAAGGAAAAAATGGTTAAAGGATCTGTTGCTAGATGCAAAGTTTGACTTTCCTCGTAACAGCCAATGTCAACCACCAGCATTTTTTAGCAGATTTTTAATGCTCTTTGGGACTTAGGGATTTTTATAGAAACAAAGACATATTCTCTCTCTCTCTCCTTGTAGGGCCATTTTAAATAGTGTTGAGCTTTTATTGGTTCTTGGCACAGATCCTTTAAAAAACAAAGGTAGTTGGAATTTTGATGGTTCTGATCAATTGATCAGAAGAGTTCAGCATATTTAACAACCATTCTGCCAATAGAAAATTGTTGGAAGAGTCAATGATCTGTAATAAAAGGATGTGAGAGGGCAAGTGCTGGTTCAAGAACCTCAGGGGATTTGGAAGAGAAATCTCAACCTTACACTTTAATGAATCTCAGTGTAAATCATCTTTCTACATGGGTCTTCGCTGAAAGGAACTAACATAGTAAGGACACTTGAATTGATACACCATTTTATTAACAAGGTATTTCTTACTAGAAGAGTTTCTCTTAAGAGAGAGTTTTTCACAACAAAATATCTAAGGAGCACAAAGAATGTTATGACAGAAACTGATCAGAGAACGTTCACCGTTTTGTTTAATGCATCACTCCAGCTGACACACTGATTTCACTTCTTAAAATTTGTCTTTAGTTGTCTCCCTTTCTCCAGTCTCCTTTGAAAGTGAGTGCAAGTTGACTGTGAATTTATATTTGGTGTCTAGGGAAAAGCAGAACAAAAAAACCCCACTGACCACCAGAATAAATCCAATTTTGCTGCAACATCTTTTAAACTTTTTAAACCAATAGCTGCTTACAAACACTGTTTCCCAGAAATGTTTTCCCTACCGCATACTGTACTGTCAAGCTAGTAACTGCAAGAGATGCTTAGGGGCAACATCAGAGTACTGACATGTTGCTATAAATTAGCATACTGTGCATGAAGTAAGGGTAAGCCATCTCACTCTTTTCCTTCTTCCAAAAAAACTAAATTAGGGAAATATCAGCAACTCCATTTAAAATAATTAACTCAAAGCTCCTAGAATTTGAAAAAGATAAATACATTCAAGAGAGCTGGACACAAGAAACTAAGACAGCCTTGCAGTATGCAACTGCTTCATTATGACCAGGAATGGAATCACTTTCCTTAGAAAATTCTCTCCTTCACATTTATTAATTTCTTGAATGATTCTCTTAAACTAGTAGAAGAAAAAAACTTGAGTTCTGGCTGAAAAACTTCAAATTGCTTCTGTGCTCTGTACGTCCATGGAGCTGGGTCACACGCTGAACTTTCCTGTCATCAGTCAAAACATCATTTAATTCACGTGCAAAGTCAAAATCAGAAATGAGTGTTTCAAAGACACATCCATAAAATAATATGCATCATTGGAAATTACAGCATTAATAACATGAAATGGTTACTTAACACTTTTGTATGACCTTTTCTTGGCAAGTGAACATAAACTATTTGACTTTCTTCTCTCTTTTTTAATATAAATAATCAGAAGGAAAAAAACAAATCAGAATTCATGTTAAGGAAGAGAAGAAAGATATGGAAAAAAGATTTTATCAAACTAACCTGGTTCCAGGCTGTGGTGAGATAATAGCCTTGGTTTATTTAGGGCAATAAAAATTAAAACTGACTGCAAAGGATCTCACAATATTGAGTGACTCAGCAATAAAATAAGAGGATGAAATTCAGTGCCAATGAACTGAAGGCAATGTGCACAAGAGAAAAAAAAAAAACAACTCCTCTCTAGCTACAAATACACAATGATAGGTTCTAAATTAGCAATTACCACTCAAGAAAATGGTCTTGAAGTCATTGCAGATAGTTCTTTGAACATATCAACTGAATGCTTAGTGGCTGTCAAAATAGCAAATAGGATGTTAGGAGAGATTAGAAAAGCAATAAAGAACAAAACAGAAAGCATTGGGCTGCCAGTGCATAAATCTATAGGATGTCTGTATCTTGAAGCACCCATCACCTCATCTCAAAAACACTAAGTTAAACTTAAAAGGTATAAAGGAGTACAGTCAGCTTGGCTAGGGGAATAGAACAGTAGTAGAAATAAGTTCTATTCAGGTTTTGAAACAAAGTTGAAGTGAGACATGATAAAGACATTAACATCATAGGGAAACAGTACAATAGTAGGGCAAGTACAGATGGATGCTCTCCAACCCCCCAGCATACTTCTTAGCTCCTTCTTGTGACAGAGATATAGGAGCAGAAAGCACAATCACCAATAGCGTGGCAAAACAGAGATCAGTGCAGTGCAAAATAAATGAATTAAAAATTGGCCAGCTGACAGCTAAAAAAATATCCAGAAGGTGACCAACATCAGAAAAGGAAATTTCTGGATGAGTTTACAAGGGTCCCAGAGTATCAGATCCAGTCAGTTTTGATGAGACTGATACACAATAGCTGAGAGGTCTATGCATGACACAAAGACTGAAAAAAAAATGGTTAATGGTAAGGAGAACAAAGAAATGATACAGTATGCCAACTGGTCAGTTGTACCTATTTCAGCAATTTTTATTATTTTTTAAACATAGTCACTGCTAAGTCGTATGTACAAGGACAAGGAATCCAGGCCTCATTTACAGAGCAAAGGATATATATTCCCCTTGGAATGAAGCAATTCCCAAAATAATTTAAAGATCAGCATGAATGACCAGCTCAGTATGAATTGCTGCTGGGATGATGAAACAAAAAGGGTTAAAACAACCTTAAATACTCAGTTGCACAGTAGTAAACAGCACTTGAGAGACTAATTTATCATTCCACAAGGTATTGCCAAAACAGATACTATCAGAGTTGTTCTTGAAATTCTGGTATTTGCAATTTTTAAAGGAGGTTGGAAACATAGAGAGAATAGAGAAGAATCACAAAAAATATTCAAAGGATGGAGATCTTTTCCTGACACTGATTTAACAAGCTCAGTCATTTCACTTTTCAAAAAGATCAGGTGGTGACTTGCCTACAGTGTGTACAAGTTTCCATGGGGAGAAAACACCAAGGCTCTCATTCATTGAGCACAAAAACACATGGTAAGAAACAATGGCTGGAAGCAGACACATTTGAATTAAACACAGACATTATTATGATTTACTTTCTGTATCATAAAATGATGTTACGTATACTGAAAAAAAGATTTGACTATGCTGCAATGACGAGATAATCTAGGATACAGCAAACGGATGGATGGTAAACAGGGAGTACAAAAAATAAATGTGCTTACACAGACCCATCCAAGTGGTCATAGATTTGGTCCAGTATTTCTGACTCTTTAGTTGAGACTCTGAATGACATCCGAAGAAACAGACAGATGCCGTTGCAGTGCAGATGGTTTATGAAATGCTGACACAGAGTACAGAGTGAATGACTTTCTGCACTTATGAATGTAAATCTTCCCAGTAAGACAATTATCATGCTAAGACACACTTAAAACCACAGCAGCCCAAGCATTATCGGGATTTTGTAGTCTCTAGACCAAAGAAATGATCTGCCAGAAGATAATGACATCGCTTTGCACAGTTGCCCCTTCAAACCATGTGGAACAAAATAGGAGGAAACACTAAAAAAGCATGCTTGGAAATGAGTAATTCATCACCAGTGGCATGTATTACAGGCTGACTGAAAGTTATCGTCTTAGTATTAAGTAGGAGACGATAAACAATTAGAGAATGGGTGAACTGAAGAGGACGAAGCCTTGAACATGAGTAGTTTATGTCCAATGCGGCAGAGGAAAGTGGTCAAGGAAGGCCTGCAAGAGAACGGGGTCTAGCAGCAAGGTCTAGGCTAGACAGATGATCTTCCCAGAAGGGCTCTGGGTAGTATGAAAAGATAAATACTGAATTAATAGAACACAGAAAAGGAAAACTGCAAGGAATAATTACTGCCCGCGTACCTATTTTTGCAATGTACAGGGTAAATTTTTAACTTACAGAGGTCTTATTTAGACATACTTAGTGCAGTTCACAGACCTGGCTGAGGAGTGAGAGGGCGGTGTTTTCCATAACTGAGAAATTATTTTATGTGTGTGCGTTTAGGAGGCAGACTGAAAACCACAAAGGGAATTAGTGGATGTGTTGCTGCTTGGTATGTGCAAATTAAAATGAAACCTGTAGATCATCTTTAAAGAAACTCACCTTACAGGGGTAAATACAGGGGAAAATCTGTGAAATGTAATGGTCAGTGTGGTTGGACCAGATGAGTTAATGACACATTTGTGCCGTAAGCTCTCTGAATGCATTAAAACACACTACAGAATTGGGGGGGGAGGGGGTGTTCATTGCATATTAAAGCCTATAAGTAAGTTACATACTGTATCAAAAGAGTACTTGCCTTAAAATGAAATAATTTACTTATTTTTGCAGTGATGTAAAAGGAACTATTTCATGAATTAAATATAAATATTTTAAGGATCAATATTGTAAATGGAAGGTAAACAGAACAAAACAAAATGTTCCATCCTTTGCTATTTCTTTTCTCATTCTCTGGTTATTTAACACGCAAAGAGAAATTAAAATGTCCAAAAAGGTATGCAAACATTCATGCATGAATAATTGTTGTTTCTACAATTTTACTTAAGCCACTAATTTGCATAATAATTCAGTATAAATTTCCATATTGGATGAAAGCAAACACTTTTTCAAACTTTACCTTAACTCTAGTATACTTTTAATTCTATTAAAATTAAAAATTGTGTGGGATTCTACTTCGAGCACCCGTCACATTTACTCAGCTTACAACAGGGGACAAAGTACAGCTGAGCATGGTGCAGAATCCCTAAGCTATCACCAGTTAAGCCCACCTTGGGAAGCAGCATATTTGTGCCAGCACAGTTTGTCAAGACTATTCTAACAACTCACAAGAAAACCGACTGTGTGTTAGCTTGGCTGCAGCATCACACTGACACTGTTATACTGTCACCATGCTCAAAAACGTGGCAGACATCATTCGATCCTAGGGGAATGCCTGCATTGCCGGTTTAGTGTGGATCTGGAGCGGGCTTTTGAACAAATCCCCGGATTGTCACCACTGTTGTGCGTTGGCTCATACTGTGGAGCAATCTCAGAGCTCATGATGCAGAAGCTGAACTGGAAGATGTGCAGTGTACGCTCCGGACACAAACGGGCTTTCAGTCCATGGAACTAAACTAGAGCTAGTCCAAAGCGAAAAAATGACAATACGCATATAATGTGGACGTGTGATGGGTTGACCCTGGCTGGATGCCAGGTACCCACCAAAGCCACTCTCTTACTCCCCCTCCTTGATTGAACAGGAGAGGGAGAATATAACGAAAGACTT
>JAVKLA010000093.1:33704689-33719642 GCA_034782735.1 Sagittarius serpentarius | reverse complement strand
GTTCATTTGGTACCAGGAAATTTTACTGGCATATTTTTATTAATATTCCATTTAAAAAGCTCATTAGATGAATTCCTTTGAATTCATGTGTCTCCTCTCAAAAGTAATAATTAGATTTAATATTTTAGTATCTATGAAATGCACAGCATAAAATACAGTCTAGCACTTTCTTTTCTCTCTTTCTGTGATTTATTACAACTGAACACAAGGACCCTGAATATTTCTCTACTGCCATAAACAGATTGCTCATTTCTTCGATGCCACTCACTCCACAGCATGCCATACCGACTGCGTCTGCAGAGACAGACTGGCAGAGTGCTTGAGAAAGCTGCTTGTCACTTGCTATAACAGACAACGACATTATTGCCTAAAGGAAAATCCTAATAATTTTTTACTTCCTTTATTTTTTGTTATTATTTTTCTTCATCAGCTTTTGTCCCACCTCACTATATACTTACATCTGGAAACAAACTTCTAAAGTTAACTTTGCAAGTGGTACATATACCTTGTCATAAGAAGACAGAATTGCTTCTCTTTTGAATTAAAACGACAAAAGCAAAATTTCAAGTCCATTTATCACAGATGAAAACCTGTTCTAGTTCTTTAGTTTAAAGTACGGTGAACTGGAGTTTCATAAAAAGGTGACCAGGATTAAGCACTCTAGAAGACAAATAGCTGTGAGCGCCAATGTTGTTTTAGTCTAAGAAAACAATTGACTAATCGGATTTAAGAAAATACAATATAAAATGTAGGGAATCAAAACACAAACACAATATGAATTATGTATGATTCTTCTTAGGAAACAAAATACAATGCAGCTGCAAAAGGCTGTATCCCTGAAAGGGGAACAGAGTAAGGCAGCCTGCAAAATACTGAGTCGTCAGAAAAAGACATACTTTCTTCAGGAGTCTTGGGAAGTGTATTTCAGGTGCCACCTTCCGAGACCTCTGCGGTAAACACTACTACATAAGTGCCAGCTTTGATTCCAGTGAGATTTTATAAAAGCAGAAGTAGTGACAAAGTATTTTTTGGAGGCTAGGCTACAGCACCATACACAATGAAGAGTGCAATTTAAGATTTTCTTTTTTTTTTTTTTCTCTAAAAAAGACTAGGGAAAAAAAAAATAACAGAACTCTTTCAGAACCTGTTACTGTCACCCAAACCTTCATCCTACAAGTCCCCCCTGCACTTAAGCAACTCCAGAATTTATATCTAGTTATTATGAACTGAGCAGAAATTGGGATTAAGCACTTCACCAGGCACAGCGAACGGCTTTCACTTACTGGATTTGATACATACAGGAAGCGAGAAGTTCAAAATTCTAAATGCACCTTCTTGAAGGAAGGAAAAGCCCGTGCCTGCTGTATACCAAGCAAGTATACAGGCCACCTTCAGATATCAAGCTGAGCAACTATTCTGTACTTTGAGGAACAGTGTATGTTGAAATCAAAGTAAGGCAAGCACAAGGGCACTCACATGCACTTCCAAATGACTCAAAGGACAAACACAGAAAGAAGAAAAACAAGAACGAAATACTGGAAAACATTTCTGTTCACCAGGGGATTAAATGACTCATCCGTTGTTCTGAAGAGCAACCGATGCAGTGGTACTGGGGAATCTCCTTTGCCTGCAGGCCAATAACAAGTGGTTGCCTTCTCAGGAAATATGAATATATCAAATTACCCTACAGAGATGACAAAGTTTCTGGGTGATTCAGAGAGTGGAAGACACAAAACTACATTCCACAATTAAAAACAAACATTTTGAACAAAAAAAAAGAAAAAAAAACCCTCAGATTGCCCACTGCAGTACAGACATGCTTGTCGCAGTGGAAGTCAGACAACTATTTGCTTCTAGGTGAGGTGAAAGCTGTTTAATGCATCACTAAGTAAAAATCAATTTTATTCTAGCCCCAAATGTAAAATCCATTTTGCTAAGATAACTTGATTTTCATATTACTAGAAAATATTCTAATTTAGATTTATAAGACATCTGCATTTTCTGAGAAACCAGCCATGGTGGACGTGATCTGATCCTGACACACTGCATTTTGTCTTTCTTACAGCGATCAATATTTGATCTCATAAAGCTAAGCATGCCAAAATCTAGCATTAATTTATCATTCTTATTTTAACAAACACACAACACGAAGCTAGGCAGACACACCAAGGGATGCCGGTAAAGAGAAGGAAATCACCCATTGCAAATTTATACCCGGAGTGGAAGATTCAGGTACGGAAGCTCTCATCAGCTCTGATACAACCCGCTGAAATGCAGCCATCCACTCCCACTGCGTGAAACGCAACTGAAGTGACTGTTCTGAGATTTTGGCACACGGTCATACATATGGGGGTGATAAATCTGGTTCTTCAGTATCTGCTGCAATTCCTATTATAGCTCATGCTACTAGTCCCTCATCCTAACCTAAATGCCCATCCCTCCCTCCTGCAATAAACACTTGGTATGTTTTGAATATTGTTTTCTCTCACTCGTACTGCTCACAGAAAGGTCTGTCAGAAAGAATGCACCCCTGATCCTAAATGACCATAGTTTTTCATAGAATTTCTTAAATCACACACAAAAGAAGGATTTTCAAACTTCTAAAGCATCCGTATTTCTTAATATCACCTTTCTTATTATGAATTGGAAATTCGGTAATTCATAACAGTAAGTAGAGATGTTATAAAAGTGACTAACGTGAACCATTCCAGCCAGTCATAGAATCCACCAGTTGGCAGCTCCACCCCAAGAACCGAACAAGAGGCAACGGAAGGAATGGTTCTGAGAGCATAAAGAAGATGTATGCTCAGAGAAAGCGCCCAGTTAGTTAGGGGTTGGTATTATGTATTTGAATCAGGCTTTAAAAAATAGTTATGACAGCAGCAGTTGCATATCATTACCTATGACAAAAATACTAAGAGCTAACCTTTGTCACCTGTATCGATTTCATGTTTGCCTGGTTTTTGATTATGAGACAAAACTGCATTTCTTACCAGAAGTCCTGCTTCAGATTCTTGATACAAATTGTTTTTCCGAGAAATGCATGAGTACTGTTATAAATTCTTAACTATAATTTCATTTAAAAGCAGGTTTAGAAATCAGCAGTTTCTTGGCTCTCAATTCTGGATTTGCTCAAGTCATATATAATAAAAACTAACAAATATTGGACATTGTCAAATTTTATGGATGATAGAATATGGTCTAAAGAAAAAGTGAATAATGCTTTCAGAAACTGAAGATGCTTCATATCCCATTATGAAACGCCTAAAATGTCCTGGCTACCTACTCAGCTAAAAGGAATATATTCACGTAAGGTTTGAAAACACTGAAAACTCCTTTGTCACTTACAGTTCAGAAAAAAAGCCAGGCTTTAGCTTATTTAGTGTTTTACTGGTCAGGGTAATACAGGAATAGACTTTCTTTAACCGTGGGGACTGCATTTCTTCAGTATAAGAACAAAGATCATTCACATTTGCTGCCTGTGAAATTTTCTAATGAGATCCGTACTGCTTCAAAGCAGGCAGAAAAAAAAAAAAGTCACTTCTCAATTTGTGTGCTGGGTAGAAGGCTTCAAGGTATGAGCTAAAAAGCATCGACTAAAGCAACACAGATGCCACAGTTTCTATAAGACTGTTAGGAATCTGTTACGACTCTTACATTACATATCTGATTACATTTCTACTCTTAAAGAAAAGGTCACTGAAACAGTAGATACAATGAAACCTTCCAGAATAAAAAAAAGAATGAAATTAAATAGGGGTTCTGTTTTTTTCACTATGAGTAACATGGTCTGGAGCACTACAGTTTCTATAATATTCTGCTTATTTTTTCAAAAGAACTTGTTTTTCTGTAACTTTTCTGTTCTAGGATGTACAACAGTATCTTGGTAGATTAAGCATGAATTACAGATCTAATCATAGCTTTTGTGCTTTATTACGCATAGTTTTAAACAAATTCCTTACAGAACAGGACCTTTAAAATAGTTGATCTTGATATACTGGGAAAATTCTAAGAAAGCTTGTTATTTTGATGTTTCTGATTCAAGCAGTAAAATGTGCATTTCATCTTTTACTCTGAAACACACATCTATGAAGGAACAGTTTTAAACTATACTTTTGAATGGTTGTTAAAGAAAATGTTATTGTCAAATAAACCTATTTGCTGGTTTGGCTAGGCAGCCAGGATGAACAGAGTTATACCATGTACTCAGAAATATGAAAAAGGTAATACTAGACAGGAGAAATGGAAATACACATTTATCAAAGCAGGTTGAAACAAGTTTTGTTATCAAGCACATTCAAATTTGTCTTTAAACACAATTATTTTCTCTGTCAATAATTCTAGCAAACATGACCTGGGTTCTTACTGTTACCAACATAATTTGCCACTGTTTTAAAATACCACATTCCCATCCAGTAAAACAAACCAAAAACCACAAAACAAAAACCAAACAAATGAACCCTTATTAAAATAGTTTTGTTAGCCTACAAACTGTCGAAACCAAATTTTCAGATTAAAGCCTTGAACACTATCAACAACTTTGGAGAGGATATATTGATGCTGTCTTTGGTTATGACTAACTCTGTCCACTACCGTGAAAAAAAAAGATAAATTAGTTATTGTTACATTTCCCTATCAGAAATATCCTGCAGCTTGTTTAGACTAGTGATCCTGTAGAAAAAACATCCAATTTAATAACTACTGAAAGTTTTAACGGTATCTAGACTGGAAACTTTTCATTCTAAGTTTCTAAGTCCTCTTTTTTGTAAAGGCCACACTAATTATTTTTCCTACACTTATTTACAACACATTGCAACTACTAGTCCGGTGACAAACAACCCCACAGTTTCTGCTTTGGATCATTTGCACGGACTGACCATTTGCTAGCTCTGATGTTAGTGTGGATGCCATGCTTGCAGCAGTTAGGAGTCGAGAGTGTCACTGTGACATTATGCATGATTGTTTTGGTTCTGTGATAAGAAAATAAATTGACTTCTAACACCTATGAAAACTGCATGCCTCTGGGCATAGCACTGAAGAAACCCACGCAGAAGGTGCTGGCTCATGTCTTGGAATAAGCCAGTTAGCCAAGCAATAGGCCTGGCTTCCTAGCAGAGTTAATCAACTTGGGAACACACTGCAATTAAATAACATTTTTTCATGCAGTCATTTTATTCAGAACCAACTCAAGCTTCTCCTCTCCTCTCCCTTCCCTTTTCCTCTCAGGTTCTGCTTTACAAAGTGTGAATCTACTGTGTGTTACTCTTTCTATTTTTTTCTTAGAACTACAATATGAGAGCTCCAGCTCCCAGACATCCTGCCTATGTCTACAGACACCCTGATATCAATTCAGTTGTAGAACAGTACCACAGAACCTTACATCAAGATTTTAGAATACATTTTGATAAATGCTGTATTTCTCACCATAACCATCAAACCTTAGCTTGATTTTATGTGCCTTTGGAGAGTATCCTGTCATTAAGTTTTGTACCTTGCTTGGATTACTGCAGTGCACCACTCACAGCATTTCCTGATTCTTTTACATATTTCTGCAACTAGTTCCTCAGGTCGGTTATTAATGTGACGCTGCAGATAGCTGCAAGCCCCTGTTGATCTGAGCGCCAGCTGAAGGCCTTGGTTATACAAATAGACTGGGGCTGCGTCTAAAGGCAGTGGTAGGATAGCTGCTAGCTACCCTACAACCTTTCTCTCTGTAAGGGGGTGACACTGGCCTTGGCTTCCACATAGCTTACTGTTCAGGCAGAGAAGTCTCATCAGGACCACAGTGAGTCTGCATTTACCCAGAACAAACCATACCAGGTAGACCATCACAGAAGGGGAGCTAATGCATGTATCTATAGAGATGGCTTCACCATCAAAGAGCCTATAGTTCACCTTTTCTAAGCTTGCATTAGGCCACAGAGCAGAAACAAATTGCTTTTAGTCTACCTCTGCTATTTGTCACAGGGTCTCTCTCTTCTATTGTACTTGGACAGACTTTGCTTTCTTCTATAGGAGTTTGTCATCTTAACGGTTGCATGAACATCATCATTTTTTAGATCATGCTGGCTTCCCAGAAAAAAACCCAACAAAACCAACAACCAAACACCAAAAACCCAAACCACTACTAGGCTGACCTTTAGGCAACCAGCATTTTATTGCTCTGTTTGTGGTGAATGAGGAGAAATGGGATGCTTTGCATCAGCTACTAAACTGCTCTCCATTAGCCAATGCCTCGGATACAGAAAACTTCAGGGTCTGCTCATTTCTGCCCCTTTTTTGGTGACAGCAATTAACAGAAGTTAGCAGCATTTAAGAGTCTGATTCTTCAGGTACAGTTACTCAGAGCACAGTGATTAAAGCAAACAGAAAAGCTGTACTGTGAACTTGTGAAATAAATGCACGGCAGTTCTAGAAATCCAGAAAGTCTGATGGAACATACTTGTCTGTCACTGTTCATTCACATTTTGCATATGCTTCATGGTTATTGGGGAATATCTTCACAGCAAGACTTCAAAGCACCGTAACTAATTCATGTATATTCAAGTTTGTGACATTTTATAAGACAGCTGAACTTTTAAGAAGTCTTTCAGTGGAGTTTTGTTCAGATCCTGGAACAGCTGTCCATTTGCAGTTGAAGCCAATGCCTGCATTGCTGCCACAACCAAATCTCATGCATCACCTACCGCCTTTCACAATTAATCTCTAACTCATGAAAGCATTAGTAGTGATTTGGGTGCTTTATTCAAAATAAAGAGCTATTGAACAGAACCATGCTTTTTAATAATTCTTTAAAAGAGTTTACAAAAAATTCACACACATAAATTACTAGTTTAAGTCAGTATACCTGGTTTCTCTTAATCACTGTAATATACAGTACATATCTAGCTAAACTTTATGAAGTAAGTGTGAAGACTGTACCACTGAATATATGAAAGATGCTAACAGCTGCCTGTAGTTGCAGGGCAATGGCCTGGATGCTCCACTGCTGCAAATTAGAGAACACAGTTTTAAGGCTTCCTTGCAGGCATTTCTTAAGATTAAGAAGCTGGTTAAGACATTGGTTTGATGGAAAAGAATCAGCATGATTTCAGTCAGAAGACAGAAAAAGCAATTTACCTGAAGAAGGTGACAAAGAACTGCACCAGATCCATGATAGTGTTGTGCTGTGAGAAGGCAATCTGCAAATAAAATAGAAGTAAATTACAACATTTTCATAGTTAACAGGTCTTTTTAGGCTGGGGCTTTATGGCTCCATGGATGATCAGTTTCAAGTGTAATTTCAGTCTAGTGTGCACACACCTGCATTTACCATAAAGTGAGATGAGGAACTAACTTCCATGTCTTTGCCTGTGTCAAAATACAAATAATGGAATATAGGCTTTCTATCGAAGTGAAGTTAATAGAAATAGCTATGTAAAACTTGCTCGATATAAACAATGAAAACACCATACAAAATATTAAGAAATCATATTGATATAAATTGTCTTCTTTATAGTCAACTTTTTTAACTATTACCATTTTACATTTTAATTACATTTTAGAAATGACAAAAAATACCTTGTGCTTAAAATTAACACATTCTAAATATTTTAATTACATAATATTAAAATGAACATATATGTTAATCTAAAAAAAAAACATAAATCTGGTGCATAATAAAACAAACTGTTTCAAAGCAAATTACTTTAAAGACAATGTAACAAATATTCTTTCAGGCTACATTTTTACAGCCTCACCAGAACATGCATTAGTTCAACTACTTACTGTAATTTTTCACAAAGATTTAATAATTATCTCTAAGACAGCATAGACACACAGACGCACATTCACACTTGCATGCAATAGAGCCTATAATTATTATTATAATTACTTTTTGCTAATGTTAAGAAGTGTACTTAATATTTAAGTTATATCTACAAATATCCTTAAGTCCCTGTCTTGTTCAGTGTTTCACTGTGTATAATTATCAAACTGAAGATATACAGAATACTTTGAATTGCATGAAGTGTTTATCTAAATATATTCCCAGCCTGTTCAAACAATTGTTGTTTTTAGAGATCTTTGTGAGCTAAAGATCTGATCTTGACTAGTAATTATACCAAATTACTCCGATTCTCATTCATAGCTGACTTGTGAACTTTTGAAATGATAACTCATGATACTTCAGAAGTTTGGTGGGGGTTTTCTGTTTGTTTTGGTTTGGTGTTTTATTTTAGGGCAAAGCTATAATGTAAATTTTAGTATTATAATGGTGTTACTGTTCCTTGTGCCAGCTAAACACAGCTAACAATAGGTCAGATTACTTAAAAGTCTGAGGAAGGAACAGCATGTAAACTGCATCTTTCCAGGAATAAGCATAGAGGGCACCATCACACAAACACACGTCTAAAATGTAATTTCGCCTTTCTCTTCACTAATAACCCACAATTGCAAGCAATGTAAACAATTCTAAGAGCTCTGGAATTTGGTACAGAAAGCAGGTATTTCAAATATCTCAGGCCAAATTATCAGGAAAGATACCTGAAAAATGAATCAGAATATAATTGAGTGTACTAAACTCCTTGAGTGCTATCATTTATCTCCTCTCCAGAGAGGAAATGTAAATGTGCCTAGCTTAAGCAGACTGCTGTGTTTGGATCAGGGCAAAACCTACATTCTGGCCTGGGAGCCTGTGGAACCTGTGGAAAGACACGAAGCTGAAGATCATGTGGGAACGAAGCAGGAGAGAGAAAAAGCACCGACTCACTATTCAAGTTTAATCTACAAATGTTTTCACATTTGTCCAATATAAGCAGAAATATTAAATTCTCAGAAACTTTAACTTAGATTACTGTCATGACAAATATTGTATCAAAATGAAGAGAGATTAAGGAGTAAAAATATGAAAAAGTTGAAGAGCAATTACAGAGTGAACATAATTGTCAAGGCATCTGTTAATGCCACTGTAACCTTTATTTTACATAGAAAAGAAAAAATTTGAGGAAAGATCTGAAGATTTCTTTTGCCCAATATAAAGTTCATCCCAAGCATAAACAGTTGTTTAAGAACAACTTGTCTGAAAAACAAAAGCTTTCTATATTCAATCTTTACTTTAAATGCAGGGTGGATTCCCTTGAAATAATATTCAGTATTCAAATTAACTGCTGGCTTCTCCAGAAAGTTTTTCATAAATACCATACTTCAGGAGATGAACTAACACAAAGAGAAAAAATCAGGCCAGTTTCAACAGAGTTCACCTTTTGTGATCTGTTAAAAAGCTCTTTGTTGAAGGAGCATTTACATTTTGCATTACTCCAATTATTTTCATTCAAGGTGTCAGCATTCATTAACAGCAACTGTTAGTCTAGAAACAACTAGAGTCAAGGGAACGTCCTGCAATCAAAAACTGCAATCTGATCACAATCATAGCAGGTAAGTTTTACCTCAGATTTTTCTAAGAAACTGTAGTGCCTTTATTTCTCTTTTTCAACGCACAGCAAATACCAAGTCAGCAGATTTAGAACAATTTAATGATTTTATATGCCTATTAATGATTAAATTATTTGCATATACCTAAGCTCAAGATGGAATAGATTATTTGTGCACAAAAAAAGACACAAAAGGAATGATTTCACATTTTCCACCTTCTGTTAATCAAATCATCTACTTAAGACAACTGCAATGTTCTTTTGCTGGAATTCATGTTTGCAAACCTATGGAAGAACTTCTGTCTGTAAAACTTACTTGTTTGGTTGTATGGGATATTCTTGAAAGTCCTCTTAATTTAAAGCAAAAACACAGTAAAATATAAAGCTCCATCCCAGAAGTAACTTCAGATTTTAATCAAACATTATCTTCTAATGATTATATTAGAGTTCATATTTAAAAGATGGACTACAGTATTTTCTGAAGAAACAGAAAATGTATCTTAGACTAATTTCAACACAGAATATTAACAAAAAGAATACAAATTTTAATTAAAAATAGATAATGAAGGAGCAAGTAAATGTCGTGAATCTAAGTCTGACACAAAGAACCATAATACAATTCAAAAGATGTATTTCCACGTGATTTTCATCTAGATATGAATGTTATCATCTTTTTTTCTTCTGTCTACATAGACAAGGGACAAGACAAGGAAAATTCTTTCAACCCCAGGTTTTCACTTTGGACTTAAAGATACTAGAGATGAATATCTCTTTTGTTAATTTGTATCATGCCTAAGTAGCCCTCGGTTTCACCAAAATTTCTAAAAAGCCTATGGAACCACAAATACTACCTCTCTCTTCTCTTACAGATGAAGATCAAGATAAATATCATCTATATAATTTCCTATGGAATAGATTCACCAAGTGCCACGTGGAAAACAATTTTCTATGGGAAAGGATCGCCTCTATGGCTGAACACAGAATTTCCAGCATAAAACTATTTCCCTTAAAGAAAGAGTAATAACACCTCTGCTTTACACAGCTTAACACTGAAAAATTGAAGTAGGATTACTTACAGTACTATAAAACATCACCTGAAATACAATTTCAGGTGCAGATGCTAATTCTTTCATTCACCGGCATTAGATTTCCAAAAGAGGAGTTAGGACTGACATCAATATGGCAGCTACAGACATGGCTATAGATGCAGATTTATTTCAGTAACTGTCCATGATCTATGCTTCTCTGCAAAGGCAAGCTTATAGACAGGTATCTGTCATAAATGTTATCGAACAGTTTTCTCACCTTTGCACAAACCACTAGAAAACTTGCCATGAACTACAACAGTTCTTTCCCCTGTTTGGCTAGGGTTACAAGCTTTCAGTAACTTTATGACCAAATACTGTTACAGATAAATTGTTTTGCAACATAAATAATGACAGGTTTTGCCAAAATCTATAAAATGGATGTTTATTTTTCTTAAATACCTTGCTATTGACAGCAAAAAAAAATAAATTAATTAGAAAATTTAAGGTGAATCAGAAGTTATAATTTTCATAATAAGGACATCCAAAACTGTAGCCCAAACAAAAAAGAACCATATTCTGTGGGCTTCAAGATATGCAACAAAACCTTTACTCTGATTTCATAACACTACTCAATTTTATTTTCCTTAGAAATTGGTTACAGTATTGGAATATCCTTTGAATGCAGCCAGTGCCGTTTGATTTGTAGCTGACCTAAAGTTTTGTCATTTGCTGCTAAAAAACTACTAGCAGATGGTTATTAGATTATCATGCTATAATGAATTTGCTGAAACAAAAACATTACAGGACTTAGAAATTCCTAGCTTTGTACTCCAGTAGAGCAAAGTCTAATCTGAACACCTGGTTCACAGAAAAAACTAGAAGTTGTTGGAACTTCCCCTTAGCTTTGTAAATTTAAAAAAAAAAAAAAAAAAACTGTGACACACTTCCATTAAGAATGAAAGCTGTCCTATGATTAGAGGATCTCTACCTTGAGCAATGTGATAAAAGATGAATTTTTGTGGCGTAGTTTGAAACATTGTAATGGTGGTGAAACTCCAGGTATGAGGATCTACGATAACAAGAAAGAGTTGTATGCATCAATGTTTTTTTCCACAAGATAAAAACGAGTCAAGTTCTTGAGCATGCAAGTTCTTTCTGATGCTCAGAACAGAGGACTTCAAACCAAAGAAGGGCTTGTATGTCTGAAAGTTTGTCTAACTTTTCCAGGTATCCAGCTGGCTTAATAAAAGATACAAACTTCTACCTACAAAACCCATCTTGCCATTTTAACTTTAGGAATAGGGTTATCAGAGGTGCTTTTTCTATCAATATTTCTGCTTGGATTTTTATCTGGATGAACTAAAACATAAAAAAAATTAATTTTCATGTCCAATCTTATAGTGCACCACATTTGTATTCCATTCGATCAAAGTAATACCAATATACAGAATAAATATAAATTCTGAAATCCACAGTCATAAAAACTGAAAGACAGACTGAAAAGATAGCAAAGCAAAGCGTGTTATGTATATATGTTCCAGCTCACAGTCTTAAGAGACCGAAAGGTGTATGAAGAAAAAGCTGATGGGTAATAAATGAGCTGTGGTGTTTGCTCCAACAAGCATTACTGATATATGTCTATCTTTTTTCTCTGCCATGTTCAAGTCTTTGAAAAATAGATGTTTTTTAAAAAACAAACAAACATAAAACCTTAAGAAAGTACTTAAGTTCTTTACATCGCATGAGCTAATTGGAAGACAAGGCACTGTGACTGCTGATAAATCTTTTATAGCAATCGAGGATTCAAAAGTCAGATATCCAGCAGAATATGCCAGAGAGCAGTGCGTACAAGGATGCATTGCAAACAATGTTTCAATGTATGGTATTTCTTAATTTCTGATGTTTTGGTTACATACATGATGTAGGAAATTCTCTTTACACTGAGAAATGATGGATGGAATAGCTCTGTTGAAATAGGACCAACTTTTGAGCACAGGGATTTTTCCAACCATCAAAAGTTAATGTCTGCAGGAACAGATATTTTTTCCACTGCTCTAGATACTGCATTTCATGTTCACCTTGAATATCACATGCTGCAATAATACAGTCCTACAGAACAACAGGTCAAGATCTGTTCCACCACAAAAATGAGACAATCTTGAAAGTCTAACTTAGGGATGTCTTTCATATGGAAATAGTAAGTCTGGCCTCAGAATTTTGTGGTTTAGTTTGAAAAAATATAGGTGTCGAGAAGCTGTCTCTGCAATTCTAATGAAACCAATCTAGCAAAAGGAAAAAGGGAAAATTAGGCACAACAGGAGTGCACTAAATCAAAATCCCACATTTGCAGTAAACATGAACCTAATCCATTAAATGATGCATATATTCAAATAATGTACACAAAAAGCCGTTTTAATCTATGCTCCATTTCATGACATTATCCACTAATGTAAACATCTATCTGCTCTGGCCCTCAGACAATGAACAAATACTTCCGTTAATACAATTCTTTCATCTTCCACTGTTCATAAATTAAGAATGAACAAATGAGAGAAACTAAAATAAATACACAGTAAACTTTGGTAGATGGTCTAATTATTAAACCTGGAAACATAATAAAATAAGGTCAGACATAACCCAAACTAAACTGCCTGGCCTGTGCTGATTATGCACACTTAAACCCTGCAGAATTATTACTTCCTTCAGCATCATCAAAACTGTAATTTAATTTCATCTTGGATAAAACTATTATACACTCCCACACTGGTACTATGTATGTTCTGAAGCAGAAGAAATGGATATTGACTGAACATAAAGACTACACATTTTGTTGTCCATCCTCTTTTACGCTTTCTTGAGGAACTCTTTTTGACTGAGGCAACTTTAGACAACAAATATAAAAGACAGCTGAGGCAAACTCTGGTGTAGATGGGCACATTTTTGTGTATAACTTTTTTTATCAGGAAAATGGGAAAGATCAGATATTGTGATAATTTGGAAACAGGATATTGGAAAATTTAGATACATAATAATTTTTCACATTTACTTTTTGTTGTATGATGAGAAGTTTAGATATACACTGTGCAGAAACATGACTGCAAAGACCCAAGTATAAACTATTTAAAGACATTATTATGTATTATATAATAATTAGGTGGGGGAAAAAAATCTATTAATATCTTTAAACTCAGTAAATATGTAATTACTGATTATTCAGTAATCATATCACAAAAGATCAGTTACTCTGATTTTTGTGCTTAAATATAACTATACTTATGTGGGCGGTTTTAGAGAGGGTAAAAAATGGTAATGACTGTTCTTTCACATTGGACTTTGAATATGAAGAGTGACCTGCACCAGTGAAAGGTTGATGATAGGAAACTCTGTCTTTTTCTCAACATAAATATTTAACAGGCAAAGCACAAAATGTATTTTCTTTTCCTCTGGAAAACAAAAATTCCAAGAGAACATGGTAAGAAAAGGACAAATTTACCAACGATTCCAAATTACTTCTGTCTAAATTAGAGAAACATTAAAAACTTTCACATGGAGGCTAAAAATGCCACACAATTATTCTATATATTGGCTTTCCTAGAACTTGAAAAAGAAATTTTTAAAGAAGTTTATCAGAATTTTGCTATGTAGAGCATGTCAAATCTAGTCAAATGGGTGAATCTTGTCAAAATTAGTCAGCTAGTTTATAATAATCAGCAGAGGTAGGAAGACGCTTCATAGGTGAGTGACTCTAAAATAGATGTGGGACTCTCATAATGTGGAATGAATTACCCTATGGAGCTGCCATTTCTCTCTGCTAACAACACAGGGAGAATCTATAATTAGTTTAGACTATAGACCTAATGTCTAACTTAGAATATAAATAATGTTACGTGAGATAAATTTCTCCCATAGTTTCTAAGTACTGATTGGGTATTTCTGCAAAATAACGTAATGCTAAAATAGGGAAAAGAAGTATTTCTTCTTTCTGGGATGAAATGATCAGAGAAGCAATATGGAGCTAAGTGCCTGCTGGCAGAATTCTATTGCTTACTACTGTGTTGATGCCAGCAAAGAATTTAGTTTAATGTTGACAAACAGTCCTCCCAGATGATGAGAATTAGTGATAGCAAAACTTTCATGCTGATAACATAAATAGAAAATGAAAGATAACTTAAAGAAAATCAGACTCCGAATCACAGCATTTACATCAAAGTTTGATAAACAGCTTCCACAGATTATCTCTGCATGCTGAAGTCCTGTTTCTCATGATGGCATACACCAGATTATCCAAATACCCACCGCTTTCATTCTCAAACAATGTAATAATTACAGAATATTATTTCCACTATTCAGAGTCATGAGAGGCTAAAAGACAATCTAGGTTTTGTATTCAAGTGACATGAATGACATTCTTAAAGAGGTTTCTACAGCTGAATTTTTTCCTACTGTCCTGGTTTCGGCTGGGATAGAGTTAATTGTCTTCCTAGTAGCTGGTACAGTGCTGTGTTTTCAGTTCAG
>JAVKLA010000093.1:33690627-33702639 GCA_034782735.1 Sagittarius serpentarius | reverse complement strand
CTGAACTGAAAACACAGCGCTGTACCAGCTACTAGGAAGACAATTAACTCTATCCCAGCCGAAACCAGGACACTGTAGAAACTGGTACCAATAACAGTCATGCTAAGGATAAAACAATGACAACTGCATGCTCATCTTCAACCCTCTTAAAAAAATTCCATGATCCTCTGACCTACAGTGCTACCCTTACAATTCATGTCCAAATAAGCATGTGTTCAAGTTCCTTTCTGATTCACTCCTATTCAAAAAACAATCTCCATTCTGACAACGTAATTTAGATTTTTTTCCTATCAAACCTAAATTAGGTAAAGCACAGGCTGGTGATATTGCACCTAAAGAATGTGAGAAACTACCTGGGTGCTCAGCAGTAATACCTTCTTTCTCATCTAGTGTAGCATGATCGATGGGCTTGCAAAACATCAGGAATCCTTGCTGATAATAGAGAATCCTATCCAAGCAACTGGCAGACTATGGCTCTAGGATGCCGTAATAAGTCAAAACTGTAAATTATATTTATTCAAAAAATAAACATAGGAAAACTCCAACTTTATACATTGTTTATGACTCTACACAAACTAGTTGCCCACACAGGTTAATTTCACTCCTCAAAGTGCTATGTATTTCTGAGGAAAAATGGTTCAATAAAAAATATTGCATTAAAAAAATAGTAACATGAGTCTCATTTAACACAGCAAACCTAAAGTGCTATTTCTTCTCTTCTCAAAAGAGAGTCTAAAAGATACCTCCTCAAATGCAAAAGACCCATATGATGTTTTCATCAATGTCAAGATGGAACTAGTGATGCATGTTTAAATCTGCTGGTGCTGGCACACTACTATCATATTGCTCTGTCAAACTGTGGCTAAGTTGACAAAGCAATTTGGACTTCTTCCAGGGTTCTTATATCCAGGAAAATGCCTAGCCTCTACCACTAAACAGCTAATTTTTAAGTCGCGTTTCTGTAATTATTGACACAACGGGGTGGCTAATTGAAATATACATTTTTCTAGAATCCAAATAGATTGTTAAAAGAAAAATTTCCTGGGCGATGAAGTCAGAATCACAGAGTGAGTGCTACTGTATCAGGATATATTTAACTTTATAAAGTTGTCTGATGAATCTGAGAACATCCCACTGAAGTGAAAGGGTCACTTCACGGCGCTTACTGTAAAGTGCAGAGGGTGGCTCAGAACTCTCTCCCACATGAAGAGTTAAAAAACAAAACAAAACAAAAAACAAAACAAAAAAAAAACCAAAGAAACCCCAAACCTCTGAAATTCAAGAAATACAAAGTTCCAGTACACACCAGTCAGCACTGCAAGATCTCATCTCTCTCTAGCGAACCTTGAGACAGAGCATTGCAGGAACAGCTAGAAAAGCCACCAAGCTGTATCTTCTTAAGATGGGCAAAAGTTTCTGTTAGGGCAGCTAAAGCAAACATATGTAACACCTGACTTGCACTAAGCCACTTCACCTACACTTGACGTGCCAGCCCGAAACCACCTCTCCACTGACCCTTGACTCAGGGAGTCCTTCTGCAGCATCATGTGCACCTACCACTGCCCTGCCATACAGCACATCTGGACTCAAAATTCTACAAGAAGAACATGGTGTTGTGTTCCTTAGTTTACGCAGTCCACCAGAGTCAGCATTGAAGCAAATAGTCTACATTTTTTGAGTGGAAATGCTCACAGACTGGGCAGAAGCAACCTGTGGGAAGTGCACGCAAATGAAAGGGGAAACATAGTTCTGTGGAACACAAAATGTCTCCTAAAATAGTATGCATAAGTAGTCATTCCCATGTCTATTATCCCATGCCTATTACAACGTGCCTCTGCTGGATATATGATTACATTAACCCCCCCCCCACTTGCTCCTTACAGCCTACAGGAGAAAATTAACAGTTTGGGAATCAGGCTGCAGACATCTTAACTCTGTTACGTCTGTATATCCTGCTTTTCTGATACAAGCAAGGGGTATTGGATGTTGTGGAAGGATACACAAGTGTCAAAACGTTACACTTATTTAAACTTGTAGGCAGTTAATAACCTTGTACTTGGCTCTACTAAGATGCATACTGTTCAGATGAGTTTAATTCACAAAGTTATCCAGACCGCTTAGCATAATTGACCTTTTACTGTTTATCAATATGTAATTTGTTTACTGTTGTGGACTATTAAACCAAATAAAATTCAAAAGTAATCAGATCAAATTAGAAAACAAGAAGAGCTTTTCAGGGGCAAAGATCTAACTTAAGAGTGGTCATAGAGCAACTGATTCTGGCTTTCATCTTCAATGACTGGACTTCAGTTTTAATGTGAAGTAAGTCGACTGGAGTTCAGAAACAATGTTATCCTGTATAGAAATCTAGACAGTGGTACACCATATGTATTTAAGGAGTGTCTGAGGTTCAAGTTAAAACGTCTGAAAGAATTCAAAGTGAATATGTATTGAACTATTTTCTGTTTTTAAAGAGGCTAATAGCATTTGTTTCTGCGAAATGTCACATTTAAACCTAAAACCAAAATACAATCTTATTTTGTGAAGAGTGAATTAGTTGTTTGTGCAACCGTCCGCTCACCAAAAAATGGACCCCGGTTTTATATTAATGAAAAAATATCAGATACATATGCAAGGACATACATCTACATTACACAGTTAATCTGGCAAACACAAACCTAACACCCTGGAAAACACTATATTGCTCAAATTACCAGTGTTTAGATTTCAATCCTTCAGGCACCTAAAAAAAAAAAAATCATAACTACTGATTACAGAAACTAGAAAACAATCATTTTTGACAGGTATTTCATATGAACTAAGGAATAAATGATTTCAGAAGTGACTGATTATTTTTTTTTCCTCCATTTTTAAAGTAACTCAGTTTTCTTTTGATATGGATTAGAAATGGGATTACTCAAAATAAGCCAAGTAAATATTAATATTGCAGTATCTTGGAACTGAAATATCAACTGAAGAAAACTGTTGTTTATTTCTTGAAAAGACTGATTTTTAAACACAACTGGTTTTATATACAGCATTCAGTAAGGATTTCTTAGTACACAGAAATTGCACCCCCAAAGAAAAGCAGAATTCTTGTATTCTGAAGTTTATAAATATGAAAAATGTCTTATTTTATTTCCTGCATGGAAGATATTTTTCACCTTTCCTAAAAAAAAAAAAAAGAAAAGAAAAAAGAAAAAAAAAACCAAACAAAAATATCTACACTGAACTATTTGAATGACTGTAGAACTTAATAAGATGGCTATGGCATTTAAAGTTCATGCCTATGTGTATGTGTAGAAATACTTAGACACAGAAAATGTGCTGCTAAAAAGGATATGATTTTTTTCAAAATCTGCTAAGTCTTTACCTTCTTAAATACACAGTAGAGCTGGTTTTGCCAGAAAATCTACTAGTTAACCCACTGGTTGGTCTCCAGCCTAATAAAAATGATAATAAAATTTTTATAGGGCTACAAAAGCTGAATTTTTAAAATTTATGCAATGTTTTGTTCATTTTAGAAATCAAATACTTGCTTAGAAAAGGCAAAACATGCACTGAATTTTGCATAAAGATCATGCCATTCAAAATAATGTATGTAAAACTCATTGGTGAGATGCCAAGAAAAGGGCAAAGCATTTTCTTAAACATGAAGAGTGTAATTTCCCAGAGTTTATTGTTATAAATGTAGAGCATGCTATAAAGCTGTTGGAACTGTGGAATAAAAATTTTGTATTTGCAATACCACTTTTCTTGATTACTGTGGATTAGCATATTTATGAGGTTACTCAGCCTCAGGTTTAAACCCGCAAATCAAAGGTTTATATCAGCATGGGTAACGGATTACACAGAAGTCTATGGCCTACGATATCCCAAAGGTATCTGTCTTTCAGAAGATTTATGTATATAATACCACTTTGTAGAAATTACATTTTCTGATCTTTTGCATGGTGCTTGGTGATTCCCTTCTCTAATGTGTAAAACAACCAAAAAGCAGCATTCCCATTCAGCAGAGAAATTCATTGATGTACCTTCTCATTCCCCTCCTCACCTATTGATAAGACTATGAAAGACAGAGGCTTTCATTCCTTGATGTAAATAGCACTACTACAATGAGAGCAGAAGTCATTGTGAGCATATTTGATGCAATTAAACTTCTGAAAAGACGAAGGAATCTGTATTCCAGCAGCTGTTCAGAGAAAAAATACTTGAATTTTGTTCATCCTATAAACAGAACTATCACAGAATAAAGCTAGAATTAAAAAAAATAGTCTCACTTTTTTCTCCAGAGGTGAATGCTGACTACATTACTTTTAATGGCAAATACCTACTGACTTCCTTTTGGCTTCAGAAAGACCAGGATTTCAGAGCAGAATGCTACGACAAGAAATGCAAATGCTTAGTCCTGCCTCTCATGAAAGGCTATAACTAGCCAAAAGATAAATCAGGAAGGTAGCTCATGCAGAATGGCTTTTTCAAGACTATGGGTACCCAACGGAAACTTTTTTATCATCATTGTTAAATGACGACAAATGAAGACATAGAAACCTCATTAAACTATACAGAGAAAATGTCCATCAGCTTTATTATTATTTCAGATCTTCACTGAAGATCCACACCTAATAGTAAGAGAAACTGAGGTATGAAAATAAGGGTATGGCAGTCGGTTACATGTGTGTGAATGAGAGTGAAGATAAGAGGATACATAATATGCTATATAATTCAGAATATCCAACCTAAAAAGATATGAGGAAAAAATAAAATGGATTAAGCTTTCTATATTGTATGTATATTCCACTGAAGGAGAAGTGTGGGGTTTTGCCTGTAAGGGATGATGTCCACTTATCTATACAAGGGACAAGACAATTCTAACAGCTCTGCTGCTGAAAGAACAACAGATCACACTAATGTGAAAATATTAATTGCTTCAAATAAAGTGGAAGTGGTTAACTGACCTAAAAAACCCTCAGCATACTAAGAAGGAAAATATATAACACATATGGAAGAAAATGAGTTTAATGTTCTTCCTTGAAGAGGTGATCAAAATCCAGAAAGTGACAACTGAGACTTTTACAAGATAAAATGAAAATTAAATGATAAGGATTAACAGAACACATTGTGATCCAATTTTGTTATGTTAATTTTACTCTCTTTCATTTAACTTCTATCCCTCATTTGAAACTTCTATTATATTGCAAGCTGTAATAAATTTGGAAAAAAGCAGAAACAAGTGTCAGCTCTAGATTTTACTCAACCTCGTAATACATTCTGTAGAGTCAAGGTGATATATCATTGATATATTACATATCATATCATTGACTGATATGCTGTCAAGATTCAGGAAAGTATCTGTAAAAGATGCAGAGAAATATGTAATGCTAGTTAGCAGGAACCTTTGACGTCATATTTTTTAATAACTTGCAGTAATTAGGTGGGGAAAGGTGGATGAGTAACTGGGTTTCAAGCAGATTCAGAATGATGTAAACCAAAGAGAAGAGCAGGACCTCCTCAGCTGAAACCGATTTCCAAGAAACTAGGCTAGCCATGCTAGTATTTTGGCAATGACACAATGAACTACACTGATAGGTGATGGCAACAGTCATTTCCATGAAACAACCATGTTTGCAAGAAAAGCTCTATAACTGAAACACAGAAATGACAGTGTAGTATGAGAGACATACAACCTAGAACTGTCACCTTGAAGGCTACCTGCAAAGTTCAGAATGGGCTGTTCCCACCTCATGGACAAATAGCAAGGCACTTCATTCACATTCACTTCAATTCATAAAGGCCTTGGTTATTTAGAAGAAAAAAAAAATATTCAAAGTTGTCAGCACTGACAGTACTTTTTATTCTCACTTTTTAAAACCTGTATCTCCAAGTATATTTTCCAGAAGGTCTAACTGTTTAATTAGGCATATGCAAATGAACAGAAACCATTCAGGTGTTGAACAGCTTTAAGAAAATCCAAATCCAAAGAAAATAAACACACTTTTGCTGCTAGCTCACTTTATGCTTTCAGAGAGCAAAGGAAAATACTTTGCAAGAGCCCTATGTAATTATAATGCTGGCCTGCACTCTCTTGAGACATGGGTAGTGCCTTTCCCTTTCTCACGTTGAATACTTCATACCAACTTAAGGCAGAAATATTAAGATCTGCTTTGGGGGGTACTTGTTCAGCTATGTAGATTCTTTTCATTTGAGTAGGAGCAGAGAGGGTGTCTGCAGAGCAGAATTTGATCCCAAAATAATGAATAACATCTTCTGACAAAACAAGTATATGAGTCAGGGCAAAGATCCTGCATGAAAAAAACATTCAGAAAGATAATGAATTCAGTTTCTGTTACACAGACGTATACTTGGGAATTCTGAAACACCTCATTTGCTTTACCAAATCTATATGGCAGGGGAGTTAGGCAATGAGCAAGAAACCTATTTGGAAAAGTCAAGTAAAGATGGGTATCTTCCAGCCTTCCTCTATGCCTCAGTAAAATAATTTCTGCTTTTAACTGGGGAAATGTTTCTAAAGTGTAATACAGTAATTTCTAGGAAATCCTTTAACAAAACTTTGTTTCCTAAGAATCAAAGGTACAGAATGTAGCTCTGCCTGTCCTGCACGAACAGCTTTGGACTCAAAGATTGATTTTAAACACACTGCATAGAAGATTAAGGGTCTTAATTCAGTGCTACAAGGTTTGTAAGAAAAGTACAAGAGAGATGGCCTTAGATATACCAGCTGAAGGAAAGACACCTACACAAGTGCAGACATTATCAGACATCACAGAAACAAATGGAAGAAAATACTTATAAAAGCATCAATTATTCACATTAATTTTATACAGAATGTCAGGACAAAGTATCAGGTTTTCTGCAGAAACCTCGGAAATTCGAGGTTGCTGCTTGCTCCCATTGCTACTAGTTTTGACAAAGTTGTTATAGGCTGAGGTGGCCCAGAAAAAACATAAAACACTTTTTAACAGCCTTTATAAGGAATAGTTACTTTTCTCAAATGTGAAAATGGAAAAAGTTTTTGCTTAAAAAAAAACTGAAGTGAAAACTTGGTTTAACCCTGAAATATTTTCCTGGAAAGTTTTAGCAATAAAATGCAATCTTCCCCCCAAATTTTCCTACAAAATCATCATATTTGACAAATTCCAATTACTGCACTCTATAAGCCTGAGCAGGCTTTTGTAAGAGTGGTGTTGAGCAGGGCACAGAGGAACAAATATTAACAATGCCATCCCCAAAGAGAAGAATACCTTAAAAGACAATCCCTTCAAGCGCAGGGAGGTGTTGAAAAATAAAGTTGAGAAATTAAAATCATACTGTTTACTCCCTGCAGGGTGAACTTTCTCACATACAGATTTTAAAGGTATCTTTCTTGCCAACAGCCATATGTAACAGATATCCTCAGAGTATTCCAGGAAAGATTTTCAGTATGCTTTCTGGGACAAGAATACTGCAGAAAGATATCTCCAACTAAATGCATTGATTACACTCAAAAAGAAGGGTTGTTTTTTCCCCCCCAATGGTTACAGAAATTCCCAAGATCATTCCATTGCACCCTACATCCTTTTCTCCAAATGAGGACTTACTCGTGGTTTTCACTGAGACAGGAACATACTTACTTATAAAAATATAGAGAAGATTTTGTATGTTTATTATTTCTGAGAACTAATGCTTAATTGCTTTCTAGCTGCAAGTGAGTTTGTTTTGTAATCATTTTATGCATCTGTAGAGGGCTTAATGCTGATTTATGTTGTTTACCGAAATCTTGACTTAGCCTGTTGGGAAACAGTTCAACGAAAATAAGCCATGTGACCATATTCAAAGGTTACAGGGGATTTTCACAAATGAGATGTTCTATACAGCAACATTCTTTCAGTACAAATATATTCTCAATAGTAATTTTTAATAAATTGTAAATTAAAGTGTTTTATATACCAATTGCCTTTTTAAACCTGAACCTAAATCAGATCAAACTGAAATACAGGAAATTACATTTAAACATACAAATTTTTTTTACTGCAAGGATGATCGAAGAATGGAACAGGCTGCTCAGACAGGTTGGGTATTGATTCTCCATCCTCGGAGATATTAAAAACCTGACTAGACAAAGCCCTGGACAACTTAGTTTAGCTGACCCTGCTTTGAGGGTTCAGACAATCTCCAGATGGTCCTTTCCCACCACTATCATTCTGTGATTCTATGATTAGCCATGATTATTTCCCTTCTCACAGGTTGTTAGTATGGGTTATTAGGCCCCTGTGTCAGTAACAGGAGTCAAGACACAAAAAGGATTTGAGATTTAATTTTCTCTCCATTCTTCCAAAGCTGACAAGTGCAGAGACATCCACATTAAAAGTGTTAATTTAAAACAACAAATACTATCTAATCCAAACCAAACTTAACCTTTTCCATGTATTTTACCAAAGACACCTGTCTTTTTTATTAATGTCAAAGCAGCTTCATAAAAAAGGGCCATCTTGCGAATGTCTCTTGATATCACACCAACTGATATTTTGATAGAAACAGAGTGATCATTCGGAGTTTGTTATATCAGAAGTTCCTGAAAAAAATGCCCTCACTCTGGTAATGACAAGAAATATTTAACACTACGATATAGTCTAATATATATTTACTGCAACATGCTATTGCAGAAGCACTAATATAATGCTCATATTTTTAAAGAGCACTTCTATGCTTTTTCATTATTGGTCTGAAGAATTGCATTGTGAAGTGAGATCTACTCAATGACTCAATCTTTGTACAATACCATTCATTTAATCTTAACCTACCTAAAGAGTTAAAATTGTTTTTCCTAATAGACAAGCTGGAAAGCTGAACACATTTTATGACAATTAATTGAGCCCACAAACCTAATGGCACCCTTTTGGCCCCGTTTGCTGTTCCTTGATTAGGGATTTATTAAACTGCTTATTATTAAACTGTTGTCATTCAGAACGTTTATAACAACCGTGTGCAGTAACTGAATGTTAAACATGTCCTTTAAATGAATTAGGTGAATGTGATGGCAGGTCAAATTTTACATAGAGAAAAGTTAGAACGGTCAAATTTATTTGATACAGGAAAATAGGAATGTGGAGAACAGAACAGGGTGATCAAATCTAGTCTCCCACAATGAAAGGCATTCCATCATGATGGCTAGTTTACCAAGGTCTACAGACTCATGCTGTAACTCAGACACAAGCTGCACTTGCTGGTATTCAAAATAAAATTTTACATGGGAATAAAAAACCCCAGTAATAGGAGGGAAGAAGGAAGGGGAGCAAGGAAGAAAGGAGGGAAGGAGGAAGGGAGGGAAGGACGACACCTTTTAGGTATTCTTGGAGATACTAAAAATCCATCTGGACATGGTCCTGGGCAGCCTGTTCTAGCTGACCCTGCTTGAGCCGGGGGGTTGGACAAGATGACCTCCAGAGGTCCCTTCCAACCTCAACCACTGTGTGATTCTGAGATAGCAGTAAAATCAAGAGACAAGAGCTGAAATTGCTGTAGTGAGCCTATCTTTCCCTATCCTAATTCTCAGTATGCATAAAAATCTTAACTACAGTATTAAAATCCTTTGCACTTAATTTAGAAACTCAATAGCTGTAAAATTCAACACAAAATGGTAATGGAAAATAATATAGATTGATATATGCTATGCACATATACACATGGGTTGCTTGAAATGTCCCAGATATCAATATATCTACAACTGGATCTACCAGAAAAGCTATTAGTAAGGCCGTGGCCAGCATAAACTTTAATAAAGCTACTGCATTAGAACCTAAAAAAAGGGGTTGAAGACAATGCAGTGCCAGTCACAAGCATGTTCTTCATGTGAGTCAAAACCATGAAACTTTTAACCATCTGATTTGCACAAATAATCCCTGGTAATTTATAGTTCTTACATTCAGTCAAATTAGAAGTTTAATAAAGCACAGGAAAAAAAAATATCCCTTCACATATCTGCATTTTTACTGTACCAGACTTACCTAAAATTACTTTATTAAAACCAGGAGTATTTATTTCATCATCATCAGTATTTGAAAATGTCTTGTGCCAGTTCAAAGACTGGATAAAACAAAATAGGATAAAGTATGTACCAATTAAAATAAAGAATGACTACAGAAAAAAGCAGAACAGGCAACACACTAGGTCTGCTTTCTGTTGAGAATCTTTATACGTACACACACACACCCCACGAAAGAATATTTAGGAATTATATTCAAATTTAAATTGAAGAGACTGTATACAGTGTATCAGCACACCAGAAACACAATTATTTTCAGACCAGACTTAGAATTTCATCTTTATGGCAAGAAAGTCTCACATAGCTTAAATATTGAAATGTTCAGAAGGTAAAGCATCTAGAACTGTGTTTTATTTCTCAGAATGAACACTAGAAATAAGAAATTCAAAAAATATAATTTGCTTGTGTTCTTTTTTCCTTTTTTTTTTTTTTTTTAATTGACATTGTAAATTATCTGAACCAGGATTACCTTATCCTTCCACGGCATTTCAGGATCTTGTCTTTTGGTACTCTGGTGTTTTAAACATGTATTGACTCAATTTCCAACAATGCTAATATACAATACTAAGCCATAGGCATTAAAGCTTTAAAACTCTCCAAAATTATCCTAAAAAAAAAAAAAGCTTATTCATTCTTATCGATACATTTCCAATCTTAGTCTTAAAAAAGAAAGAAAATTAGAATTAGTCAACTTTGCCTAATATCCTTCCATAATTAACCAACTCAGATGAGAGACTTTAAGTGATCTGAAATAAAAGATTAACGGATGTATTACCTATAAACTTTTGCGTAACTTTTCAGTCGAAACTATATAAATTACAAACAGCTGCTGTGTTGTAATCTTTACGTTTTTTGCTTCTTTATTTTTGAATAATTTACTAACTTTTTCTTTATCATGAAAAAAAATCTTAAAAGTCAAAGATGAACACATCTCAATATTGAATCACATCTCTACCATAAAAATTTCTGATGACTTTTTCTTATTAAAGCAAGAATTTCTCCTTATTTTCCTTTGCATCTTATCTACTAAAATGTTATCTATAAATTGTAGTGACTCTTCAAGGTCTCCAAATATTCACTGTGCAATAATTTAAAAGCCTGACAGGAATCAAAGATCCCAGAACTCAAGTGCAATTTCAGGCCAGCTCCTCCTTTATTGAATGTTGATAGGTTTTGATCTGTTTCCTAGGCTAAGTCATTATGCCAATATTCCACCTGACACATCTGTTAAAGATGTTGGTTTTGGAATGTAAGAATTCTGACTAAAGTGAAAGGCAAGTTACAGCTCTCAAATCAAAGCAAAATCTTAATTATTTTCCATAATTCAACACAATTTATTACAACTGTGTTTTTTATTTTAAAATACAAACTGCCCAACAAATTTCAAGATCACATATTTAAACAACAATTCACTATTCTTTGGAATAGGTAAATCCGAACAGATAAGATGATGATCTTTTTCCAATTTTATTCAAAGGAGTTGTAATAAAATTGCACAATACGCTCCTTATAAAACCAAAACCTAATGTGTTATCTTATGAAATAAGTGATACTCCCAATTTCATGTTTTTATGCTACTAACCTGAGCTTATTTGGTGCATTTTATATTATATCTTTAATGTATAAAAACAGATACTCAACTGTGGATTGTGACCAATTACTGTTAATCTGTATGTCTTTATATGAACCTCCAAACTCCAATTAGCTGTCCGAGTACTGTAGAGAGAATAAACTCGTACACTTACACTGCACTTTCAACAGGAGGGAGAATAAGCTCTGAATCACCAGACAGGAGACAGAAAAATAACTTAGGTGACTTGAAGTTGACGAGAGTGAAATGCTATGGAATGGACTCTCCCTCTACTCCGCTCTGGTGAGACCCCACCCGCAGCACTGTGTCCAGCTCTGGAGCCCTCAGTTCAGGAAAGACATGGACCTGCTGGAGCGGGTCCAAAGGAGGGCTACGAAGA
>JAVKLA010000093.1:33672248-33690527 GCA_034782735.1 Sagittarius serpentarius | reverse complement strand
GTTGAAGGTGTCCCTGCTCACCGCAGGGGGGTTGGACTAGATGGCCTTTGATGGTCCCTTCCAACCCAAGCCGTTCTGTCATTCTGTGATTCTGTGACATTTGCTAGCAGCTTCAGAAGATGAGAACCAGAAGACATGATTCTGTGCTAAGAAAGGGCAAGCCATGAAGCTAAAAGGACTTACCAAAATTTTGTAGAGTATTGAGGAAGCTAGGTTTTTAGGGTCTATGCTATGAATGTTTGTTTGTCCACAGACCTCAGAGTACTTGTAGTTCATCCATAGTCAAGACTGATCTACTAAAGAACAGAAAACAGCTCAGAAACCTTTACTACTGTGGATTGGACTGTCATAAACAAGCTGATTGTCTGAGGGAACAGATCTTCCATAAACTTTTAATTGCAATTGGAGATGTGCTATCAGAAGCAAAACCTGAGTTCAAAGATGAGGCTGCAGTCTGTAAGCAGTCCTACAATTAGAAACAGAGGGTAGAGTTAAAAACTTTAGTTCTAGAACAGTCAGAAATTGATTTTTTGAACTTGCGGTTTGTATAATCTCCAAAGCACCAGCAGCTCTGTCAGAGTGGAAGAATCAGAAACTGCATCAGACTGGCCAAGAGC
Source organism: Sagittarius serpentarius (assembly GCA_034782735.1). Lineage (NCBI taxonomy): Eukaryota > Metazoa > Chordata > Aves > Accipitriformes > Sagittariidae > Sagittarius > Sagittarius serpentarius. The sequence continues at coordinate 33,689,910 of JAVKLA010000093.1, read as the reverse complement.
AAACCTTTCGCCCATCTGTTTGGGAGTAAAAGTCACACTTGATGGGTCAAGGAACACCTTAAACCTCCGTACCTATTTCAGATGCAAAATCGCTGGGTTCACATGTATTTTTCAGTTAAACATCTAAAGGAGAAGCTCACTGTTTTATAAAGAATAAAGATAATAGCTACATAAATGTTACAATATTTAACTTGTTGAAAGAGAAATTATACTTTTATTTTTTGAAGTCTGTTCCAATGCTGCACTTATACGTCATATAATAGAGCTTGGTTTAAAATATAAGTATCCATAAAAAGGTGATATGATAATATCTTGTGCTAATGGTGCCATTATCAAGCTATAAAATGATGCCATTATTTTGCCCAACTGTGTGGCTTCGTGCCCAAGGCCGTTGCTCCAGCTGGGAAGAACAACTCACAGTAATATGGCATATTATGAAATTTCCCTAAACACGTAAGAGGTTTCATAAATGGAGTGCATTTATGCAAGCCATGCTATTATGTGATAAAACAGTCTCCTGATTTATATCTGAGAGTAGGAAATCATGTCAAACCATCCCTTCCTAAGATTCCAAAAAACGAAATATATATTTTGAAGGCTAAAATGGAAAAAAAAAGTTGGTATGGACCTCATCTTCAAATACCTGCTTTAAAAATAATTTCCCACACATTCTGCAGGTAAGCCAGCTGTCAGAACTTAGGGTAATAAACCATAAACAGGTCAGTGGCCAAAAGCTAAAAATTCCTTAAAGCTCACAAGACAGAGTTTAATGCATATAAAAACAGCGATTATAAATACAGCTAAAATATGGCATCTGCAACATTTCTCCTACGTCTTGAGTCTTGTCTGTTTTACATACACAAACCATAACACACCTCTTTCTTTGAGCATTCTTAAGTCCCAACTTTGTCTCTCAAGTTCAGAAAAAGATGAGCTGAAAGACCTGTAATAGCATCTTAACACAGTCATTATTAACATCTGGTCAGTTACTAGTTTTATACTTCAAGCATGATCATTAGCAAAAGTACATTCCTCTTCACACTCACAATTGAAACTGCAAAAGGAAGAATAATTCTTGGCATCATTCTCACATAAGAAGCAAATCTAAATTATGACATCAGTTGCAGATTGACTCGATAGTAAATTACCAAATCCAATTTACTCAGGACCTTGTAATTTAGTTTCAATCTAATTTAATTCAATTTTAGCTGTGATATATAAAAGTTGATTAGTAGACTATTGCATAAGAATATAAAGTACTTAAGTATCTTAAGTTACTACTGTTTAAGCTACAGTAGGTTTTTTTGTTCTTTCAAAGGCAGAACTGAACAGTATTAGGAAACATAAAAACAAATGTTAATAAAATTAAATCTGGAATCCATGCCAATTAACTCTACAGCATAAGTTTCTAGCATGCAGAAAAAAATGTCTTCTTTTGCAAATAAACTGAGCTACAAATGCACTCCATATTTTATACAACAGGCCACACTGGCACGGGCTTACCCTCATGAAAGATACAGCTACAACCACTGCTCTTCAAAAATGCAGTACACTAATGACTGAAATTTACATTTTTATCATGTGGCCATAAAACATACTTTCAAACTTAATTCAAACAAAATATTTAATGTATTTTACTTTTTTATCAAAAGAAAAATTTAAAAGAATAAAAGATTCTTTCAAATTATTAGAAAACAGAGGAGATTTTTGAAATAAAATAGACAACGGGTCCAAAGTCACAACCCGGTTTTTATAGGCTACTTCCTGGGAAGATTTAAACTTGCACAAGCTTTTTCAAAAACTGTTTTCATACAATGATGAATAAATAAAAATTACTCTCAGCTCTAAGTTTGTCTTTTATAACAATCAGAAAGAATTCAGATTCATCTTACTTGGACAAGTTTTCAGATGCCTACCTTTGGCTGAAAAATGGTTAAAGAATTAAGTTAATTCAAACACTAAATAATGACCCACGTAGTTAGAAAAGAACGAGATGAAGAGGGAAAAGCTATTCATCTGTAGCTGAGCATCTTAGCTAAATGAAATCAACAGCAAAAATCCCCTGCTTTCCATTATGGTAATATCCTTTAGTACTCTATAAATACCTGGCTATTGCAATGATGTTTGCTGCCTTCATAGTCTGGAGGCCTTGTTACAGAAAGCCTGAACAACTTATGTTCTTCTCTGCTGCTTAGAATTCAAAAAAACTAAGAAAAGCATGGATCTCACAACTATGCTTTATCTTGAGACGCAAAGACAACGGAAACCAAAGACTCCAAAGACCTTATCACATTAGGAAATCCATAGGACCTTCTGGATCACAATCCTTTGCTGAATCTCATCACAAACTTTGAATACGCAGGGTTGAAGTATAAGTGCATACCCTCACTCTTTAGTTTATTCCACACAAAAAAAATGAACACAAACAAATAAATTACAGTTTCAGCCCTCAGCACTTCTGTTCAACAGTCTCTGAAAAAACACGTTGCACTCCTTATTCTGCAACAGTACCATTAAGTACCAAGGTATAATGGTACATTGTACTTCTGTGTAGACTCCAGAATAGTGACCCAATGACCTCTCACTGACACAATTTTTTATAAATGTAAAAGTATTAAAATGCACAGCCCGACTTGTACCCAGACTTTTCATACTTAATCTGCTTGAAACACCAGCACAACACAATGTGCATCTTGGATGCCAGCCACAGCAACCATAACGTAACTGAATAATAAGAGCATATACATAGTCTTAACATCACGGTATATAACCATTTTGCTAATTTGTACTGATAAGAACTATTTATTGGTATATGCACAGGATTAAACTTCTAGTTTATTCAGAATAGATGGGGTTTTTTTAACAGACTTGTTGCTAACCAGTTATTTTCTCAAAGTGGTTTGAAGGAAATGGACAGGAACAACTTAACTGTGCCCATTCAGAAACGGATAACAAGGATTTTCTAAGAGAGAATATCTTCTAGAGGCTTGCCACTGAAACCACCCCTTTGGGAACTCTCCACAATCAATCGGGCTCTCTCAGGCTTGCTGCTTGCCAGAGGGCCTTCTGGTTATCCAGAGAAAATGAAAGAGCCTCCTGTTCCTCCCACATCCATGATACCAGCCCTGCCTCTGGACAATATGACTATGCTTGAACTTTGAGATCTTCAGGGAGTTACTCACAGTGACCTCACAGAGTTCTGTGATCTTTTGCTTCTGAGATCTTCTAATACTACCATGTGAAAGTACAATGAAAGGACACTTTAAAGAACAACACAGACATACGCCAAATTGTCAGCTTTTTTTCCACACAATAATGCACTTACTGGTCTTTACTTCAAGACAGGTGAACATCAGTAAAAACTAAGCTATGATAAGCTGTATCTAACACATTTTCACAAATAAAAGTATGTTAAAAAACAGGATAAACCCATCGGTACCTGTCATTTGCTATTTACATAGCTGTATTTATGCTAAAGCTATAAAGGCCAATTAAATTATTTGGCAGTTTAGTTAGAATTTTATTTTGCAATGTTCACTAAAAATTAAAAAATGCCATGATAACACTCAAGATACTTAAGAAGCTCTGCCTCTGGGATAAAAAATAATCACAAAATGTATCCATACAAATACATATTGTACAATTCAAAGTTTTTTTCAGTTTCTACACTAAGTGTATCAAACATTTGATTCTTAGGGATATAATTCCTTTCATTGTTTTGCTCACTGTTTGACAAAATATTTTGCCCTCAAGCAATGATACATTTGTCTGCAATATACTTGTAGCACTTTGAAAACAGCTGCTTTATTTTTCCAAATATATTTAAAAAAAAAAAAAAAGAGCAAAGGATTTTAGAAAAGCAGCAGAGGTGTAAGGGACAGTTGAAGAGGCTATAATGTGGTGATTCTTTTTTCCCTCTTACCACTTCATTGTTATTGGATAATGTAAGAAGACAGCTGGATGTTTTAGTGGTATATATGGCAGGACAAAATCTATGCATCTCCTGTTAACTTACTTTTACCGTATTCAAATTTTAACCTGCTCAAATCTTTTTATACATATCATATATGTCCAACCCACCCACTCAAGCAGGGCCACCTAAAGCAGGTTGCCCAGGACCATGCCCAGACAAATTTTGAGTATCTCCAAGGTGGGAGACTCTATAACCTCCTTGGGCAACCTGTGCCAGTGCTCATTCCCTCACGGTAAATAAAGTGTTTCCTGATGTTCAGATGGAACCTCCTGTGTGTCATTTTGTGCCCATGGCCTCTGGTCCTGTCACTGGTCGCCACGGAAAAGAATCTGGCTCTGTCTTTGCACCCTCCCGTCAGGTATTTATATACACTGATGAGATCCCCCTGAGCCTTCTCTTCTCCAGGCTGAACAGCCCCAGCTCTCTCAGCTTTCCCTCATAGGAGAGATGCTCCAGTCCCTTCATCATCTTAGAGACCCTTTGCTGGACTCTTTCCTGTAGCTTTCATACTGGGGAGCCCAGAACTGCACACAGTACTCCAGATGCGGCCTCACCAGTACGGAGCAGAGAGGAAGGATCACCTCCCTCAACCTGCTGGCAACACTCCGCCTAATTCAGCGCAGGATGCCGTTCGCTGCCTTTGTCACAAGGGCACGTTGCTGGCTTATGGTCAACTCGGTGTCCAACAGAACCCCCAGGGCCTTTTCTGCAAAGCTGCTTTCCAGCTGGGCAGCCCCGCAGCCTCTACTGGTGCCTGGGGTTGTTCCTCCCCACTTGCAGGACTTTGTACTTCCCATCGCTGAACTTCATGAGGTTCCCATCAGCCCATTTCTCCAGCCTCTCCAGGTCCTACTGGATGACAGCACAACCCCCTGGCATACCAGCCACTCCTCCCAGTTTTGTGTCAATGGCAAACTTGCTGAGGGTACATTCTGCCCCATCACCCAGATGAATACATTAAACCCCAAAACATTATTCCACAAATGATGATTTCACTAACAAAGTGTACCATAATGAACAGCCTAAATGGACAGATTTTAGTTTAACCTCAGGACAAATATGATTGTAACAATATACAGTTCTGACACTGAAATCATTCTGATGTGTATGGAAATCAATATGGAAATGTATGGAAAAGAATTATGTCAAGGAACATATATATATTCCTTATATATTAATTTTTTTAATATACATATATAAATGAAAAATAAACGGCATCAGGAAAATGTACCCACCAAGCCACATTCAGTTTTAGATATCTGTATCTCCCATTCAGTTTATCTCTTCCCAGTTTAAATATCTTCTTATGCCTATCACCAATTCCCTGACATACTTTATTTCTAGTACAACAGAACAGGCAAGGGGAAGGTATTAAATAAAACTGAGCTAATATTGTTGAAGAAGTTTATTTGAATATTGATGCAGTACTTGTGAAAATTAGTTTCAGGCTTATGGTTAAAATCTGTTTTGTAACTAAATGAAATCTGTTACTGGTGAAAGAAGGATTAGTAAATTCTTACTGCAGAAAACTGATGCTGCTTTGCAGCAAATTGTTATGGTTGTGTGATGAGGAAAAATAGCTGTAAATCTGAAACTAAGTTTTAATGTCATATGAACCTAATTTTTCTGGCAGTCGTGTCTCATACAAGGTCAAAAAAAAAGCATCTTCTGAAAATGCCTCAGAATGTCCTATAAGCTTCATAATCCATACAGTTTAGCTTTTCTTAACTGAACAAACACTTCCTATCTTTTTTCCTGAGAGGATAAAAGGACCAGTAATTCTTTATACCATTTTTTCTATTAACTACACTCATTCCTTTACAAAAGATAATACATCTTGTTTAGCCGATCACAAAGGAAAAATAAAGAGTTCATCTATAAAGCAATTTGTGAGCAATCAACATGCAATATTCAGGCTATTCATCACAGCCCCCAACCACAGGAAGGATTTGTTTTCATTGAGACATGAATACTGAGTTAATGATAGCGGTTTGAAAAGAAAGTACCGGAGAGACACGAAAAAATTACCCTAAACTAACAAGAGAAGACCTCTGACTAATTCTAAAGCTAATTTTTCCGCAAAAACTGAGCTTAATACATACAGTAATGGGTTTTAAAGCTGATTTTGAAGGTTTGCATTACACATTTCTTAAATGAGTTTCTACACAGATTTAAAGAGGATGATTAAAATAGCTCCTCAAAACTTAAGGGGGAGAAATGGAAAACCCACGGACCCTATGACATCTCAACAGAAGCCAAAACAGAAGATGCTGTCGCACAGCGGCTGTCAATGATGTACCTGCCACCACCATGAACAGTGACGCTGCTGACATGACAGCCACCACCCGGGACAGCAGCTGGTGAATGGCATTTTGGATTCCTGACAAAGAAGATACCCGAGAATGAGGAAATAATGTCCTTTTGTTGTCTGTTTACACAGCCCACCACAATAAGGTTTCAATTCAGGACTGGCACGACATCACAATCATTCTTATTAATAGAATAATACTAATAAATGCCCATGTTTAACCACATTGCTTCTGTGAAAGAGGAACTTTTTAAAGAAAATGGATAGAAAGAAGGCGAGACTATTGATAGAATGGGAACAGCAAAAGGCTTATTTGACAGCAGGAAAACAATAAAGACAGATGTTATGTGATAAAATAGGTTCAGACCACAGACATCAAGAAACAGGAAAAAAACCTACCCTCCCAGCATGCACACAAACACTACTTGATTTCTTCAGAAGTTTAGCATATGATAACTATCAGATTAGAAAAAGTAGATATGGAACTACAAGCAGTATAATGATGCTTAAACCAGAGCAATTACCAATATTGTGTTTGTAGAGACAAGGGATGATTCAAAGGAAAACAAAATAATCAAAAAGGCTATTTTTTTACACTAAACTTCTACTGACTCCTACCCAGAAGATTAAAGAAACCTTCGTTTTGGAAGACGAAATGACTGATGAAGACAGAAAATTCTTTTGTTCTTTCTGCTTCTGAATAATGCAATGCTTCACTGAGGAAAATAATGTGTACAGATATATGGGACCATATTATTACAGAAATCTGGAATTAGAACATAGAATTTAAATTGGTTAAACCTTGCTTTGAAACTTTCCTTGATGACTATGAGGTGCCAATAGATCATTCTGACTACTTTGCAAGATGGAATTGAATGGTACAAATGTCTTTACACTTGGAATATATAAAACAAAAATAAAAGTACAGCTCTAACTAGACTTAAAATCCTAAATTACATTATTTAATGTACTATGATCAATTATATAAAAAATGTTATCTATGTTCTTGATCTCAAAGACTTCTGGTCCAGTTGAAGGCTTTTCACAAGGTATTTTATATGCATTTCATATCAGCTATCCTACGAGAAAGAAGGATGAAACAGAGCAACTGTTTACATTGTCAGGCAGCAAAACTGTCACCGTACATGAAAACCAAAGTAGACAAGGACATAAGAAGAAGAATGTTTTGTTTGAAAGTCGTATTTGGCAGAAACACCATGCTCCTTAGCTTATCAAGCACTTTCTTTGAAGCTGTAGTTTTACTAACCTCAAAAAGTTAATTCCACCATTACATGGTTTAATAGTTAAAATGAAATTGATTTCTGACATATTTCAATAAAAAAATTGCAATCAATCAGTTGATAATACTTCATATCAATTCTCATAATACTTCTTTTGGATATTCGCATGTCTTCACTTCTGTCCTGGTTTCGGCTGGGATAGAGTTAATTGTCTTCCTAGTAGCTGGTACAGTGCTGTGTTTTGCATTTAGAATGAGAAGAATGTTGATAACACCCGGATGTTTTCAGTTGTTGCTAAAGTAACATTTAGACTAACTCAAGGACTTTTCACCCTCTCAGGCCCAGCCAGCAAGGAGGCTGGAGGGGCACAGGAAAGTTGGGAGGGCAGACAGCTGGGACACCTGCCCCAAACTGGCCAAAGGGGTATTCCATACCATGGGATGTCATGCCCAGTATATAAACTGGGGGAGTTGGCTGAGGGAGGAGCACTGCTCTGGTATCGGTCGGCAAGTGATGAGCAATTGCGTTGTGCATCACTTGTCTTATATTTTCCAATCCTTCTATTATTATTGTCACTTTATTGTTGTTATTAGTGTCATTGTAAGTTTCTTCCTATTAAACTGTTCTTCACTCACGAGCTTTACCTTTTTTTCCGATTCTCTCCCCCATCCCCCTGGGTGGGGGGGAAGTGAGTGAGCGGCTGCGTGGTGCTGAGTTGCTGGCTGGGGTTAAACCACGATGACTTCTGTTAGTTTCTTCAGTTCAAAAGTAATCGCAGTGTACGACCTGAAAGAGTCTCCACTCCAGTTCTCCTCTTGAAACCTCTTAGCTCTAACCTCAGTACGAGTTTTTGCTTCTCTTTTGAGTTCTAGCATGTAGTTCTGAATCTCCTTCAAGAAGGTTCTTATTTTCGCAGAGCACAGTAATAGCCTAGTGCAGCAAAACTTTTCTAGGCATGATGTCCTCCTGCACTTGCAGACTACCAGGTTCTGAAAACAGAGAGCTGCTACAGAACTTCAATCACTTTCTACCTGAAAATCTCCAAGATATATTTTAAAGAAGAGCAATCTTTCTTGTATGCTACTCATTACTATTTGGGGTACAAGCACAAAAAATCCCAAGGACTGTCTGAACAGCATCAAACATTAAGCAACATCCACACTACTTTTTTCAGGCGTATAATTCAGTGTAGTAATAGGACAAAATCAAAAAGCTTTGTGATTAAACTCTATAAAACCAGGGAGATAATTAAAAATATATCACATTGTTGTTTGACTGAATAGCATTCAATAGATTGATTTAATCTTCTTTACTCACATGATGAATGAAATGGCGGCCTATCTCTTTCAATAAGAGATGGATGGTCACCTTCATGAGAAAGACATAGGAAATACTTCTAGTACATCTCCTGGAACAGGGTAATTCAATATACACACCAGCATGGTGAATAGCTAAGAAATGTTTTGGCTCACGGAAAATAACCCATTAACTAGCAGCTCCTCAATCACAGCTAGAGATGCTGTGTATTATTATTTACTATAGTCTGGCATCCTTCAGAACTTTTTATACTCAGTTTAGACCAAAGTGTGCCCTTAACTAATAAAATACACAGAACTGAAGTAAAAGCATAAGGAACACTTACTCGATTTTGCCATGATGACCAAAATCTGAGCTTCAGTACTACTTGAAGGAAAAGGAGAAAAACCTCTGAGGAACTATTATAGCATATAAAAATAAACACCAAATTCATATCTTGCATGAGAACATAAACTACATTAAGTTAATGGACTCATGCCTTAAAATCCTAGCAGCAATTTTGATTAACTTTTGGGCTTTGATTTATTTTATGTCACTGATAGAAAGATAAAGAAGTAAGTTACGCTTATCTGATTAATACGCATTTGCTGAGCATCTTCTTAGACTCCTGGAACCTTTACTGAAAAGAAATAGTTTAACTAAGCTTCTGTATATCCTGATGGACACAGTTATCTTTGGTCAGGTGTTAATCAAATATTATCTCTTGCAGCAGTGGGATATTTGGCACTTAACTGTCCAAAATGTCTGGGGCCTTATAAAAGCACAAGGACAGTACAACTGTTTAAACAAAATAAAATTGACACCCTTCCAGAAAATACATAGCACACTGCATCTACTAAGGGTCACGTGAGTGTTTTACAAAGTTTCAAATGGAAGGTATAAAAGCGCATTCTTAGTGCATTTCCTCGATGAATTATAATCATGAATAATGTCAAACATGAATCAAATGAAAAAGCATGTCAAACGCCCACAAACTTCCCAACTATGGCATAATGATGCACTTTTGTTTCTGTATTAGTGAGAACTAGAGTCTGTCTTGGGTAAAATGAGGTAAGTTTAAGCTTTTCCTCAGATCAAACAGCCATTTTAACATTTGCTGAAAGCATGTTTATTTAATACAAAGTGTACTTACACAGACATCATAATCGGAGGAAAAAAAACCACATCACCAAAACAAAAAATACTAGGAGAAACTGAGAAAAGGAATGAAAGCTATTTCTTAATTTTCAGCAGCATAACAGCTTCCTCTTCTTTGAGAAAAGACTTCTTTCCATCACTTGCTAAATCATGTTTTCATGTTGACTTGGACATGTTTTTCAGTAACAACTGATAAATTATTGACACACTGGGATTAACGTAGATTAAAAAAGTCTTGAAGACAGGTTCGTATGTAAGTTTTGTAGTCTGACATTAACTCCCCCCATATACCCAGCCATGGATTCAGCTGCAGAGGACACACAAATGCACAGAGCTCTCCGAAACTCATTTGATGATTCTGTGAAGCAGATGATGCTGGTCCCATTGCATGAGTGCATAAATGGGTAACCTCTCCACAACACAGAACTGAATGACTTAAGGAAAGGACACGAAACTGATAAAAATGAAGTGTCTGCAACAATTCCTCTCAAGTAGATACGACATATATTTTCTCTCTTCTCCTCTCCCCCCAACCCACCCTCTTTGATGTGCTTCAAGAATAAAAGGTTGTCACTTAAGAATGACCTGCTCCTCCTTATGCTTGATTAGTATGTGGATCCACCCTTATTTCCCTAAAGTATGTCTTCAGGCAAAGCAACCCGTTTAATTTCCTCCATTCCTTCATAAAAACCAGAAAGAACCTATTCATAACAAGATATGAAATAAAATCAAAGGTAAATAATGCCTTATGTTTCTAAAGTCATCGGTAGCAACCAGATGCTCCAACCACTCCACAAAATGAGCATCCAAACATCTAGATGACTTAAAAAAATGCTACTTAACTATGGTCTGTGACACAGAATTTGAGAATTGGGAAATGTGTTTGTGAAGAAGGAGGCAGAACACCAGCAACTGTCAATAAAAATATCGATTTGGCTGAAAAAAAAAAAGTTTCCTGTCATATCTTCTTGATTAAATAATAACTTTTGGAACTTCAATTAACCTGCTTAATAATAAAATGTCATTCAAATTGTGTCTGCAGGTCAACTGCCTTTTGCAAAAGCAATATTAATGTTCACCTTATGAGGTCAAGAAGAACATTCTCCTTAACAATGTTTTCAGGTCAAAGAAATAACTTTGCTCTTGAAAGTTCAAAACACCCAGTTATATTCTACCAGTACTGGCACACTGAATATGAAAGTTTATTTTACCTACATGATTAACCAGAAACAGGAATGACAGTAAACAACGATTAATTCGTCAAATACTTCAAAGAACTAAGACTGCAAGGATATCACTAGTCAAAACAAATTCAGTGATGTCTTTAACCAATTCTGAATGCTATTTTTTCATACTTTATTTCTGTTCCTAAAACAAAAGACAAAAAAAACCACTAACTTTCAGAACAGAAGGTTGTAGCAATTTATCAGTTCCCTGAGCAGCAGGGCAGAATAGTCAATTCAATTAAAGAGTATGTACTAGACCAATTGTATTATCGTTCCTTGTAGAGCAAAGGGCTCTAACTGTCAACAAACTGGCAATGAAAGAAGAGTCAATTGGTAAAAGACCGGTTTCATTTGTTTTTAAAATGTTCACACAAAACTTACAAAGCTGAAAAATGGACCAGTTTAATCCTTCTTTTCTGAAGCCCATTAACTGCTTTCTAGTAATCACTGCTTAGTTCTATGAAACATTTTTTTTTAATTGTAAATTATTGGTCCTTAACAACTTCAGAGATGACTGCAAACGCTCTTCATCGCCCCTGCTGTTTTCCCCTCTAAAATTCCTAAGAATGACTAGGAGGGCACCTGCCTGTCATATCATGAAAAGGATGAGTTCATTCCTTTATTAAGATGAGACTAATGGAGTCACTTCACTTTTGTTGTTACAAATTATTCACATCAAAAAGGGAAAAAAACATGGAATGTTGGAAAAAGATAATTATGTCACAGAAAACGTAATAAAAGCACAGCAAGTACAGCAGATGGGACATACCTGCTTCCTCAAAGGAGAATCAAACCTATCCAGACAGATGGTTATAGAATTCCTTTTTAAAACCTCTAATTTCAGAGATTTCAGAAACTACCTGTGCCACCTTTCCTTTTAGCATGTCTAAACTAAATATCTCTTACTGATATTTAGGCCTATTTCTTCTTCCAGCCCTCTTTCTCCTCCTTCCCCCATCATCAGTCAGTCATCTTTAGCTGCCTGACTGCAGTATCACCCTTTAAATCTTCTCTTCATGAGATTAACAAGTGAAATCATTTCAGTATTTCGTCAAGTCATTTTTTCTAGACCTTTTTGCAATTTTACTGTCCTCTGAACTCTCAAGTTGAAACCAGAAAAAGCTGAGAAGAGCAAAAGGACTGCTTTACAAATTTCACTTCAAACACTGTTCTTCAAGTTAACTAATCCTGGTTTATGTCTTTGTATTCATTTTCATTTTGTTCTCTTTGTATCCTGAGTTACTGTTTGAACAATATTAACACAAGAAGTGTCAGCTTAGCAGTAGAATTTTAAAAGTATAATATTACTTAGTATGATAATTTAAATAAAAACTTGCTTTCGCTACATTGTCAGTTTAAAAAGCCTTTAAAAACCTTAATAATATTATATATCATTAATAAAAATGGCATTTATTTCCCTCTACAAACTCTAGAAATGCTACTGCAACAACGTACCATTTACCATTATGTTCTTTCTGATAGAAAACACAAACTTAGCACACCTGCTATCATATAGTTACTAAATTGTCACTACTGTATCTTGCACATTTATCAATTTAAATTGAAAATACCAAAATAAAAAAATTCCTTCCTCCGTATTTTGCTTGATTTCACCATACTGACTGAGGTCAAACAAAGATAATGTTAAACAAAGATAATGTTTAAACATCATGAAAATCAGTTTTAAAAATATGAGCAAGAATTTGAGCAGTAGGGTATTTCATAAAATAAAAATTCATAGACAAAGCAATTCATCCATAGTAAATGCAACCATAGTAACTCAGTATTCATGCTAATGGAGAGAGCGTGTAAGCGGACCTGAACAGAAACTGATGGTTTAATATCATAGTATCATGCAGTTTGTCACTGTGAATGATAAACTATATGAAAGCATCCCACAGATGAAACTCCATTTAATGATCTGATTGAGTATTTGTAAATTGAGGAGTAAAAATTCACATTGGTACTAGTATGATAAGGTGTCTATGCATTGCAATTCCACACATGGATTTTAAAAAAATTAAATTCTATCATACTAGAATATCATTTGAACTTGTCACCTCAAATGAGATCAGTTTATTATTTCATGTTAAATTATTATGCTGCTTTTTTTTTTTTTTAAAAGTCCTGGCTCTTTTACATCTGGCTACTACAGTAGGTCTAGAATAAGCACCACTAAAGCAACTTCCTCAGACTACACCAGCCAAGCATAAAGAAAAACACAAACGGAATGTGAGGCATCTTAATGGAGTAACCAAAATTGTAACAATAACAATGGTACTGTGCAATTTAATCTTCTAACTGCAAAACGATGTCTTGACAGACTAATAACTGTACACTGCGCTGTCGCTCTATTCAAAGATGGATTCAAACTGAAGGTGAAGAACCATTAGGGTGGCCAGGAGGGGAACAGAAAATGGTTCTTATCAAAGGCAAAGAATAGAGCTTGCTTAGCCGGGCAAATCAAAAGCTGATAGGGAATATGATTGTCGTGTATAAATACATGAAAAGGGGTAAACACCAGGAATAACGAACAGCTATCGATGTCACAGAAAATGCCTGCACAATAACAAATATGCATAAACTGTATTATTACATTTGTGGAAATAAAGGAGCTTTGTGAAAATATTTTAAGTTCATATAATGATGAAATCTGCTTTTTAAAACAGATGGATGAGTTCGTGAAAAAGTTTGCTTGCAACATCAGGTAACATCATCTCAATAACAGAAAAGGTTCCTGCTGGCCCTAAGCCTGTATTACTAAGATGTCAGAAGACCACTTTAATGTTCCATGTGTATTTGCAAGACTTGGACCCCAGCACATAAAACTTGTAGCCCTTCACTTTTTGTAAATTACCATATACATCAGCATTTAGTAAAAAATAAGTAAATTTTATTTCAATGAAAGTATTAATAATGAAACCAAATCTTGGATAGAATAATCCTTAGTATGCATGAAAAACAAGGACTGAAAACTTACTGTATGCTTCCCTTCCAAACTCACTATAAACACATGATTTGAGACACTGTTCAGGTCAAATGAAAAAATAATTAACACAGAAGATGAACACATGATTTAAATATGCCCAGTTCATAAGAAGAGCCAAAATAAGACCAAATTAGACAAAGGATTGTCAAAAGAACAGGGTGATTATATACATGTTCAAGATGTTCTCAAGTAGCCCTTATTTATATGAACTCTAAATAAAATTCAAAGGAATTGGATGTAAAAGATGAGTATCAGTCTTTCCAATGAAATAAAGACAAGATCCAAGCATATCAGATTAGTGTAATTTTTCCAGCTCCTCAGGATGCCTCTTCTAGTTAGAAGGGAGAAGTGAATTGATTACTTCGCAAATAACACAGCAGCAATTGATTTTTTTTTACCACCACTAGCCTTACCACAGATGAATACAGCTTTAAAAAGGATTTTCAAAACAAATGAAATTCTGTGGTTAATGTCCATAGAATATAAATGAAGTGTTATTAGTTTAGAAAAAAAAAAGAACAACAAAAAACCCCAGTGTAATCATTTTCCAAAAAAGCATTATCAGCTTACAGTAGTTAATACAGGTATGATGTCAATTAAATAGCTTTTCACCTTTTCTAATGCCTAAAGAGAAGGCAACAGCTAAGGAAAAATCTATTCTTACTGATGCACATGGGACTTAACCACAAGAGTGCTAATATACCTGTCACTTAGGGCAGAACACACATCTTTTGTTATATCTCCACTGAAGAGCTGACATAAGCACTCCAAAGAATGCCACTGAATGCCTTGGCTTTGGCATGGACGCAGTGGTACAGTTACACCACCCTCATGTTAATGAGTGTTGCATGTTGCAAGAATTCATCCCCAATGATGAAGCAGAGCCACAAAGTTCCTTTTAAACCGTTTGAATATACATGTTACGAATACTTTCTCCACTGACATCTCACCACCAGCTCTGTAAAGTGTAACAATAACAATAGAAACCTGTAAAGCTTACACCCTTATATTTCAGTTTAAATGCTGCTTTACACTATTTCCCCCATTTTATACTTGCTGCTACTGAAGAGATGCACTTCATCCTTATTCTTTTCAATCTCTGATGGCAACACAAAAGCACTGTCAAATTTTCAATACAGGAATGTATATTTAAAAAATCATATGCCAGAAAGAAGGGGGGGGGGGACCAAACTGATTTTAATGAGGATTATGATTATGCTATACAGGAAAAATATCAGTTGAAAAGAAAGACTAAACTGAAAAGGCACTTCATATGTTATGCTCTGTACGATGGATGTGGCTTGCAACTACAAACAGTACAAAGTCCCCTCCAAGGCAAGAGTTACAAGGTGTTCCTTGGTGGTTTTTTGAGAGAAACATCTGATCATATCACTTTCTAGCATTACATGTTATTTCACCTATGCAGGCATAAGAAGCAACTTCTTGAAAGAAGTCACTCGCTAGGACAGCAACTCCAAAGAGGAAAAACTAAGATCTGACAGGATAAAATTTAAAACCACATTTAGCTCAGAAAAAAATATTCACACATTTTGTTTTTATGATGATTAGAATTAGCGTCTACAAAAGCCACATCTCATTCTGTCCTAGGAGACTATCCAGAGGCCATTTAAGTAACATTTTTTTCTTCAAGAAGGCAGATACAAATATTGGGCTCAGAAGGTCCCACAGCTGGATAAATACCAAAATAAACTATCTTGTATTTATATCATACAACTTATTATTTTAAATAATGAGCACAAGGATTATAACAATTTTCATTATTTTTAAATCCTTGGGGTTGGAGGGACTTTCAAGGAGAATGCGCTGAATTGCTGAGATTGATCTTAATGTCTTCCATAAATTCTTTGAGCTCATGTTTTATCACATAGTAATAAGTCATTAACTTTGAATGTCTTAAGGAGAGGGCAAAGAAGGGATCTTATCGCTGTCTCCAACTACTTAATGGGCAGGTTGCATAGAAAATAAGAGTCAGAGTCTTCTCAGAGGTGCACAGAAAGAGGATTAGATACAACGGACATAAACTGCAACATGAGATAGAAGGAAAAAAATTGACTGGACAAGGATCTGAGCAATCCCATCTAACTTTGAAGCTGGCCCTGCTCTGAGCAGGGGATTAGACTGGAGACCTTCAGAGGTTCTTCCAACATAAACTATTCTGTGTTTCCCAGAACTTCTGTATCCACAGCAAGTGAATTTTGTGCTATATCTATATTAATTTGATGAAGAAACCCAATGTGAAACACCTCCGTTAGAGATGATTAATACAAAAACTTTGTTATCTGTGATAATTAGCCATTTCTGTACAACTCTTCTATGTACACAGCATAGAATTTCTCAGACACTACCACTGGGAATAAAACAAAAATAAAATTACCTTAAATGAAAACAATTCAAAGCCTGCACAAAGATGGTATTACGAGACAAAGGAGTAATGATGATTCTATATACATACAAACAGCTTTTATTTCACTCATCTGAGAATATCTGACAGCTTGAATGGTTTTTCACTACCTGGACTGCTAGTTAATATGGCAATTTTAACAAGACTGCGATCTGTAAAAATGTCAGTCTTGTGTATTTTTCTTGTCATAGTAAAGAATAATAATAAAGGGAAAAGACAAGAAACTAAAATAAGGCCATCATGAAACAAGAAGAAAAAAGGAAGGAAAGAAAGGCAGAAGATTCACCTTCCCCCGGTTTTTTGTAAGGTATGTTCATCAAGGGGTAACAGATGAAAAAACTATGAATAAAGTTGAAGTAAGATAAATAACAACGTAGGAATACAATAGCAAAATTTGTAGGGTGCATTGGTCTAAAAATTAATTTTATCAACTTCAAGAATATATGTGTTCAAAACAAGTATTCTATAACCAGCAGTTCTTACATGTTTTCACAGGAGACCGCTACTCTCCAATTCATGCCTACATAGACTGTCTCCTAACCCATTCCCAACAACATACATAGCAATACAATACAAGTAATAGAACTTCTACTGCTTCTGGATATTTTCCTATTTATACATACAAAGAGAATGTATTAATCCTTCTGGCAAAAGCACCACTTTGAGAAACTAGAATAATACAAATTCAACATGGCACATATTAAACTTTAAGTAATGTGAAATGTAATTGCAAATAGAGATTCCCATTTGTACAAATGCGTTTCTCATGCAAGGCACAGCGAGATTCTTGGATCTTTGTTTTCTAGTGTTACTTAAAGCTTTTATCAATAACTGGCAAGAAAACAGTATCATTATTAATATATTTTTATTTGGCATGCTGAGGGAAGAAAGTGAAAATTGTAGGTCACTTTTACCAAGCCATTTGTACAGAAATATAAGGGGAAGGTAAAAGTAATAAAAACTGCCTTTGGTAGTTGTCGTGGTTTAACCCCAGCCAGCAACTCAGCACCACGCAGCCGCTCACTCGCTCCCCCCCCACCCAGTGGGAT
>JAVKLA010000093.1:33661678-33672148 GCA_034782735.1 Sagittarius serpentarius | reverse complement strand
AACTGAAAACACAGCGCTGTACCAGCTACTAGGAAGACAATTAACTCTATCCCAGCCGAAACCAGGACAGTAGTATAAATGTGGAATCAAAGAATGAAGATCATTCTCAAGGATGCTATTCTGGACTCAGTGACACTGAAAAATATTTGGGGTTATGGCAGATAATGATTAAATTCGCAATGCTATGGTGAAAGGGCTATGGTAACCCTGGATGTACAGAGGAAAATACTGAATGTAGCAAAAAGGGTGGACTGGAGACACAAAAAGAATGAGCAGGAAAGGTGATGCTAAGGTTGCTCTGCTTCCTTCAGCAGCACAGCTTGGCCCATGGGGGAGCTGCTGAAAAGCATCCGTTTTTCTGCCCCCTCAAGCACATCATTAGCTCTGTATCTGAAACAGATGTAATCATGCTTGGAAATCAGTTCTGGCATCCATAATTCCCAAGGGATACTGAAATACTGGAGGGTTCAGAGAAAAGCCACAAGAATGACAGTAAGACTGAAGAAAAGCTGAAGAAAAGGTGACGGCGTACATGGTATTTACAACAACCGGACATCCTTTATAGGAGGAAGCTCTTCTTTCTAGCCTAAAATTGTATTTCAAGACTAGCCCGTGGAGAGGTACACTTACCATGAATCACATGTTTTTAAACAGTGGCAATAATTAACAGTCAGAACTATTTAGTAGGAGTCTAGTGCATATGCCATTTCTAGAAATACTTAAGCCAAGACTGGATTATTTTTTTTTAATATATGGTCTAGTTCAAACAGCAGTTAATTTGTGAAAGCCTATGCTTTAGTTTATGTCTCGTTTCAGATTATATGCTCACAGCAGCCCCTTCTGGATTTATCATCTATGAGATATAACACCAAGGTAGCAATGAAATCAAGTGCTTACATGAAAAAGTAATGACAAGTAACTAATGTACTTAAAGACAGATTTTTCAAAAAGCAGATGACCTGCAAGCTCTCCACCCTCTTGTTTAATACACTTGTCTGACTTTCTATGTCTGATAGGAGTTTGCACTGCCTCCCTGAAGGCACAAAATAAGTTTATCCAATACAGACCAAGCAGTTTTGGGGGGGGGGGGGGGGGAGTGTTCCGTTTTTTCCATTTGTTAAAAATATATGCAATTAGCTTCCTGATAATAAAGAATTCAAGAGATTTTTAAATGACATCATTACCAAAATTTAAAGGTCCTCAAAGCATTCCAAAATAAAAACTAACAATGAACATTTCCTAATGAAAAGAAACAGAATCACAGCCCTAACATCCTTTTGCACAGTCTAAAGAAGTGAGCATTCGCACTATGATCTAACAAAGAGCCCAGTAGCTCCCCAGTATCTGCCCAATTAACAGCCATGTTTGCAGGTCTGAGCTGGTCTTCTTGCTAAAGGAAGAGCTTGTGATTCTGCCCAACTTTGTACCATTCTTTCTATGTTTCTCAGGAATGATATTTGTGGACTTTGACTTCCTCACATCTTCACATTAGTTAGCTCAGCTCAAACCATATAAGCATTAGTTAATCCATGAGGAACCACGGAACGGCTCTGGATTTGAAAATCCTGGAGTCTCAATGACTAATATTTTCATTTTGTTATTTCATCATAGAAATTAATGCGTTGACTGTATGCTTAAAAGATTAATACCTAGCTTTGTGAAAAACAGAGGTGTATGTGAAATATCTCATCACAATAAAAATACCTTAGAAAAGGTCCCAAAGATTGGGAAGGCAACTACTTTCCATTCTCAAGGATTGTCTTTTAGTAGCATATATAAAGTTTAACTCCTTGCATGTGTCACGCAATAACTCTTACACATTAGAGTGCCATCACAAATGCTGTTTCACTAAAATACACATTCTTAAGCATGCATGTCTGCTTAACCTAAGGTAGGACTCCAGATGCTAAAGAAGCTGATGGCACCTCAGCTCACTCCTGAGAATCTTCCTGCAGATAGAGAGCCTCAACTTTTGAAGCTTCAGTGCTTTTGGAAAGCTGGGAGTTAGAGCGCTCTGCAAACTCAGCTGTAAGCACCCCTACAGTTTTTCTAGCCAGTTTGCCACAGCCTGAGGAATTAAGCTCTGAAGTCCTAAACAAAATCCCAGAGCTGTATTTCCAGTCACTGCTGTCAAGTTTACCTAGAGCTGGAAACTACTGTTCCCAGGGTCACTGGCTCAGAGACAGTTCACCACAACATACTTTGTTGATTCAGTGCTCGGAGATCAGATCTGGAGCCTTCAATTCATGGGACAAGTGACCAGCTGCTGCTGCTGAAGGACAATGCTATCATCTAAATGAGCTCTGGTTTGTGTTTTTAGACAGGGGATCCGGTTAGTCCAAGTACCTTGTAGCTCTGAGTGACAGTTCAGAGCAGCCTGATCAGCAAACACACCTGTAACCAGAAGACCTTAGGAAACCCAAAAGCTACTCTAACTTGAAAACCTGAAATTCCTGTCAGTGTTGGGGCCATGATCATGTTGGTGAGGCTGACAAGATTGTCATCACTACTCAGCAGATGCGGGGCTCCCAAGAAGTCCACTTCACAAACACCTTATGTTGGAATTTTTAAGTTGATTTTGGGGCACTAACATTTTGTTTATTAAGAAATGTTGAAAAACATGGATTCGGTCTGGTTTGGCACAAATCCAAATTTAAACAAAAATATGAGAAACAGAAATCCTGCACGTTGTTCACATTTATCTACAAAATCCTGGTTGGAGAGGGTAACTAAGGTTTCTAGAATGGACAGTCATGATAAATAGGATGAAAATATCTATTATCTACCAGTATCTTCCTGTTTCCCTTCTGATTCCCTACGAGCCAAACATTTACTTTCAAATTATTCTGACTGTGTGGGAGCCACTCTGTATGACCTTTATAGGCTTCCGCGGTTCAACAAGGCATGGATGTTTTCTTCAGGGAGAATCTTAATCTTTGAAGGGTTTTTTCTTGTTACTACAAAAACAGGTTTCTATACTCTGTCATATGTTCCCTCCCAAAATACCAAGATGAATAATTGATTTATTTTCCTACAGCTAATCAAAAGTCCTGAACAAAAAAAAAGCTGTCTTTCAGCAATATTTTCTATTTCATTCTAAATGTTCTAACTACAATTTATTTCATTAAGTAGATAAGGGAAATGGAAGTTACAGAAAAAAATCTCAATATCTACTTGCTAAACATCACAGGGAGATAATTTTTATTAGCAAATACCATATCTATACATCTCTATTGTGTTACACAGATACCAGTAGATGGTGCCTTGGTCTGTCTGGAAAAGAAAACCTTATACAATTGGCACATCAGTTACAGGAGTTCTTATCTCAGACATTCAAATTATACACCAATTAAAACTATGCATCATTGAGGACTAATTATCTCTTAATTAGGTGTTTTGGTTCCCTTAAATCAATAGCTGAACTATTAACAGTGCTTCTGCTTTCTGAGAAATATATCAACTATGTTAAATACTTAGAGATATTTTGGTGGCTCATATTAAACTTTTTCTAAGGTGATTGGAAAAAGAAATGTACCAGGAAGATTAATGAAATTAACATTTACATTTATTGGAGTGGTATAGAAGTTGGCACAATATGGTTGGCAACCTCGTTCTGGTATATCTTAAGACAAATGTTAACAGCTCTATCATTATTTGTTAAAGAAAAAAGGTATAATCTAATCGTCAGAAAACACCTCCTCACTTTAGCAATACTTCAGGATTCATGGGAAGCATTTTGGAAAATGCTATATTGGATCTGGGCACATTAAGCTTTTGGGGAATATTATACAGTCTTGTGATTTATTCTCCACACAACTGGCCTTGCAACTACATGAAAATAAATTATAGATATTACAGATAGTCAATTTTCCAAGGCAAGAACCAGTAGGTTTCTGGTATTATATTTGATTACCTCAGAAAGAAAAAAGGCAATCATAATTACTGTAACAGTCCACATTTGGGTAGTAATTTTCAACTACTTTATATAATGCAATAATTATACATGTAACAGATATACCTGTAATAATGTAACTATGACACAGAATTTTTAATAATGGTATTTAATGTGTTGAAAAACAGAATGGAGTTTAGTTTTAGAATCTATTACTGAAAGAAATGAATCTTTATATCCACGCTGCTGTCCCATTGATTTCAATTTTAAAATAATTTTGAATTCCTTCACTTAGTGGAGTTGTTTATCTCTAAAAATAACTTTAGAGGAAAAACTCTATTTAAATTGAATTGAAAAACAATGACATCTTTTTATATATTTTAATCAGATATAACAATCCTATGCAAGATATAAATCTGAATCTCTAGACTTTTTTTCTGTCAAACAGGCTAAATGTTTCCACTCTGCCATGCCCAGAAAGGTAATTAGATGAGCCACTTTTGCAGAATATTGAAGTGCAAATGTATCATAAGCAGCCATGTAATCTGTTACAGGAGTCTCTGTTTCTTTAGATCTACATTCTTCTGCCTTCCAATCATCAGCTAATTCCCTTACTGCCTAACTTAATGCCTACAGTCAATGCATAAAACCTGACAAAATACTATAACTTTCCTTCAAAATCTCTTCCAAAGCGTGGTATACTACTAAATCTGTTGTTACCTGAATCACTTCCTACATTCAGATACGAACTTGCATTTGCTTTTCTCCAGTCTTGTGGTCCTGCCTTCCTGCTTTTGGCCCTGCAATTTGACACGTCACTCCCTTCAGATTCTGGGATGGATATTACCTGGTGCCTAACCTGTGCGCATTAAGCTCAAGGTTTGCGTCCAACTCTGTTAAGCATAATTTTCATACATTTATGTTAATTATTATTATTATAAATCCTGACTTTACACTATGATCAATATCATCATCCCTATTGAAAACTGAAGCTAAGTACATATTTACATTTTAGGCTATACCTCAGTCACCTATAAAATAACCTGCCCTGTACTGCTAAATGCCTTCTTTTCCTTATTTTTTTTTCTATTCCAAAAGAATTTCATGCTCCTTGCAGAATTGCAACTAAATGATAGTTCGGTGGATTTCCCAGGTTTTTGTTCTTGGTATAGTACTTTCAAACCTCTTTTTAAGAGGGATTTTATATTTACTGTAAGAAAACATCAAAGTCATTTTGGAAGCTAATGTATCCACTTCATCATCAATATCTGTTTAGTGTTTCAAGAATTATAGTGTCTTCACACATAGCTATATGCAGTTACTCGGCAGCCTCTATGAAAACCATTAAGGCACTTAGAAATTGAATCATTCACCATAAATCATAGAGATTAGATTTAGGTATGCAGTCACTGATGGGAGGAGGTTCTGCACAAACACAGCTACATGTGGATAAGTACACATTTACCAAGCAAAGATTCCAGGATCATGACCTTTGTAAAATTTGGAAAGATCTTAAAACCCAAAAAACTCTGATGTTTATTTGTTAATTGAGTAATTAGTTTTGTACTACTGTTGGAACTTCTCATGGCAGTGACTGACAAGTTTTACTTCTTGGAGTTTTTACAACATATAAGTAATTCATGAATGTTAAAAATTCAAAATGAACTCCGAAACAAAAAAAGCTGAAATAAATTATGCGACACAGTAAATTTTATTACAAGGGTAGATATGCTTCTTGATTTACATTACACTCCTTCTTCAGTTGCTACAGGCAGGCTATTAACAGGGGAAAGAAAATCAATTCTGAAACAGGAGCCAGTAAACAGAAAGAACACTAGTTTCCCCGTTAAAAAAAAAAAATCCCTTGAAAATTTATATATGAAGTAGTTTTATTTGTTGTGCTACATACAAATAAAATGTAAATCTTCACCATAATTCATTATTCTGTTCTGGCATACAAACTAATACAGGGTGCCAAAGAAACAACAGTGCAGGAAAAAAAACCCCAACAATATGCTACTAAAGCTCGCAGTAGGCTTGTTTAAGAATAAATAAATTCCTTCTTTCCAACACATTTAGGCATTCTACATGTACACTAACAACATGTCTAACTTTGCAGTAACAATAATTGTTCTATGCTGTGGAAACATGGTAGATTAACTATTCTGTGATCAAAAATGAATAGAAAGATTTTTTTTTTCATTAAATACAAACCTAATTTTGCCATGCAGTGCTTTGTCGCTGAGGTTGAACCTTATAATTTAAACTGACCCTGCCAATTAAAACTCAGACTCTTGTGAATCTTTCATTTACACTTTAGGGAGGAAAGGAAATAACTAGTAGAACAGTTATTATTATCTCCAGATGTGGCTTTAAAAATGGTAGATGATTTTGCTGCTAAGGCACAAGTTGAGATCAGACTTACAAGTTTGACAGTTATAAAGAGATATAGGTGCATGAAAGCAGCTGATCCGGAAGCAAGAATGCTATTGCTGTCCTTAGGGAGAGAGCACATCAACTGGATAGCCAGGACAGCATTTTAAGGGTATTTGTTTCATACGCACTTGCTACTTCTCAGAATATGGGAAGAACTGATGAAAAAAAAAGGAAAGACTTCTGTTACCAGCTTCAATGACAAAAATCCCTTGCCATAAAATTAGTTTCCTGAGACTGAAGAACATGCTACTGCTGTTATTAATATTTGCATAGCTGTCAGAAGCCCAGGTTTTATGATTGCTTACTACTTCAGGGACCACTGACCATTATTTGAGGTGCTGGCTACAGTCTGAGTTACTGCTTTTCAATAAATGTTACAGCCTTCAGTTTGCATTACCAGTGGAGTCTGAATTACATCTACTCTCAGAATAAAATAAAAATGAGCAGAAACAAGTTATGGGGCTTTGCCACATACTCTGTTCAGAAATCTAGCCTATTTCAGACAACAGCATTTTCTCATGGAAACCTGTTTAACAGATATATAAGACATGGTACACTTAAAGGGTTGGGACTGTCAAGACAGTCATAGAGATGGTAAGTCTGGATGATAAATCATGTCCTTTTACTTGGATGCTTGAACCCCATAATAACAAAGATACTTTATACAGACTTCCTCTGAAAAGATGCATAAACTTCTGTTGCCTATTAAAGTGTGGAACAGCTAAGCTTAAGGGTCTATATTCATCCTTACTTTCCAGTCAGCTCTGCATTACAGGAAATGGAGGAAAAGTGTGGTATAAACTCTTCCAATAATTCAACATGAAAATATCCAACATTTGTGTGCCAGCATATAACTACTACATACTTGTGAGAAAAACTGGTAGCTGTCCGTGTTACAGCCGATAACAGGTTTATTTGTGGAAACAGCTCTAAGCTGAAGATGTCCTATATAACCATCTTTCTAACGACCCCTTATGCAACTATATCACATTTCTGTTTCTCCTTTGATGTCAAGGAACAAGAGATCTTATAGCTAAAGAAAATGCTTTTAGCATCAGGAAATTTAAACGCAGCGTTTTCCCCTCAGGGTTGCAGAGCTCTCTTCCTGACTGAGCACCCAGCTGTGTGCCCGTAGCCACTATGGACAGAAGAAGGGTGCTGTCTAATGGGAACCTAGAGTACAGTTTTGTAAAGAGAGCAGAACTTCATCTGGAACTGAAAATTTCCTACATAGTTTCTATGATTGGCAAGTAATTCACTGCTATCCAGTGCTGAAGAACTTGGATTCTGAGATCATTAGGCTCACCAGTGACAAAAATAAAATGGGTCACTGGGTAGTTGCCGGTGAAGAATTACCACAGACGAGCACATCTTCGGGAAATTGTTGTATGGAAACAACCGTCACATACCCTTTTTTCAAAGTCAAGAAGTCATATTTCAAAAGAGGATATTTTGTGTTAGAATCACTAGGAATTTATTAAGATTTAGGGAAAAAACTCCAAGCTTGCTGAATAGGTAATATGCATAGCAAAAGTACTTGAGGCAGCAACTGTGAGCCATTGATCCAAATAAACAGTCACCTGCTGGGATGTACAGTTTTCCCTTGTAGTCATGAAAATCTTGAAGAGAACTGAATGCAAAAATAGAGATAATATAGGTGACTTTGACAGAAAACGAAGCTAAATGTTTTGTATAATGAGGAGTGCTGTTCTTTCTCCTACAGAAAATGAAAAGATAACTCCAACACCTAACACCCAAACCTTCCCGATGAAAGACACAAGTAATCTTAGCTCCCGTGCCAGCACAACTGGAGGCATAAAGGGAGGGTGGTGAAATGCTTATCAACAACAGAACTTGAAATATCAGTTACAAGGGAAGTAAGCTCAGTATTCTGCTTCCTTAGGAACTCATTCTTTATACAATCTTTTCTTGACAAGTCACCATGAATAATGTAAATACAGGAGACTGGTACTCAGACTGTATTTGAAAAATGCTAGACATGAAGTGAGTATTTAGTCCTCTAAAAAAGTATTGTGTAAAAGCATGTGCCAAATTTCACGTTGCTATCTTACTTATTCCTACAAACAAATACCTCTCAAGGAAGTCACAGTAATTTCCTTAGCTCTAACAGGATTAAATGAAACCTTCAGTACTGAGTTGATATAAAATACCAGTACATTTTTAATCAGCATGATCTGACCAATGCAGCATGACTGCATTAGTGGTAAAGACTACAGTGCAAATAGTTCAGTGTCTAAGTTCATTTATGCACAGGCCAGCTTCCATGACATCCAAAGCCCTGCACTAGACCACAGAGCTAACTCTCTAATCACCACAGAAAGGCAAAGGTGGCTAATTCAGGAAACTACTTTCTAAACCATTTGAAAATTAATTCAGAGACCATTGAGAAGAGTTCCCCATTCCAAACCAGAACTTGAATCCATCAACGGTATCGACTCTCCCAAAGAGTCCTTTCATCAGTGTAACAGTAACATCATTTTTCTAAGAATTATCATTCTTTAAATGGACACTCTTTAATACAGTAATAGACTGATACTAACAACTTTTGCATATTGTGAAGGTGAAAATTTGGTATGCTAAGAGATGCTGATGTAGAAGACCATAAATATTTAGAACTGTGAGGCCATTTAGCACTGGCCTTGGAAATTGCAGCCTCTGTATAGGGATGAACCATGACTTCCCTCTCTTAACCCTAAGTCATAGGAAGGCTCACATATTTTTTAAATTTCTATTATGTACAGAATTGTAAAGTTAACATATAAAATCAAACTTGTTTTCTCTGAAAAGCTCCCTACTCCATTTATCGTTTGGAGATCTTATCTACAGCTAGAGCACCAAACATAAGAAATCTATATGGGTAAGGTGAACTTCAGATATTTCCTTGGAAAAGAACAAATCACAGCACAAAAAAATAGATAATAATCTTGTTGATTTAGGAAGGCAAGTACAGAGGACAATATTAACATCCTGAAACAGTTTCCATAATTGGACCTTAGCATTCCTTTACCACTGCATAAAATTGGAGTGACTTTATTTCTAGAGGGAAGAAGTTTTTTTTATGAAAAATTAGGACAGGAAAGGAATGCAGTACTCAAATACCATCATCTCTGAGACAGAACTGTCTAGACTGATGAATTTCAATGTGCCTCAAAAATAAATACAAAAAGAAAATCTGTGCAAATGTGGCAGATAAGGAAAAGTCTAAAGAGGAGATGTAACCAATGATCAGGGATTCCCTTTATCATGTATTAAAACATGTTACCATTAAGGTGTTATGCTGCAGTGGAAACAGCACAAGATAGAGCTGCAATCTGCTGACATCTGACAAAGAGTTGCACATCTTAGGAATAAATCACCTTAAAAATGTTCATCTGAAATGATGATATAGGCACTTTCCAATCTTAAAGGTGAACAGAGTGTGTAATGCATTTACAGCTTAAATTCCTTCATGGGTTTGTTTAGGAAGGCTATTTGGCAGTTGAAGTTGTTCTATCCTTAGACAGTGGGATTGGCGAGTGTAAAAAATATCCATAATATGAAGAGTAAAAGAAAGCAGTTATCCTTCAGGGTTTTTTATATAAAATAGTACATGCATAATTGTTAATGAGTTGCACAAATTCATCCTTCCACACTGTGTAACACATTTACAGTTAACTTCCATGTCTGAATAAGAAAAGTCCTGCTTTACTTAACACAACACAGGAATATTTCTCTGTCAGTTTACGTAGAAGATGACTTCTTTAATCCAGGAGGCTCCTCAGCAGATGCCTTTATCATATGTATATATGAAACAGGGTCTGTATATTATAAAAATGGGGCAAGGGGGGGTCCACCAAAATGGAAATCTGTAGAATATTTGTAATTGTGGTTAACTGGCAAGTATTTTGAGCTTGTTCCGGTTTCCTGAGCAAATCACTAGAAATTAAGACATTTTATTATCATTTTAACAATTTAATTTTTAAGAATTAATTCCATAAAGGAGCTATAGCCAAAAGCTGGTCATCCACATAAAGAGCTCCTTGATTGGTGCAGGGGACACAGTATTTACAAACGCAGCTATAGTAATAGTAACTATAAATATTGCTGAAACTTTGGGGGTCGGGGAATAATTATCATTGCAT
>JAVKLA010000093.1:33610380-33661578 GCA_034782735.1 Sagittarius serpentarius | reverse complement strand
GGTCGGGGAATAATCATCATTGCATTGATTTTTTTGAGTCTGCCACTGCACAGTATCTCACTACTCCAGAAAATACTCAGTGAAATTGATTCCAATGAAATCAAAGAAGCATATAAATTCTGACCAAATATACTTAGAGTTAACTGAAGTTTGTAATATTGCAATATGATACAGACATTCAACCTTTAAGAAAATCAGAGGCTAAGAAAGCTAATGATTAATGAAAGATTACACTCAGATATCTAGGTACTTGTATGTCCTTTTTTATGTATACATCTAAATGCATAAGATATGTTACAAGTAAACATTTATGTTCAATAATTTTAACTTCAAATTTTTAAAATTGACATTCTGAAGTCTGATTCACTACTGAAAGCACAAGCATCATAATGTAATTCTTATAGATAGAAAATACAACATGTAAATAATACTATTTGTATACTTCCTGTATGAGTGAAAACCCAAAATTCAATGTAAAGCTAAGATGTCAACAACTCTATAAGCACCAAACAGTCATACTAACCTGTATTTTGATTGGCCAGGAGAAATTGCTGACATAGACATAGAAAGTGATGTTCGGGTTGCTCCGAAAGTTAAATTTTTCACAGGAAAAGCTATCTCTGTATTCCTTAATATTAGCCTTAGAAACAACAGGAATCTCTTCTCCAGATATTGTTCCAGCTAAAAAAAAAAAGCATATGCAGATATATATATTTATGACAAATATTAATCATCATTAAAGGTGCCAAAGTAAATTTGCACAGGAAACTTAAAGTCTGTAATTACTTTTGGTGTCTTCATTCTACATCCTTAATAACCCTTTACTAAGGTTTACATTGCACATTAGGTATATTTCGTATACATACAGAGAATTCACAGTAACTCTTACTCTGGTTTCGAAAGATTATGAATGAATCATAAAATTGATAGAAGTTACAAGAATTTCAGAAGAAAGTTGTTAAGGTCAGCTAAACAGATAATGTTTTCCCCTAGTAATTTACATTCCATTTCAAAAAAACCTCATAGATTAATAAAGCTTGAAAGTGAATTTGTCTATGTCTTACATTATTGCTGTACAGTTTTAATTGTTCAGGAAAGCTCTAATATACCTACTAATAATCAGGTATCATTTTTTGCAAATATATGGGTGACTGTGCCAAGTTAAAATAAAGGAATAAATAGAATTTACAAACTATGGTATGTTAAAATACTTCAGAATTACATTGATGAAGAAATTCATGCATTTACGTAAGACAAACTCAGAACCTTTAAAAATATTTCATTTTTTAATTTTAGTACGATTTCATTTTAAGCATCATGCTTCTCCTTGGATGTGTTTTCAGAAAGTCAATAGAACCAATTCAGAGAAACTGTCTAAATAAAGCTTTTCTTCCTCCTTCTTAAAACAAAGAAGAGTAATGGGGTTCAAAGTTGGAGAAAAATAGATAAGCAGCTCCTTTTATCAGCATACACAGAAGAACTTTATTGTTTGATATCAATGTTAAGATTAATAATTAAATTTTTAGCTTGAACACTGAAACAAAGAAATAAAATCTCAGTCTCTGCAGTAGTTAAGAAAGCAATTTATCTTAATTAAAATCACAGCATTTCATAACATTGTCATTTTAAAAATTTAAATAGACTACAAGCTTTTCTTACCAAAGTAATTTTAATTGAATAGGAGAGAAAGTTAACATATTAATGAAGCTTTGTTCAGATTGCAAATTATCATCTGAGGCTTAAATAATATAATTAATAATGGCATAATGATAATGGCAAAAGAACACATTTGGTAAAGTTTTATTATCAAAATTAGCAACAAAGAGACAATCAGGTTAAAATAGCTTAAAAGATCATGAAATCATATAGGAAAAAGTCATCATACCAAAATTCACCCTCACCTGTAGAACCAATAGACCATGTAATATTGAGGTTGAAGTTGTTTGATGCATTAATTGATATATCCAAATTTTTATTTGACTAGATAAAAAAAAGAAAATATATTGAAGTTAAAAAAATATACTGCATATAACTGTATTCCACGTAACTGAATATAGCCTTTTAATTATCTTCCATTTTTCATTTTAAACATAAATAGAAATTGTAATAATTCAGAGTCAAAGGCATTCCTCTCTTCTGCTTCAGCAAGAACAGGGTACAAGTAAGCATATAACTACACCAGTTATCTTTTCAGATTGTTATAAAAATAAGGAAATCATTTTCTTTATAAAACTATAGAAAAAAATACATGGTAAATGGCTACATTTTAATTACAATCCAAAATTACTTTTCTTATCTGCTAATAAAGATTTCTTAACTGAAGGGTATACTCCTTTAATTCATCTCAGAAAGATACTAAAACTTGTTATTCATGGGAACAACAATAAAATAAACCAGCTGATAGTCTTTTGGAGTGTTAGTTGATCTGAAGTACATCCACCATTTCAGGAAGTTTTCTCAATGAATGCACTGGAATAATTTTCAGTTCTCAGAAAGATCTGAAGCATCTCTAGTACCTTACAAGCACTTAAGAAACCTTTAATCATGGTCAAATACAGTGGAAATCTTAATCATGACTCTCCAAAACTTGTCTAAAGTTAAAAACATTTTCTTACCTGTTCTGGATTTGCTATAAAGTTTATGGCAGTGTGATGGCGATCATCCTCTTGTAATAAGCTGAAGGTAAACTGGTAATCAATCAAAAGGCTATCTGTGGGCAAAACAGAAATTAAAAATAATAAAATAAATTCAAGTGTATACATATTAATAATATGTTATGCAAGCACCTAAAAATTTACTGAACACTTTTATTTTAAAAAGCATGGAGTAATCTACAAGTCAGAATTATTCGCATGCTTTTCACTGTTTAAGTATTTGCACTATAATGTCTTGAAGCAATAAAAAAAAAATAAAATTAAGTGAAGCTGTAACAAAAAAATAAAATTAAGAAAAATAACTAAACTAAGAAACAGATGCTATCATGGAGTCAGAGCAGCTATTACACATAAGTTGAAATAGCCATTCTTTGTAAAGTAGTTATTCCAAAATACAGGATCAAGTGTTGTTAGAGTGTTATCAGGTCCCTAATTTTACTCTGAAATAATTATTCAAATATTCTGTTCAAAATTCATATAAATATTTTAGTTTTTCAATCATACGCTTTACTGTGTTATATAAATGGTTTACATAGCTACATTACTATGACACACTTTAGAATCACTAGGTTTAAAAATTTTGGAAAAAAAGTTGCATCTACAGTAAAATTATATACTATGAAGGCATGATACTGTAGTAAATAAAACTGTTAATAATAAAATGGCACAGTGGAATTTTGAATGGAAATTATGTGACCACCAAGCACTTCCTTTCTAAATTGCCAGAATTCTAAGAGATTTTGTAAGTGGCAAGTGATATGAACTTTTCATACAAGAGAAACAAGTGGCAGTTTAGTATTGACTCAAAAAGATTATATTTCACTTCCAAATGGCAGTTGTTCTACACATTTTTCTTTCAGCCTCTGAAAGGAATGGAGTCTGCCAGGCAGTTCCTATTCATCCCATTTCTGTCACTGCACACTAAGGGCACCCCCCTGGTGGCCAGCTAAAGTCCACATAGGTGCGGAAGGGAGAGAGGGCTATCCTCAGATGACCCAAACCATACTTAACCCTTCCTGGAAGAGGCATAAAATGATAGGGACAAGTCAAAGGACATAAGTTTTGAGCTATCCCATTGCGTTCCTGAAGTTGGAGGAATACGATTAACTCTTTAGTTGGGTCATAGCACTAGGAATGACTGAAAAGAAACTTTTCTGCAGGTGGACTTGTCAGGGTGAAGCAGGTTTCCAGCACCTCCGTAATGTAAGAAAAAGAACCCATCGCCAGGGATGACTGTTGCTGCAGTTCATAGAGGGTGCCACGTAGAATCCCAGCAGACAATGCTCAGTGCAGTCGGACAGTCAAGAATCAGCAGAGCCCTCAGATATGTAAATTGTGTTAGCAGATTAATAATTCTTGTGCAACAGACAGTTGTGAACCGGAGCCGGGTGCAATGTATGGATCTTGAATGCTCTGCTACAGGGGCAGGTACCTTCAGATCTAACAGAATAAATCTTCTAACTCATTGTCCATTATGGTTCTACAGGGATCAAAAGATTCTGTTTTTAACTCTGTCATAGGAAATAAGGAGGTGACCTGTAAGCGCACATGATTCAGATTATTATTCTGTGCCTGTCAAAGTATGGTTAGATGCAAGTCATCTTTTATGCTACATCTTAGTAAACAATTTTGAAGCCCTATTCTGATCCCTGTCTTGATGAGATTCTCCTAGTCACCAACACCACACAAGCAGTGTGTTACAAGTAAAAAATATGTGATCATAAAACCAAAATCAGGAAATACAAAGAGAGTGAAAGATTAAGTCAAAGCAGGCAAAAGCTGTGTCAGCCTTTTGTTGGACTCAATAGTTTGCCTACTGCTGACAATCACCTTTTCCGCAGCAACACATCATCTGAAAAAATACACTCTATTGTACCCCATGGGATGCCTGATATAGAAGGAGAAAAAAAAGCTTACTGGTCAATGAAGCATGAATACAGCCCACTGTATTTTCTTAAACGTTAAAGAAAATGTTTTTTTCTTTTTTTTTTTTTTTTTTAATGAGTGTGGAAAGAAAATTAGAAAATAAAGGAGTTACATGAAAGGAATTACCATGACCTTCAAAGCTGAAAAGCCCACTTTCTCTATTATTAGCCACCACAGTTCCATTATTCGAATGACAATAAGTCAATCTAGATGTCTTAGATAACGAGTTTTGATCAGGTTTTTGCAAGCTTATGAAGGCAAAAGTTGAATAAATATTAAAGACCACATTTATTTATTAATACTACTCTACACTTCTATAACTATGCAAATCTAATTCATAAAGTCTCATTGACTCTATTAGTAACAGCATGCCATATCTACATATTTAACGGTAAGATTACCATTGCACCAGAACGTATTTAAAGGTAGCAGGACAGCAAAAGATGGCAAGTAGAGATTGACCTCTATTAAAGGGATTGATAAACCCTTTAATAATCATGAGTAGCAAGGCCAAAAGGCTAGGACAAATGTATAGATATGCTAAATCTCCTGATCTGCTCAACTTGGGGTCCCATGAAATACAAATGACTGCTTTAGCATGAATTTTTGCAGAGTTATTGTAAATATGGTAAACAAGCACCACAGCATGCACTCCTACAGAAATTCTGGCTACTGAAAAGGCTGCAAGATGCAAGAAGTAGATGCAAGTGTAGACAGGCCTTCTGGACAAGATATTGCTGATTTTCTCACAATATGTGGAAAATGAACATTTAAAAATGCCATAGTTGTCTTCTAAGCCCAGATTGTACCCTCTCAGAGATGCAGACTATCAGCCAAAGACCAGCAGTGATATATGATAGTTAAGATCTCATCATAAGGCAAAACTGGGAATAGACACAGGACTCTTGTCTCCCAGTCATATGAACGAATAGCTTTTCTGCACACAAGTTTAAAAAAAAAATTCAAAGTCATTTACTTTTAGAACAATATGACTACATTTTTCCTGGGGTTTGTTGTTGCTGTTCTTTTATTGCTGTTTGTTTTCTTTTTTTTTTTTTTAATTTATGTTTTACTTGCTAAAAGCCAAGAAAATAGGAACTTGTTTTTCAAGGAATGCAGGAAAAGTCCTTACATTGGTAAAAGACATTAAACTATACGTTTCCTCATAACTTTACCATCTGTAACAAATCAGAAAAATACATGCACTTTTTTACTCCATTTTTACCCTCAATACAGTTGAAACAGTAAAACATGAAAAACAGTAAGAGTTGGTCATGTACAGCACCTTTTCTACTCAAGATATCCCAATGTATTTTATTGTGTTACTAATTACTTAATTAATTACCCCATTAATTAATGGTTAATTAGATACTCCATTAACAGTATCGAAGTAATAGTTACATATCCCACACTGTAGTCATTATCTCCTCTGTAGTACTCAAAGAGACTAGAACAACAGAGCTTGTGTTAGTCAAGAGAAGTTCTGAGAGCCAACACACGGAACTCGC
Organism: Sagittarius serpentarius; assembly: GCA_034782735.1. Taxonomy (NCBI): domain Eukaryota; kingdom Metazoa; phylum Chordata; class Aves; order Accipitriformes; family Sagittariidae; genus Sagittarius; species Sagittarius serpentarius. Next base: position 33,655,490 of record JAVKLA010000093.1, on the reverse strand, counting down.
CTTGGGATCCTTCAAAGGTGCCAAAGGACCTTTAACTTATGCCAAGCCAGCCCTACAAAATGGGAAGAGTTCTTCACTAAATTATTCAGAAGGAGCACATTTCTTAGTACTAACACAAATTTGAAGTTTTTATTCCATAGAGACCTGCAGTAGAGAGGGACAAACAATTAAAACTCTGTCTTGGCCACAGACTGGATGCTGCAAAGCAGACATATGTATATCTTTATAGACCATTCTAATTCAGGGAAGATATCTAAAGAGCATATGACTTGAATGAAGTGGAGAGCACTGCCTAATGCAGTTATATGATTCAAGAGTGCAAATGAAGTTGGGTGCAAATGAAAGAGGTGACATTGAGCAAGCATTCCTTCCCATCTTTCTGAGGACTGCAAAAGTACGCTGAAGAAGTTTCACAGCTTGGAGAAAGGCTCACTTTCACACTCACGATACTTCCTGGTTAGCCAAAACTTTGAGAAAGATTTGCCTGGACCTGTTCCTAAGCTGCACATCCCAAATCTCTGGAAGGCTCTAAAGCTAGATTGTATTAGAATATAAATTAGTAGAACTAATTTAAGATGAAATTCAAAATGAGAGTAGAAATTTAAAAGGATAGTAAAGAAGCCTCTCCTCCATCTATTGCATCCTGCTACTGTCTGTCTCACTCTCCTTTCTCCCTCTCCCCATCTGTTTCAGCCTATATCACAAGAGAGGCTTCCCCCACATGTATTCAGCAGCTCTCAGGGAAAATATCACCTCCCTCCCTCTCCTCCAGAAGGCTTCACCTTCTACAGACTGCAGCAAGCACAACAGCTTTCATGCCACTGTCAAGCCCCCATCCTGAACATAACCCTAAAACACAATATATGCCAATACATCGTAAGTGCACATAAACAAAACTAAGCAGTTACACAGTACATGGCACTGTATTTCCCAGTCCATAGTGCCATTCAGCCTAGATTGCTTAGCCAGGAAATAAATACAAAATTTAAAGCAAAATTTAGTTGTAAGAGTACGACCTGTTCTGAATAGTTAAATATATAAATAGCCAAATGTATAATAGCTAAATGTAGAAATAGCTATTTAAAGTATGTTCAGTATATCCTGATGATATCTATTGTTGTGTATATTTACAATCATGGAATTTAGAGAAGCCTGAGGTTTTACTCCATGTATTTTTGTTTCCACTTTAAACCTTTAGAAAGCCACTGTAAGTATTTTTACCCTTTATATAAACACATGAGACTTTCCATAAGTCCTTCGGTTTATAAAGACGCACACAGAACAGACTGCTTCAATTAGGAAAGAAATTTGGATCACATATAAACAGCAACTAAAAAAAAAATCTCACTGCATTTATATTGTAGCATAGGATGACAATGAAAGCACAAAGATAACAAATACTAAACATAATCATCAAACTGCCATATGAGCAAGACCTGATAAAAGCAATCTTACAATTTTCATCTGGCTGATCTATAGAAACAAGATTTTAAAACTGTTTTCAAAATCTGGTGAACTCTGAAAATAAAATAAACAAAATTAAAAAACACTTCCATAAGAGGTAGCAATCAAAATATTATCAATGGCCATTAATATCAAATTAAAAATATAAACATAGAATTATTTCAGCGAATTACAGAAGAAAATGCTTAGTTCTCTAGAAGTACCACTGATGCACCCTGTGGTTCATTTTGGTGACTCTCTCAGTTTTCTGTAAGAATTGAAAAATCTAGAATATGAATCCCAGCTTTTTTCAAAACATATTTCCTCAATCTAAACTTAATTCTCAACACATTTTAAATTCACAAAGTGTCAATTAGCTATAATGATTTTCCAAAGAGATTAGGTAGTTAACTATCTTGAGCACTGCATAGACACTTTTCTTAACTATGGAAAAAATATTAATGACATGACAGAATGAGTGTTGCATTCTTTTATTCTTAAAAAAGTTAACTGAAAAAGAATCTACCTGAAACACAATATTTTTTTAACAATTACTTGCTCTTCTACATATCCCCTATCTTTTGGAAATATGCAGAAGACAGTTTCATTTTAGTTTTGGATTGTTACAGTAAAATCTTAATATCCAGCATTTAATTTTTTTTATGCCATCCATATCCTCAATGTTTACTTTTTCTCACTCAATATGTTTGAAATAAATATTTTTTTTAAAAGTTGATGTTCAGAGTACACCAATTGGAAAGAGACAGAAGCACTATCACATTACAACAGCAATAATCCCTTCCTACTTTGTGCTGGTACAAATGACTGTAAAACGCCTAGCGTATTGTTGGCTCAGATACGCAGATATCTCAAATCTGATATAAGATACAGGTGACTCACATGGTAGCCAGACAGAATTTAAACAGGCACACACCAGAGTATAACCTATAAACTCTCTGAAATTGTATATCTAAAGTTTCCCAGGAAAAGTTCTTGAGGACATAGAAATCTCCTACACAAGCTTAGAGCCCACAGCTCAGATCTAAATTCCCCACCACACACAGTATTTGGAATCCACAAGCTGGGTATTTTGGAGCCATAGTTTCTCCAGGAGTCACCCCAGTGTATCTTAAGCACAGCTACTGCAGAGTTCAGCACAAACATCAGCTGCCACACTGCTGCAGCGCAGCCTCCTCTTCAGAGCTCTCACCAGTAAAACATGGCGTAGGCTGCCTTCTTTTTGATAGTATTAAACCCAACTCCTCCTATTTTTGCCTAGTGGGGCATGTGCCCCATCACCTCAGTCTAGGCAAGGGAGAAGCAACAGAAGGATTCACACCAGCAGGGAAAAATAGATCCCATTTGCAGACAAAGAGACCAGCGGAAGTCAAATGAGACAGGCATTCAGCAGGGAGAGGGGAGTCGTACACTCTAATTTCTGTTTCCAGGCATGTTGCTTCATTTTGTATTAAAAATCATTGAATAAAGTAGAAAAAGAACATTGGGAGATAAGACTACAATAACATCCTGACATCACCAACGGTCAAATATAACAAGGACTTATGGTTATTGAGTCTTTTCACATCTCTATTTTGATTTTTTCAAAACCCTTGACTGCTTTCACAGTCAAAAGGAGTCATTAAAATCAATTCAAAATGTCAGTAATGAGTGCATGTGAGAACATAACAATAATTAGGCAAAGAAAGACATTTAATTAAATGAGGGAAATGAATTTCAAAGCAATCATTTAATCCTAATATTGCTGTTAATTTTCAAGAAACTGTTTTCTTTGTTTAATGAAGGCCCATGACTTTTAATATGGTTAATATGGCTTAATATGGGAGTTTTATACCATATCCAACAAGGAACAGACCTATTCCCATACTCAAGCTTTTGTATTAAAAGAAAACTTTGTGTTTTCTAAAATGCCAGAATGTTCCCAAAAGAACAAAGGCCAGACAGAAGTCTTGATTTGAAATTCCACTTCAGTATTTCTGAGTGCCACTACAACTCTGTAAGAATATATAGTTACGTTGGTAATTATTTCAAAAAATTCGTTTTTAAAAATTGGATAAGTTTATTATAAATTAGTGATAAAGTTATATACAAAAAGGTATGTTGAAGAGGAATATTAACACTGTAAAATGAACCACTACAATCAAGGGTGCCTGTGAATTATTTTTGGGTGAGTGCTCACTTAATGGCAGCTATTCAACAGTTTGTTCTACGTTCAGTACTCGGTGTTGGGCCCATGCCTCATTTACTACATACTACACAAACTCTTTTCTAAAGACAGAATTAATTTATAATGTGGCTTTTTATAGTATTCATCACTATCATTTTCTAAGTTCTTCAGAAAAGTTAATGAATTTGTTACAACATGACTGTAAGATGAGCAGGTATTATTAGCCCCATTTTATAGGACAGGAAATGAAACAAAGAGACCAAGGACAAAAACATCCATTAACCATGAGTAGCCAGTCAGAAATACCTAGAGTTTGATTTTTCATAGTATTTTGAATTATAAAACACTACATATGATCATTCTTATTTTGCAGTTCCTTCCATCATTCATTGTAATTCCTTCCACTTTTACGACAAAACAGGATAGGAACACACATTCATCTTTCCATTACATTATCACTGATTCATCCCCTACAAATTCATTCAGTGCATTGTAAAGGGAAAGCTCCTTGGGAAAGAATATGTAGCCATGTTATTAAAAGTTGTACAATCATGCCCTAATAAAGAAGCAAATCAAAAATGATTTTGCCAGCAACCTTAATTCTTCCACTTTCCTAGCACCCACTGCCTAAATAGCATATTTTAATAAAGGAGTTTTATTAAGTAATTCAATTTAAAAATCAGGCTGGAGTAAATTCTAGAGAACCATTTTAGTTTTGAGCTGGCTTCTCCATTTCCTCAAATCTTTCCAGTAGAGCATCCCAGTTCACTACGTCTCTCAGCAGAGAGGGAAGAATGAACTTGAGTTTCCAGAAAGGGAGCAAGAACGTACAGAACTGGACACATTCATTGGTTTTCTAACTTCGGCCACTGGCCATTCTCCCATGGCTCCTGTCACATAGTTTCTTAATACACATTTCTAAAACTGAACAACATGGCAAAAGATTTTCATACATATACAGAATTTCTGAGAAATATGTCTAGCATTTTGGCTCTAAAAGTTACTTTAGCAAAAGTTCTAAGCCAGAAGTACTGCGATGTATGTCAGACAGCCATACGAACAGAGCACGCAACCAAACCCACTCACAACATGGTCTCATTCCCAACTACAATCTAATTATCACATTTTATAAATGTTAGGTAAGGATCACATGATCTTTACCTGATCAATGACTAAAGAGTGTTTTTCACTTCCCCCCCCCCCCGATAACTAATAATAATTAAATTATGCTGAAAACTAGTGTTGGGCATCAACAGATGACAGCATGTGCTTACTCAAAGGGAATCCTTATGGCCAACTTGAAATGATGATGGATAATAATCACTAAATCTGAAGGAAAAGATGGTACACTATTAAGAATACTAGACATGAAACAGAAAATTAAAATGTTTAATAGCAAAGGATGGGTAGCAAAAAGATGTAAAGCTTCATCATTCACTGAATAAACGATTGGCCTTATAGACAACCATGTACGTATTAGTAAAAACTTTTAAGACTACGGTTAAGAAATTATATTTCAACCATTCACTTCCAACAGTAACATTATTTCAATATCTTCATTACACTAAAAGGCAGACAATTATGTGCCGGAGCTGCTACATTTTCATCATAATTCTGCATAACTGAACTACAATAACTAATTTTGTGAATAGAAACCTCATAAAATAGTGCTGTTCTATTTTTACTTCTAGAAATCACTTAAAGTTGTAAGAACCTCCCTCACAATCACAACATCAGACCCATTACAGTCAGCCTTCCCACATTTTTCTATTTAGGGAACTCTCTATTCATGCTAATTCTAAAATTCATACTCTCACCTCTTCATTGCACAGGCAGTTTGTCTCTATCCTGCTCTTTCTAGTGATTGTTCTCTATTTCCAGTAAGAAAGAGTTTGTTGAGAACAGTCCTATTCGTATTCCTCTCTATCAGCAAAAAAGTTGCTTTTGAAACCAAGTTCCATTATCAAATGCTATAAATACTATTCATTTGTGACAAAAATAAATTCTGCTTGTATTACATCAAAGTTAGGGGGTTACCACCAGATCTATTTTCAGTCAGGGTAATTATTTTGAACTTTCAGAGCAGCTGCCTCATTCATTTCTCTGTTGCCTGTACCTAACAGTCATCGGTGCCTCATTTTCATTGTTATATTGAAATATGTTGGTGCCTGACATTACTTGTCCATTGTGACAAAACAAAAAGTCATTTACTGTGAAGTCTTTACTATAAACTAGCAAAACTTGCATTTTTGCTAAATGTAACGAGAGCGGAATGAGCTTCAACATAATCTAGCACTCACTATTTATATGCCTTTTTCCATGTAAAGAAAGAGCATGTGAGAATGAATTTCACAGAAGCTCAAATTTTTTAAAAACATACAGCAATAACGATTCATTGTTTCTTTTACTGTACTTCAAAAAATGTACTAGTCTAAAAAGTCCACAAAAAGACATAGGGATTAGTGTCATAATCAGCAAAATGGGTAACTAAAGCCTTTTCTCTCATAAGATTTTCAGCTGCTATTTGGAAAGGTCTAATAAGTTGTCAATTTTGATCCTAAGGTAGGACCAGATACAGGAAAATCTGACCTGTGTAAAAACTTTGTTCAGTTAAATGTTACTAATAGTCTAGGCTTATTCTATATTGACTAAAACTTTCTGAAGATGACTGAACTCTTTCTAAGACAGATATGCACAGAGGTCGGATGAGTAACCCTTGATTCTCTCTACTGACTATAGAAAGACCTAGAACGTTAATTAAGGCTGGACACAGAGGTTTTAAAAAGCTAGTTTGGTGAGATGCACCTCACTGTAACTGTCATAGAAGTAAGTGTGTAAGTGCATCAATGCTATGGTAAACAAGGGGAGACTTGTCGCCAAGATCTAAAAACTGAGGAACATATATAATTATCTGGGTTCTTTTAAGCATACAATCTGAAGATGATATTCGTAAAGTTTTTAAACCATAGAACACAGCCAGATCTCATTTTTTTCATAGATATTTCACCAAACTCTTAACCGAAAACACTGCAACAACTGACAGGGTTTCTGTGAACAGCTGCAGACCCTTTTCAAGTTCTGCCCAGAACCATGGTTTATAAACAGTTTGGAAACCAATGAACTAGAGAATTGTGAACAAAATATTAGCAAAAGAAGCAACAACAAAATAAAACGAGTGCATCAATCAGCAGTTACTTAAACATCAATTTTAGAAAAAAGGTCTAGATGTCTCCGATGATGGAGGATTTCAAAGCTCATAGCACAGGCATTATGATTAGTCAAAAATACAAGTGTTATTACTTGATAGTAACGACTGCTCAGTAAATGAACTTTTGTTTTGTCATGATGGAAAGCCTTTGTAATATTTTAATTTTTTTAATATTCTTGAAGTGCTAGAAAAGTGGGAGAAAAGCACAAACAAACCAAGGGAAAAAAAATCTCATTAAAATATTATAGTAGAAATTCAGATTTCTCTCTCCATGAAATTTTCTTCACAATGATCTAGATGCATCACCAGCTTTACAACACTCATATTAATATTACAACTCCAACATGCAACATCATTTTGCAATATACTAGCATCAATACTCACTAATCTGATGCTAATTTTTTCTTTAGTTACATAGTTTGTACACACCAAAGAGATCTCTGATCTGCTTGTTCTGACAACTGAAATGGCACATCTAAGAAACAACATTAAATTATTGTTTGAGTTCATGTGTTATTGCCAGAGGGATGTTTCTTGTCAGGTAGTTAATGAAAGCAGTCAAATTTTAATGTTATTTTAAATCTTGCTCTTAAAATGTTCAGTTTATTGTATAATCCCTACAAACAAGGTCCTTTGTTTCCTTTTAGAAATAAAGAATTTTATTTTTATTTCTAAAATGGATCAATGTCCATCATATGGACATGGCAAAAGTATAAATACTATTCTCAAAACTGATTATGCTTTTATACATTTATATCTTCAAGTTTTCGTAAAAAATCAGAATATTCAGAAGTTATTCACAACAATAAATTCTATGGGGATCATTAGCAGAGTTTTTATCCTGGTTCTCGAATAATTCAACACAGATCTCAGCAATTAAAGAAGAAACCTCTGGTTGATTAGGCTTTACAAGGAGATAGAACATGCACTTTGTAAATGAGCTATAAATATACACAGATAAGTAGGTGCCCCTGTAATATCTCAACATTTTCAAAATTCTCTTCCTTCCTTTTTCTCATTATGCAGTTGAACTTTGCTTAAGAAACCTTAAATCTACAGTCCAAATGTCAGAACTTAGCCTATGCTGCTTGACTCCACGTGATTTGTACAATATACACAATGTAAATTGAAGTTGAGATGTTTCAACTTTGCTGATATTCTTTGCTGTTTCTCAAACAATTTTAACATGCTAGTTTTGAGAACAAAAATCTCTTATAGCAAATAAATCCAGAATACTTTCAGCAAAATTGCACTTCATACTGGACAGAAATTACACGTCATACACCTCACTGTGCAGTCCCCTCTATTTTAAAGTCATGAATTGCAACAGGTACTTGTATAGTAAAAAATATAATATGCTAAATCACCATACTTGCACAATGGACAGTAGAAACTCTTTTGCATTATAACTTTGAAAAGAAGATGTAACACAAGAATCTTTTCATTTAAAGCACCCTCAGGTATATTTAAAGTAAAATCTGTTGATTTAAATAACAACATTCTCACCGATTTTTGCTCATGCTAGGAATTGAGTGCCAATTCAGCAAAGCATTGATGGAATGTTAAAATGCCAAATATTCACAAATGAGATTACCTGTCTGCAGTATTGCCTAATCCAGCCTAAACAGCCTTTAAAACAGACAGGAGGAAATACCTCAACCCTTTGTACAAAGTAGAGAGTGACAAACTTGAGAAAAATAAACCCAGATTCTTTTCCCCACTTCCTACAAATTTAAGTTAAGGCAGTTAAGGACAAAATAATAAACCATTTGGTTAAACTAGCCAAATGGCAATAACAGAGGAAGGAAAAATGGAGCCCAAAAGGCTGTTTTTCTCAACCCCAATGCAGTCACCCACTCTTCAGAGGAGATTTACTCTTTGCCTGAGAAAAGGAACATTGGCCACCGTGACAGGGCTCACCAACTCCTTTCTGAAAGTGACTTGGAAAACTCAATTTCCACCTCAAACAGCTGCCAGCCATTAAAAGACATATTCTATTCTGTTTTCCTAGTACTATTTTTTCTGTAAACCAGGAACTAGATACAGCTGTGCTTTCATTAATTCATGACTTTTTGGCTATGGAAAGAAAGTACTGCTAACTGAAATGGACAAACAGAATAAACCTCTTCCTCTTTTATTGTTGGGGTTTTTTTCCGATTGTTAGCTTGATACAGAAGAACTGATAGATACCATTACTTTTTAAAAGATATCAGGCACAAACGTTTTGACACAGCTGTTCTAGAAACTGAATTATCATGTAAAAAGGAACAGCAAACTACAGCAAATACCGATTGTTCGTATCATCTATACCTGACCTTCATAGACCATATATTGTGGCAGGCAATCCTTGCCAATGAACATGAAGGAAGTAATGTATTTGCATGACGTAGTTGTACATTGCCTTCCCTAGATTAATTTCATTCTTTTCTTTCCTTAGCCATTCCTAGTACCATGAAAGGTTCTAACACTTCAAAATCAGTCTAGCCATATTTTCACAAACCCAAAGTGGTACCTATTTCTACCTAACAAGAGTAGAATCCTAAAATTATCATTTCATTGACAAGTAAAATGTGAGATTTTTGCCTTTTTCAGATTTTTATGCCCACATTTTGCATAGCTTGTCATTTTTCCAAAATGACATTTTTCCAAAATGGCCGTGGCATTTCCTTAAGGGGGTAACCCAGTAAAGCATATTTATTTACCCATAACATAAAAAGACAAATCAAATACATATATATTACTTCTCTACCAGTATATCTTCATACTCCTTGACAGATATATTTTTCAACTTTCCCTTAACATCTTGTTTGCTATTGTATCTATTTTACTAATGTATACTGCCACTTTTTGACCTCAGTTTGCTCTTCCATTTCATGTCAGCATCACCCTTTATATCAAGTGACTAGCAAATTACACTTTGCCATCAATGGGTTATATTTTTGGAACATATTTGAAAAAATATTCACAATTCAAGCTAAGAAAAAGTTACAATAAATTAATATCAAGGACTTGTACTTTACAATATGCTGAAATTGAGCTGAGTTAGCCAGTCAGAAAGTTGAACTTGTCAATGTCCACCTTTAACCTAATATAAGATTCCTTAAAGTTCATATAATTCAAGGTTTTGTCACCATCTTGAGATAGAAATGGCCCCCTCAATTTATTTAAATGGTCCTACAGAACTCCTCACTCAAATACTCTGCAAGGGCTTCACACCACCAGTTCTAAAGCTGAAAACTTTACTGACTGCTCTCTCGATTTTTACAAATAGGTGTGCACTAAGATTAGGTGGTGCAGGACCCAAGACACCTGAATAGCATACCTTACGATAACTAAGACAGTTGCATTAGGTGTTCAGCCTATTATAATGGAAGGGGCTAAACTACCCTCAAGTGCTTCATATTTGCCAGTGGAGAAAAGTACCCCAGCTGACATGGAATAATGCGCACTTTTGTCCAAGAACTCTCAGTCAAAGGAACCAACACAAATTCTCCCACAAACCATAAGCCACTGACTTATTGAAGTTGGGGGCAGGGAGGGAGGGATCCTATTTCAATTGGTTCAAGATTTCACTACAGATCTTTCCTTGAAGTCCTACGGATCAAGAATTCTCTCTTTTCCCTGGGAAGTCAGCACAGGAAGCAACGCAACTGGAAAACCACACAAAGGTTTTCCCTTCACTGTCAGAAGGTTAAGTAAAGGTGTCCGACACCGATGGATCTGTTGCTGTTCGTTTGCCTCTTACAGCTCCGGTCTTGGGGAGCTCTGAGGCCTCCCAGGTGTTTGAGGAGTGACAGCTCCTTTCTTTGTGGACATGGCAGGGAAACAAATGCATACACAGCACATGGTGTATACAGCACAAGGATTCAAAAAGTATTCGTCCCTGGGAACCCCGGTTCAATATACGGACAAAATAAAATATTGTATATATGTAGATATTTGCATCAGTTTCCTTCTCTTTTAAAAAACTGCTTCACACATGGGCTAGAGTCCCCTACAAAGCAAAGTATTTCTTCTGAATGAGTTCTCCAACCCACTGAGTCTCTCTCACTCTTGCCTTATCAAAATTTCCCAAATTTATAGTTCTACAAATAATCATAATTCATACTGTTTTAAATTTTATACTAACAGGTATTTTACAGTAATACTACATACGATGTTTGCAAGATAAATAATAATATAAAAAATAATTATGGGACCTGTGGAACAGTCTATCAGGTGATGAAGGCCTCTGATTCAGACTTTTATTTGCATACTTTATAATGTATATTTATCTATTATTTTCTTCTCCTTAGCAGTTAGAAAGCTAGTTTGTCCAGGGTAGTGGCCATCTTCTTTTGACTTAGGATAGTATATCTAAACGAATAGTCACTAAAATGACTTTGTCTACTTTGGCAAAGGTTATTAAATAGTATCTGTAAGGGGACACCAGTCAGTAAATTCACTGATACATCAGCAAAAGCTGTCAGAGAAGGAGAATAATCTTCATTTCAAAAATAAAGTGTGTTTTTTTAAAAAAAGAAAAGCCCCAATATTTTTTAAAAAAAGTAAATACATACATGGAAAGATTTTCCAATTCACAGTAAAATCTGAAAATGATTGGCAGCAAAATTATTTCTTTAGCCTGCCCAAAAAAGCTGCAAGCCAACCTAGCATTTGGCAAATGAGTATGCAGAGCCTGGGGTGAGATCATAATGCTTTATTAGGAGCTTCAGATTCTTGGTGTGGTTATTGTTTTAATTCTCTGGAAGGCGACAGTTGGTTTGGTGGTTATTTTAGCTCAGGGCAAAGACTCTATTTGTCTGTTGCTCTTTCTGAGTTGGTAGGTTTGTTGAGGCTAATCTTTTCTCAAACCATCCTAGAATTTTCTGATTTAAACTATAATCTGTTCTACTAGACTCTTTAAACATTAAGAAGATACATTTTTAAACAGAATTTATTTGTATAAGCCCATATATTCAAAAGAATGTATCATTACTGTTACTGTATTTATAAATAATAAAAAAATTTTCAGTCTGGATCAAAGTCAATCAGTGTTAGATCTAATTGCTGGAACTCATTATTTTAAGTCAAGCATGACAGTTTTACAATTACAGTATGTATTTAGTTTAAATTAATGCTGTCCAAAAAGGAAACATGAATTCTACAAACCAGTAGCAAAGCATCTAACGGCTGGTACACATCTCACAACTCAACTAAAACAAACACCTTTTCAATAGCTAAAATATATTGTTTATGCCCTTTAAGTTTCAACATAAGTTTTAAATATCTGGAAAATCTCTGCTAACAGTTTTAATAAAAGTCCTACTTGCTATTTATCTTCTCAAATACTCTCCTTGGAATGTTCTTGAGTTTAATTTTTCTCTAAGTATAGCAAGTCTGCCACCTAGTGCTTGATGGCTACCTCTAATAAACATTTATTTTTTTTAAATATAGTTTTTTAATAAAAGATGTCATGCTTTAAGTCCCTGAATGCATACATACGCATGTTTGCCTACACACACTCAGAGTGCTTAAAAATCACATTGTATCTTCTTGCTGACAGGTTGCATTACGTTTCAACAGCTCTTAAACCGTATTTGCATTTCTTGACTAGCATGCAACCATCTTGTAACTGTGCTCTTCTGCTGTGAGATCTGAAAATCTCACAGTGATTGTAAAAGGATAAACCTGTAATTTTTCTTATGAAAAAAACAAAAGAAAGAAAATAAGATACCATGACATTATAGTGTCAGAAATATTAGGGAAGCCAATATGACTTTGGCCCAGTGCAGCTCTATACACAGTCTCTGATCTGGTTGGGGAGTGCCATCACAGAGTGGTACTCCCAGCACTGAAGACAGGCACAGCTTGGAATGGGCTCTGAGCTAAATGCTGCGGAGATTATCTGCTTGGGATACAAGGACAACAAGTCTTCAGTAGTGGCACTCTACATGGAAGACAAAAGCTGGAGAACGATGAGGAAAAGGAAGCATAAAGAGATTCCTTTCACAAAGTAAATTTGCAAGCAGCAGGGCTGGAGCAGCCCAAGAACTGGGTTATGGCAGATCCCAGTGTGCCACTCGCAAACTGAGAGCAACAAGAGCCAAGTTTCATTCTGGATCCAGCACCCATCTGCCCCTAGAACAATTCCTTTCGCAGAGGTTGCTTATATCTGCTTATGTCCACTCTTCTGTGAAGATGACGACCTCAGTTTCTGCCTCTTCATTTTGCCAGATTAATGCAAGGCAGCTAGACCACAAGAGAAAATTTGACATAGTACTTAGGTTTCTTTTAACAGTTTAAATTCCTTTTTTCTGAAATTATAACATATGTAATATAATAATTGTTACTGAAAATTAGCTTACTTCAGAACTTTGACTATGAATAAGGCCAGAGAAAAAAGGAAAAGAATGTTCAAATAATAAGGAAACACCAGGTGGGATGAACTATCAGACCACGTCAATAAATCAGATTAAGCCTAAACTGTATTTTGACAAGGTATATAGGGATGTATTATCTGACCCTTTTGCTCTGAGACAGTATCGAGCCAATGTTTCTAAAAAGTCATTAGCAGTACTATATTGTCATAAATTATCTACTTTTAATAATCTGTACTCTATCAAACTATCTTTCTAGTTACTACTACTGTAAACAAAAAAAGTCAGAAAGGAAAAATACAAAGTAACACCTCTAAAGGAGTAACAGGGCCTTTAGTCCAAAGCTTGGATATCAAAAAGTAATTAAGACTTCTTTTCTTAATTTTTATCAAGTGAGATGAATTTTAAATAAATGGGATACAAGAAATGAGTGTTTGTTTTTGTTTCAGGCACCACATACATTGCATGATAATATGATTTTAAAGTTTTAAATTAAAATAAAAATTTACTGTAAGAAATGGTAAGGACTATAGGTAAGGACTAGCACTTTCCTTAACTTTGCCGTTTTCGAAGTCCTGGCATGTCAGCAGTAATGGAGCTAATGCAGCTCCAGAACTGGACTAGAGTCCTTACAAGGTTCTACAGCCAGAAGCAAAATTTCCTTCTTCCTCCCCAGCTCCCTGCACAGATACCAGATATTATCTTGAGAGTTTTCACTGAACGTACATTTCATGCTTCCTCACCAATTTTGGATTTGAAAGTATCATTCTTCGTCTTCGTGAGTTGCTGATATACTCGGAGAATTGCTTATTGTTATCTTTTCCGTATGCATACCAAGGAAACAAGCAAACGTGTTATGAGCTACAATGATTTTATGGCTCCGAGTTTAGAATGGCATAGTAAAGGCATAAACCAGTTATTCAGGTCACTCCCCAAAAAGTTGTTGCAATATTTAGTAGCTCACATATGATCACATATTTTTCCTGTGGTGGACTTCAAGTAGAAAAAAACAACTAACAAAATGTACCCAATGACAATTTAAAAAAAAAATAAAATCTATGAATATTATTTTTCTAGTAGTCATTATGTTAGATTTTTTTAGTGATAAACATCTGAGAATTCAGCAATGTTTTCTCTGGCTTTCCATTTCCCCCTTCAATGTCCCCGAGGTTGACTAGAAAAGCTCAGTGGTGCCAGTGCTCTGTAGTACACCTGACCCTTAAGGCTTCTGCAGGTGGGCCTACCATCTTCCTTTTCTGCGTGCTTCATCCCAGAAGAACATTTGAAATAGTGGTTGATGAGTCACTGTGTGAAGCCATTCACAAATGACATTTCATAAAACAATGAGGTGAGAGAAAGATTAGCAAGAGCTGTGGAAGGAAACACAATGAACCTAGGAAAACAGTTAAAATTTGTACATACTTTCAGCCTCTTTTATGTGCAGATATTCGTGCTTCCTCTTTTTTAAATCCAACAAATATCTCCATCAGAGGCATATATTCTTGTGAAGATGTGGAATAAATGATCAATAAATAGGTTTTAATTCCACAAAAAGCTACAAATCATTCAGACCCACCCTGGTTTAATTTTCTTTGTAAATGACCAACCCTCCTGACCCCTATTCATTCCTGGATTCTCTAATCCTTCTCAACAGTCATGCCCTAATCTCTAACAAATTTAAAAGTGGGTCTGCTCTGCAGCACAGTAAACTCTGTAGTGTTACCCTGGATACATAATGCACTTCCAAATACAAAAGGAAAGATTTCACTTCTTTTTGAGTTCACAGGTAGTCACGGACCCAGAAAACTGTCTGTCCAGGTCAAAGATAAGCACCAGATTAATCAAAATTGTTATTTTATTGCCATTTTATTGCATTGTAACTACATTCTTGCTGTGCGTACCTGAGAAAATCTTCTCGAACGTATGCAAGTTTCGTACTCTAAAGTGTGCTGCCCTGTAACCCACTATTGCTGCCCACTTTGAAAGGGCAACCAATCTGAGGAACCAAACAGAGAAACTACTTGTTCTCTTCTCTTTGTTGCTGATGGTAGTATCCAGAAATAATTAAAAAAATGCTTCTAAACATTCTTTTAAAGGGTCAAAGGGAATAAGAAACTAAGGTATGTAAATCCACATATATTTTTTCAACTACATTTTCTTAGCTGGCTACTAGACTGGTCTTAGCTAGGAATTCTCTTGACGGAATAGGCAACTCTTGAGTGCTCAACTCATCTGGAAATTCTAACAACTATGTGGGCAAACAATACAACTTACACTCACAGTACTGATTTATTGTAAGCTTTTATGCTTCTGCTCGTAGCAGTATTAGAATCTATCAGTTGTACCTCTTGTTTGAAATGTAGAATTGGAACCGTGACACTCCAAGTAATGTACGTAAACCAGACATTTTAGGAAGTTTAGGTAGCCATATTTCTAAGGTGAAAAGAGAGGTTTATGAAGGAAAGTATCACATCCTTTCAAAACAAGTGATTGTTAGCAAGTCTATAATTCACCCCTGTATAGTAACAAATCATGAATTGTAAATTTAAACTCTCATTTTCTCTAGAACAGTGGTTTAACTATTTATCCATTTATGATTTAAAGCTTTATGTCTCTATATAACCCAGATCGGAATCACAGAAGTGGCATTTGTCCCAGTGACTCCTCCCAATCAGTCTAAAACCATCTGGTTTTGCGGCATCTTTCTTTGAACCCAGGAGAACTGATTCTGACAGAAATGTATTTCTAACGCTGACGTGCAAAGGACTAATGTAGCAATTTGGATGCATACTTTGCTATCTAGGTGTCACTGTTATACATCATGCTGGCTGAGATACCAAAGAACTATAACAACAACAAATACGAACGCATCATGACAAAATGTTATATTTATGGTCTGTGTACATGCATAAGTCAGCTGCACAACCATCTTTGGCCTCCACTCAGAATTCATTTATATGGATTAAATCAGCTTCCGATCATTCACAGAAAGATTGGCTTCTAACAGAAAGGCCTAGGGATACAGAGCCTTCCTACCAGAAACACAGAGACACGATCCAGAAGCAGGATTGTATATAACCTACAAGAATATTTACATGAAGAAGCAAAACTGTGGCTTTTAAATTAATGAAGCTTTTGTATTCATATTCGTCTTTTTATAATGTATAAGAAATCTTTGATAAGATTTCCTCTGATATTCCTGAACAATGGCACATCAAACACTTTTGGCTCAAGAAATACTCCCTCTCACAAAGATCCTGAGCTGCAAATTGCTGTATGTGAAGACAAAAATATCATTGTATGTTTGTCCATTTGCTATATTCTTCCCCTGGCATTCATATTCAGCCACTACTGACAACAGGGTACTAGAATAGTTAGACCATCATGCAGCTGCTCATGCATTCTTATACATTGGATATTTTTCTAATTTTTATATCTGTGAGGCTTGTTCTCATTCTCTTCCTCTCAAAGAAGTTCTCTCTGTTGTGCTTTTTCAATCATACAGTGAAGTCATGAAGAATGAAATGAAAATAATTTTAATAGAAGCACTGGGCGACTATTTTCACACAGTCTGGATAATACACTATTGCGTGCCCTGCCTATTACGCATTTCCTACTCTACTTTTATTAAGTTTTGATATTTTAAAGTCAAAACACTACTCATGTCCAGTGCTGCCATGTTTTGAAATGCCATATTAGAATGAAATCTGATGTTTAATGAACTGCTCCTGTTATCTCTAGGATTTGATGGCTTTGCTGCTATCTGTGTTTATGCTTTTGGCATAGTATCTGCATTTAGATTAAGTCCCTGCAATGTTTCAGCATGTTACTTCCTATATAAATCTCATTCTTTTTGACCATGCTAGACCTATCTGTAATTTTCCTGTTTTTTCATTTGTGCTCAGATCATTTCTCCAATCACAACACAATCCATGTACAGCATTAATATTCTACTTACTCTCCATCACTACTAAAGGAAACAAACAAGGAAGAAACTAAAACAGTCTGTGCTATCCCACTGGCTAACTCTACTAAGTTTAGAGTTTACTTACTATCTCAAACAGTCTGTTGATGTTAATACCAGTGCCTAGATCAACACAGTGTCTTCCCCCTTCCTAGGCTTGAGGATGGCTACGACAGGCTAGAGGGAGGAGAGGCCTAGGCAAGAAATAGATAAGCTAGGCAGAGAGCAAGAGATGGGAACAGCTCAAGTTTTATAGGGCAGTGGGTATTCACAATATCACAAGTTGCAGAAAGTTCCTCTAAGGCAACAAGCATTCTCAATTCACATCCTGCTGTTAAAGAGAAATTGAGGTCATCCAATATCATAGAAAAGTTAGCCACACACTCAGGACTGAATTCCAAGGTTTTGGCTTAGAAAAGCATTCCAATTTAGGGCAGTATTTACACAAGTGAAAAAAAGATAAAATTTGAACACTTAAAATTGGTCATTTTGAAGATGGCTAAACTCAAGCATGTGACTAAAAGCTTTCCTGAAGAAGATCCCAACCATACAGCAAATTACTAGTTGTATTCCTATTTTCGTACCATTCACTGATTTTGATTCTAAGTGGTAGAAACAAATGTGCCTAGAATTTTTATTTCTCATAAACTTATACTGCTCATAGGTATATAAAATTTGGTTTTCCTCAGCATTTTCCTCCCTCCTGAGCAATAAGTATACCTGTGCTGTAAAAAATAAGAATATTCTTCACATCAAGGAGAAGTAAAGCAGCAATATAAGTGTCTAAAGAGAAAGTTTCTTACAGAGTAGTGAAATAAGCACAGAAAAATACCACCCAAATGTCTATCTTGTGCAAAAGCAAAACATTTTCTTATACACATTATAGTCCATGGTAAGGTCATATTTTAAAATACTTATATAGATAAGAAATTGGAGCATCTATTTATGACATATATATATATTCTAAAACATGATTTAGCAGGTAATGGATGGTGCTGATAAGCAACTGTCCTTGAAATCTTACGTCAATCAGTTATCCACAAATTAACAAATTATTTCCTATTATGATGCATCAGCCACTAGATGCAAGAAATACAGAATTCCATTATTTTAAATTAGTACAGGCTCCTTATTACCTCCAAATAAAATAACTCTGAAAATTGTTTATATATGATATTTTAAATTACTGAAAGTATTAAAAGAAGATTTATCATTCCAGAACAACAAGATCTTTAAAATATTTTGAAGTCTGACGGAAGACAAATAATAGTAGCGAGTTAAAGGTGAAAGGGTATCTTGAATATAGTACAATTTATCTCCAACATGATTTATATACACAACCTGCAACATGATAGCAAAATGAAGTCTTTTCTTGGAGATGCCTGAGGTCTACAATCGCATTACTGTCATTTCTTTTTCATCTTTTAAATTTAATAATGTTTATTTTTAAAGGACAAAACAAATATTGATACATATATCCAAAACAGCCTATATAGCACACTCTTCGTAGTATGAACCTCTCATGTACTCATTATCTAGCTTTAAATCTGCAAAATTTATAAAATTCATAGATACAAAAATTCATTCTTCTAAATACTGGAATTTCTGTTTTGAAATAAGAAAAATTTCTTATGCAACAACCAGCAAATGGAATTGAATTTAGTTGATCAACAGTATCTTTAGAAGACAGTTTTATGGAGTATTTTCAATTTGGTCTATTTTATGTAAGCTTTCAATGTTAACAGTATTTTCAAAATACAATATTTAAAAATTATCTTCCAGTTTGAATTTTAACTTAACTCGTCTGTGAGGAAAAAAAAAAAAGAAAGAAACAAACACACACCAAAAAAAAATAAAACCCCACACCAAGTTTCTTTAATACCTGGCAAGAGGAGTAAATGTTTTAGGCCTCGGGATATGTCAGCATCTGTAATACAGTATGTGTCTATTTTGTTCCCTAAAACATACCTTGCAGATGCAAACCATTTAAGGTAGAAAAGAAACATTCGTTTTTTAGGTAAACGATGCCTTAAAGACATTCTAAAACAAAGCTTTTGTGTACATTCTAAAATGGAACGCTAAAAAACAAGGCCAAAGATCAGAATAGATGCTATAAATATATTGAGAGATACGTCTTTATGTAAATTTAACTTTGAGGTAGGGATGATGTCAGGAAACAACAGACAAATGGATCCAATTGTCTGACATTGAGCAGGTATGTAAAAAAGTCATAAAAGGTAGAACAGTGTTCTCCAGCATCCCATACGTTTTTATGATGATTAAAATTACTATTTAACATTGATATTGGCACAGCAAAATTGGCACAGCTCACTAAAGGATTTCTGCATGTGGGTAATAATCATTCTCATCCCTTCAGGTCTTTCACTATGACTATCAGAAAAGTAATGCTTTAAAGTAAATTTGCTAGAGGCACCTTTTCTACAACAATAAGAACATGGAGACTACACACTGTATCATTTTACGGTACTCTAGAGAGCAGCTGTGTATCATGTCCCCGGGAGGCAGACTGGCTAAACCATTCAGAATGTCCCCAGGAAATCCTGCCATTTAGCCTACTTGCATTTCCCCACCACAAATTCTGGCTTTTAAACAATGACACAATTACCTATTCCTTTTGTTCGCATATGTTGAGATACAGAGAATAACCCAACGGCTTGTTCAGTCCCTCTAACCTAGGTGCAAGGCACCAACTTTTGGTAGACTTTAATTTGCATTCTTGTGGACAAAGTAACCGAGAAGTCCAGTGGGGCATTTTATTTTTCAGTCAGAATATCAGTGTGCCCAACTTCAGAAAATCTTAAGAAAAATATTTCATTTTTCTAAGGAAATGAAATTATCACATAAATACATAAACAGCATTTAAGTACTGAACATTAAAAATATAAGTACTCACAGTAACATGTTCCCCTAAGCGGATTTCCAAGATACCTATTTTCAGAGTCACAGCTGCAGGGGGAAAAAAAGACAAAACCAAACATTCCCATTAAACACAGTACAGTTTTAATAAAAATGCAGCTAGAATATTTATTCCAAATAGCATGAGCCTCATTACTCATGAAAATATAAAGTATTTGATACAGTTCTTAATTAGGGTGTGCTACTTTCCAGAAGCATCTCTCTCTCTTCTCTCCTTACAAAGGCAAGCCAGAGCGACTAGGCTCTTGAATGAGGCACTTCAGTCATGTGCTTAAGTCAGTGCCGACTGTAGGACTCACCGCAGGTGGAATGTCTCCACTAATGAACAACAGAGAGCCAGGCAGGGAGGCCGAGCACTGGATCTCTAATTATCCATGACGCCTCAGTGACAGCTTACTCCCTTGGCTGGTTTTGATCCCCCCACTGGCCCTCTCCTAGAGAACAGCTGAGCATCAATCAGGGAGAACATTCACTGCAGAAAATGTTCCTGAATGTGTCTTCCTCTAACATCCACAGTCCTGAAACACTACCAGACGAGGCTTTGCACCCTCCGACACCTTCCACAACTCTTCATGCCATCCCTTCTGGAACAGAACATACACTCCCTATTTCCAACCACGCAAACGCCACTCTGGTGGGCTGCAATGCAACCTTCACATTATTTCCAACTCTTTAAGTGAAAAAAATACCCAGCAATGACAAAAAAATACCCAAACCCCAAAATACCCCTAAGCATAAAATAATGATGACATTTCCACAGCACCACAGAGGAGCCAGAGGTGACCCCAAGCTGTGCTGTCTGCTCTAGAAAGGCTAGACCTACGCTGTGCAGCTGCAACTAGGCCACGGCAACCGGCTCTAGGGCCAGAAACTGGAGCCATACATGTAGCACTGTAAGCACAGCAGTGTCTAGGCTACTTGGCTTCTCCGAACTTCAGAGGCAACTGCTTCTCTTCATTGACCACCTAGGGCACTAGGTGAAATTTAGACTGAATACAGTGTACTGATGCTGCTGACAAGATAGGTACGTGGTAAAAGCTGGAGAAATATCGATAAGATATATAGTTATTTTCAGAGACATGAAATATCCTACGGAATTTCACAGTGACCAAAGTGAGTTATATAACATTTCTCTAAAAATGCTAAGTACCTTAACAGAAAATTATTATCCTGCTTTTGGTTTTCTTGGCTATTCTACAGAAGTCTCCAGCAAGATTATAGTTTCCTGTTAAATACACAGAATGATTCATAAAACAAAGAGAAAGCTTATCGCTGCCTATTAAATTCCATATAAATATTTTCCCAGAGGAAATCTGCATCGTTTATTAGTTTGGACTACCTTTTCATTACTTTATTATAAGAAACTTAAATTGCAAGGAGATTTTTTTTTTGTGTTATTTTATTTGTGAGTAACGTTAAAAACCTAACATAGATGTCATATCATTTAACAAGTTGCAGACTGTACAATAATGTTTATATTTCTGTTGGTCTCTTCAAGAGTTTCCAACTGGTGATTCTTAACATGCTCATTTTCATTAAAAAATAGGCAGAGAATCTCCTTGACCCTTTGTTACAATATCAT
Source organism: Sagittarius serpentarius (assembly GCA_034782735.1). NCBI lineage: Eukaryota > Metazoa > Chordata > Aves > Accipitriformes > Sagittariidae > Sagittarius > Sagittarius serpentarius. Next base: position 33,633,812 of record JAVKLA010000093.1, on the reverse strand, counting down.
AAAGAAAATAATCAACAGTAGCACTAAAATGGAGAAGTGGAAAAAAAGACGTTCTTGACTCTGCCTTTCCCACTCCTGGTCTCATGTCGGTGCAAGAACTCTTGGCAGGGTCAACCATACAGAAATTCAACTTTTTTTAATATAGAAAAACTTTTGCTTAAACTCCAAGAAACCAAAAATCCATATGCTTCAACTCTAACTGCAGCACACAATTTGTGGTCTTGCACACACACACACTCTGGCCCTACAGTCCTTTCCACAGAATTTAAAAGAGGGATTGATGCTGAAGTATCTCTCTTGCATGCGCTTATAAAGGAAAGGAGAAAAAAATCTTAAGTAATAATATTGGTCTGCCTGACACTTCTTTTTCTAAACATTGCAAAACACTGAATTCTTAAAAGAACGGCTCACTAAAACAGGTTAGGCTTGTAAAAAAGAGACGCTTGTGTCTGAAGGTGTCATTAGGTTGGCAATTTTGAAAGAAAGAGCTAAGGGAAAAGGGTCATTTTTGAATGAAGAGTTTAAAAAATTTTGATTTTCTTCTATGTAAGATTTTCACATAAACGAGACAGTATATCATGCAACAAATTATAACAACATGATAGGGATTGTTGTAAGAGGAATTTTTTTTCTTGTGAATTGTTTCAAAGGCAAAGTAGAATATTAAATACAGGCAGTATTCAGAATATGCTGGCATTTTATACCAGAACACAAGAACATATTTTAAATAAATAACTGTGTATTCAGAGTCTTTTCTCAGGCAAGACAAGAAACTTTCTCAGAAGGCAAGAAACTTACCCTGCTGCTCACTGATAATGGCACTGACTTACATACAACATGGAAGAGCAGTGTCACCACCAGTAACAACAAGCTGTATAACTTTCCATCAGGACAGACTAAAATTCTGCAGTGACCTCTTGCCAGCCACAGCACTCACGTGTAGTGATTTGACACAGGGTCTAAAAGCTTCGTTTGCTCCTGACACAAAACAGGACTTTTTTTTTTTTTTTTTAAATCTTGAAAATCTTTATGAAAAAGGAAAACTCTTTCCGTATAGCTTCCCTTCTCCATTCAGCTACCCTTCTAATCGGATGAAACCATCTCTTGTGGATCAATAATTACCAGAACCCAGGAATTTCCAGCATCACGTATACGTTTCTGGTATTTTTATTTCTATTTACGTTACAGAAAAAAACACAAGAATAGATAAAATAAAAATATCTATAAAATCAATCTAATGCACCACAGGTTTCACTACTTAAAAGAACACATAAAAGAATGCTTAATATGAAAATTACTTGGTACAGAGTATTTTGCAATATATAAGTATTTGTAAGTATTCATTCAAATCTAAATAATTACTAATTCCCTGACAATTATAGAAGTGACCTTCAAGAATCTTGAAGAGAAAATGGCAATGCAATTTTACAGCCAGCCGTTTCAGTTGTTTCAGCATAATGCATGATGAAATGATAAAATATGCATAATAAAAAAAAGAACAGTGAATTACACCACAGCAATTTTGATGTATTATCATATATATTATACTTTCTATATTGGGAGCCTCATGGAAGACGCTGTAGTCAAGGAGCTAGTGATCTTGGGCAAGGCATGTCTGACCTACTAGTCTGTGTTCATCAGGTGGGTGTTATCAAAGAGAACCTTCCAGCCTGGCAGCAGGAGATACATGGTTTTGTTTTTACAGAAGATAAAAGGCATCACGGTATGGGAGGGAGGAGGCACCTCTCCATGGACAGGATCTGTGCAGCACACTGGGGGAAAATCCACGCTGGGTCCATCCAGTGCTGCATGCACACAGGGCTCCCAGCAACTGAAGGGTCATAAGATTTACCTGCTATCTGTATGCCTTTTCTTATTCCATCTTATTAAAACAGCTAGTTTATTATGCCATTTGTTGCCAGGCCCTGTTGAGATACAGCAAGAACTCTGCACCGCCTCTCTTATGCTTCTTTCTCTGTCCTCCCGGTGCAGAACACTTTCGTAATGTATATAAGGAATAGCATGAGGTGTTCTTACTAGTTACGGAAGCCTGCTTTAATTCAAACAAAAGATGCTATTTAAACACTTAGTTTTCAGTGGAGTGAAAAGATGAAACTAATAGGATTAGAATACATCTAAAATTATTCACGTGAGTATGTATGTTAGGTCTGAATAAATTTAGTTTTGCCTTTTAATCCTATTTCATTAAGCATATGTATTGCTCTGCATTAGTCACTAATTATGGTTCCAATTACAAAATTTCCTATTCGCTGAATTATTTCCTTACGAGCTTCACTCATTGTAGTAATTTTTGTACCTTTTCCAAAAGCCAGCACACATTTGACCATATGTGAAGCATAATATATGCCTCATATCTGTGAAATGGGAGCTACGCTCGTTATTTTATGTGCCATAGGGCTATGATCATTTGTTTTAAGTGGTAATAATGAATGAGCAGTTCCACTCTGGCATGACTCCAAAGACACAGCTCCCATTTACAAGGACAAATGGAGGAAGGCTCCTACCAGGTTACATACAAGTTCTATGGTTTGTTCGAACACAAATGTACTCAATTCTTCAAGCTCACTGACCTTCTGATGGCCTGCTATTAGCAGTTATTCCCCAACCTCTCCCTCAATTATCCTTTCAAAACTGAACCATTTTCTTTCACTTTCATTTTTACTCCCTGGATTTCCTGGGAGTTCAAAATAAAAGTTGTGGACAAATGCATTAAAAAAATAACACTTCTCACGTTTACGACCAAGTGAATGATAATTTCTGGCTTTCTCTTTAAATACCATAAACATCTCCAAGAGTACATTTACATTAAGATTCACAGATATGAGGGGTTTTTTAATGGATGAAAGGCTTTTTGTAAGACAGAGTTTACAAGTGACCCTCTGTTGAAGTTTAACAATGTGTATGATCTTGTGCACTATATCTGCATCTTCCAACCTTAAGCAAGCTAAGGGATTGGCAGTAGAGGAACATACATATACGTCTAATTTTATTGTGCTGACTGGTATCTCCCTTAAGGAAGGGTATACATTCAAGCTGCTCACCTAAAGAAGCAGACTATAACACCAACCTAGATCTACATCCTTCTATTCTAGTGATTTGATCATGTGGAAACCTTGTAACAGTTTGTCTAACCTTTGATCATGAAGGCAGGATCTTCTGCAGTTCTGCTGCCACCACTAAATGGTAAACTTTTCCTTTCAATTAAAAGTGAAGAAAAAAAAAGAGGCACCGGGGAAGAGTAACCTAAGTACAGCTGCTGTTCCCTCTAGCTGAGTTTGTTTTTAATGTCAGACTCTCAGGGAAGACAAAAATGTATGCCAGACCACTCCCACAGATACTAATCTTTTATTCAACTGATTCCCTGCTGAGGCAGTTGTACCTTGCTCTGGCCTAGGCGCAGGCTTGTCAACTATACTGAGTAGATATTTATGACCCTTACCTCATATTTTGTCCTTGCAAATTAACACAGACCACTTCCACAGAGTCTGGGGAAGAGTTGTCATCTTTCTTATCTACAGCTGGTCATAAACAGGCCTGGGATTTTGCCTAGGTTCTCAGCATTGCATCCACAAGAGGTTCCTGATAAATAAAGACTAATGGACTTAGCAGACTGTTCCTGGGCCCTGACTGGTGACTTGCCCCAGCTTTCAGATCAGTAAGAGTATCTTCTAGAACTACTGCTCAACTTCTGCTCAACTCTGTTCTAGCTTTTATTTCTCATTCTGTCCCCTATCTAGCCAGTGGTCTTGCTCCTGCTGTCCTCCATCACGGATTTCTGCTCCTGATCTGCCTGCCCCAGTTCCTGATACTGCATACAGGCTCCTGTCTTCATTCTGCTCTCCTGGTACCACAGTGGTATGATGCTACGGTGTTTTTGAATAGTGGAATACTATTTAACATAACGTAATTTTCTTACTTGGGAGACCTAGTAACCAAAGTTCAAACAGTGTTTGTAAAGCTAAACTTAAGACTTCTCTCGTCACTTGGTTAGGCCTGTGGCATCATAAGTGGACTATGAAGCATTACTGCATGCTATTATATATTCCTACATCTTCAGCATTAAAAATATGTCCATGGTGCTGTGACTGCAACTTTTGCAGTTACTAATGAGATAGCTGATGAACCTTTAGTAATAACAATGTAGTAACACTGAGCTCAGCACAGATTCACACATAGGTATTTACCCTGCTTGTTGGTTACCCTTTCTTGAAAGTCATGCAAGACTTCCTATTCTGAAAGTACCTTTCCAGCAATGAGAAAATTAGCTGAGGTACATGCTTAACTGTAATTGGCTGTACTTCGTAACATTTTGGAAGTGATGCCATAGAAACTACAGATTTTTAGCTCAAGAGTGGTGACTCATGGATGAAAGCACCAACCTCAGCTCTTCTTGGGTTGTTAACTAGTCCAGAACAGTGAGTGACCAATACGTGGAATCCCAATTCACACTTGTACCTGGATGCAAGAGAACAGAAATCCCCAGGTCTTGACTTAGGCCTGCTTGGTTTCAATACCTTTTACACAGAACTGCCAAAGAACAGCCACGTCTTCTAACCATCAACAACAGTTAAACAGACATGGTCAATAGCAACGAAAGTGAGTGACCTCACAACGAGCAGTTATGCTACCCCAGCCTGTCTCATGTATTGGGAGTTCAAGCATGTCTAAAAGATTCAGAAGCAGCATCATTCTTCCACAGAAGTGCTAAAATTCAGATGCAATAATTGAGCTCAGATGATAGATTTAATGAAAAAATAGGTATTCTCAGCAAAGTTAATGGATGCTTTGTGATTTTCAAAGAATAGGTTTGTTTAATTGCCAACTATTATCATATTTCTACTATAATCTTTATTTTGCTGCAGTGAAATATACAAACTAATAATCTATAAATGCAAATATATCCCTCTTACAGTTAAGGGTCTGCTGCTTGACTGTATTGACATTGCACTATGTTGTCCTGATGTTCTCCATTAATACTGAAGTATGTGAATAGTTGTCTCAGTTTTTTAAGCTACAATAAAGCATCTTTTGTTCTAATGTAAAAATTGGACACTTCCACTTCTCTCAGTATCAAGATCTTTCCAGTCATGAGAAACCTTTCTGCTTTAGATATAAAGAATTATCAACCTACCTCTTAAGATAATGATAACCTAAAAGGGTAAAAGGTACTAGGATTTATGTTTCCAGTTAGGACTTTTTAATAATGTGGGGAAATGATTTATTTGTTTCTTCTTGTAAGTGCCTATAATGCTGTCTTGAGACAATGTTTTTTCTGCAGATTAATTCGTCTCCTCTTCATATAATTCATGAAAAAGGCCTAGGCCAGCAATACTTTTCCTTTTTTTTTTTTTCTTTTTTAAATCTAAGCTGATCTCCTCAAAAGAAAAACTAAAACATTCTAGCTTCATAAGCAAATTTTCCATTTACAGACTTCCCTCCTGCTATTCAAATCCTTCCTTGCAAGATAAAGAATTATGAATATTATAGGGGGGTTATACACTTTTTGAAATAAGGATATTTCAAATCACTAAACACATTGCACTACAGGAGAAAATAAATTTTCAAACAGGTGACAAACTTATCACATAATTAAGAGAAATAGGTTAACAGATAAAATAAGATTTTTCTAATAAACTCTGGATTATCTTTTGATCTCCTCTTCTATACAAGAAATAAGGAACCCATAGCCATCATTTAGAACTATCTGGACACAAAATATCTTTGTCAATCTTCATGAATCAAAGACCAAATGAATTTCACATGCCAAGGATTTGACGGTGCTTATCTGAACCAGAAAAACTCATGTCCACAGCCTTACCCTTTACCTCTGGCACTCTATGAATGACCATGGTTTTGGCAGTGATGCACACAGAGTTTTATATATGTAAAAGTATGAACTTGGAAAAGCAGACTTCCCTCCTATCAGGAACTGTTCTTTCAAAGTGCGGGAGGAGAAATATGCACATTTCTTCTTTCTCATTCTGGCCTATTTCAGACATTTCTCCAGCCCTTAGAAATGAAATGCTAGAAATATCCCAGGCAGCTCAAAATAAGACACTGTTTACACTGAACTGAACCACATCTCCACAAAATATTGGCATGGTTTTCTCACCTATTTCTTTCCTTTTAGCTAGAAGAAGTAGATAGAAGCAATGGTAAAATATCATCCATAGTTTATGAATACTTACTACTGCTTAAACAAAAATGCAGTTTCTCCTAAATTTTTACTTTGCAAAAAATCACTGAACAGTTCACAGAATTTACATATGTTTCATTCTTTTAAAAGATAAACATTGATGAAATCTGTTAAATGTTAACTAATATCAACAACAGAGTATTCATGAATCTTCATCCCTAAGCATAAGCAGTTTGTAAACAGTTTCTTTTGCAATCATCTTTAATATAAGTTCTCCTCATGGAACATTGATTTTATTTTCACTGTGATTTCATGGAAAGAATATTCATATAATCATGAAAACAAGAAGTATAGGTCTTGGGTTAAAATGACTAAATTTCTTCATATTTCAAAATCTCGCTGTTCAAATAGCACCGTTAACTGTGTTGAAAAATTCATGTTCATAAGTATGAACTCTTCTGTCAGTAATTTCAAAATGAAAGAGGTATACTAAAAACAAACACGAAGCACAGACAAAAACATTTCATTCATATGATCATCTGTCATGCTATTCCCTGCTGGTGATGTTCTGGGAGTTTCTGAGGGTGCTTGTATATTTTCGTTATTTAGAAACCAGACCTCAAAAAAAGCAGGAGAGGTAGCACTTCAGCAACGTTAAATATTCTGACAGGCCCTGACAGTCAGTGAATGTATTGTAAATGTCCACAGCAATTAGACCAGGTGAAAAAAAAAAAACCACACAATATATATACACACTAAATCCCAAGTGTCTTACTGCATTATTAGTCAGCACTAAATTGTAAAAATGTACTCTTCAGTGCATTTGTAGAAAGTATACTTAACCATTAACAGCTTATGTCTTGTTTTTTAAAAATGTGCTTTAATATGACTATTTTATTATTGTTGAATTTCATTTGTGGTCAGTCACTGGGGGAAATGATTGCAAAGAAATACTCAGTTACAATCTTAATGCAGAAAGTTCAATACTATACTATTATAGAGGGCTATAAACTTCTCATCTGTTTTCATTTGATCTTCCTTGCACCCATTTTACTTTGCTTTCAAGATTTTGGGGTGTGTTTTGTTTCTTTGGTTTTGTTGGTGTTTTTTTTAAAAAAAAAACACCATTTGTATAAGACTACCAAATTTTCTTTACTTCTGAGGCAATTTAAGGAAAAAGCAATTTAAGAAACATGTATTTGAGGAGCCACACATATACTATAATTTCCAGAAGATGGTATGAAGACAGGCAAGTTACTTTTTCTACTTCAAATTATGTAAGGTAACTTTGATCATTTTCTTGTCATTTAAGTCCGCAATTTATCACAATATGGCAACTAATACTTTCAAAAAGATGGTAAATTCTGACTAAGCCAAGACAAAAATGTCGATTCAGAAGCAAAGCAAATCACCCATTTGGGAATGGAGATTGCAGCTTAGCGATGCCCAAATGCTCCTTATATATTGAACGTTCAAGAATATTAAATGCCAAATGAAGACAAAAGTATGAATAAATCAGAATGCCATGGTTTTCTCTAGGCTGTCAGCTACACAGTATTAGGGAATTTTAGAAAATAGTGATGTTATCTAGATCATTCCTCTACCTGCAACAGCAACTTCTACAGTGTTAATGACGTGTTATATATTATATGAACATGAAGTATAAATATTACAGAGGTTTAAATATAATATATAGTGCAACTGGCAAGCTATCATTCTTACTTTTAGGAAGCCAAAACTCTAGCTAGTACATGATATTTTCAAATACCTTTCAGTATTCCTAGATGATTGAGGAGTTTCTGACTAGATATTCTGAAAGTATGTCCAGAATATTTACTTATCATACTTGTTTCCTGTGGCGTTGACAGAAAGCGTCAGAGAATCATACCTCTGCCTTGAACAACAATGAATGGTGAGCCTTCAAAAAAAATACCACAAGTGACCCATGGCAGAGAGATCATTCGAAACCAAACAGGGAGGGCATGGCAGTTTCCAGACTCGTAGCTTCCTTCTTGTCCTTCTGGTCTTTAAAACCACATTTTTGTCCATCAGATCATTTCAATATCTATAAACGTATTCAATATGTTGTTTTGATAAGTTCTTTTCCTGCCTAAAAGAACTTTCTTTACCCCACCCCTGCACGGCAAAGTCTATCAAATTCATGCCTTATTGCCTACCGTTGTTCCATCATAACCACGTCTGGCCTCTTTTTAAGCCCTTTGTAATATCTAGGATATCAACCTCATCTAACCTGCACCATCTTTTATTTGACTTTATTAAAAAAGATACCAATCCAAGAGATATAGAAATATCTATTAAGAACAGAACACACAAAAGGGTATGGGTGGTTGAAGAAAGCATGAAGATAAATACACAGGTTAGCTTTTCTTTGGTCCTTTTCCTATGAAGAGCCCCAATCTCCATTAGTTCATTATAGCAGATAATCTTGTGAATTTCCTGGAGCAGAGATGACACTGATACTTCTTTATGAAGTGCCAAATAAGTGGAAATAAATGCTACTGTCTATGTTGCAACAACAATACTATATCTGCCAACACTTCCAGTCTTGGCTGACTCTCCTCGAAAAGTTATCTGCCCTTTAAGAAGAAAACTTCAAAGGAATGGTTGTAGAAAGGGAAAGAAAAGTAGACAAAAATGACACTATAGCCTCACGGCAGGGTACTGTGTAGTATTTCATAATAGGAGTCCTGGTCCGTCAGTCTTGATCCATTCAAACTATGTTTATGTTGGTTTTGATAGGCAGGCTGCAGAGTACTACCATGAGAAGCAATGCTTGATCCTGTGTGAGCACAGCGCAGAACAGAGCCTTTAACTCCGTAAGTAATCCCCACGACTTCCCAAAGGGCAATTCACAGAACAAAGCATTTTTCAAAGGCACAAAATCTCACCCTAAACAATGACAGAATGAGAAAAAGCTCTTGCTGCTACAAGAGCTCTGGTGATATAACTTGCAATGGATGAGAAAATTCCTAAATCCCAGCTGGGAGTGACTGGGAAAGCTAAAGTCTATGCTCCTCAAAAAGCTACTTTATCATCCAGCCCACGCACCTCAAAGGCCCTACAAAGAGGCTATAAGACAGCAGCTTTAGTTGGACTTCTGATTAGTAATTGATCTCCTATATTTTGTAAGCATCACAGTAGATGCTGGAAGTAGTTCTTGCCAGAATTACCCAAGATGTATGTGTTACACTACATATGATCAGTTATTTTCAGGAAAGAAGGTGTTTTCTTTGCTTCCTGGACTATGCAACAAATCCGTCCAAATATTTTTGTAATGAACATGTTTCAAAGTATTCCAAAATTTAGCACCTTTCCATAGGTATTCTGAGGAGACAGACATGTCTTTTTGATTTTAAAACTTTCAGTGCAAAATTTGGTATGTATTCCAAAAATACAAATACCAGCTACTGAAAAATGAAATGGAATAATAAAAAATGGGTAAACTGTCAGAATGCAGTCCTGAAAAAAACCACACCTGATCACCTGAAATATACTATTTCCAAAGGCCCATGCTAAACATAACACCCACTCTTACAGTTGAAAAACCTCAGAGCTGATTATTATTTACTATTTTTTAAACTAAATACTTTAGTAAAAACAATAGTTTCTTGCTAGCAATGAGCCCCACAGACATGCTTAGGACCAAAGACTTTAACTATTTATGTGACCAACCATTTGCCTCTGTGATAGCAAATTAAAAAAAAAAAAAAAAAGTGCTTTAACAGAATGCTTTACTGTACCCCAAAGACTGATGAAAGTGGTAGATTAAGGGCAAAAAAAATCAGGATTACAGGGTACTGAAATTTACTAAACAAGGACCTTTTCTGACGTCAGAGAGAACCCAGGAGGCATACAAAAATTCTGTTTAGTAATCCAAACATACAGTAGAGGTGGGATATTACTGATGCAGAGATTGTGTGGGAACAGTTACGGCATAATCCCTTCACAAGCTTCTATTTCACCAGCCTTGAGCATTTCTATTTTCTATCCATCATTTTGTGACTGTCTGTTGGTTTGCTTCTTAACTGAAGCCTGCACAGGATAATAGGCTACAATTACATTAACCGCCTTTCATCTCAGTTTGAATTAAATTTGTTCTGCGTGCCAGCATGAAAATCTGTCCCAAGTCGTTTTGCTTAAGTCAAAGAATAATAAACTCCCTCAGTCCAATAATTTAGCCAATGGTTTTAATACAGTGAAATATTCAGATTTTTTTACCTGAGAGATAATCTCAAAATTAGTACTTAAGAGGAAAAATTCAGTTACAATATTTGTCAGTAAAATATATATGTATTCTCCATTATGACAGTGATTTTAAAATGATTTAAAATACAATCCTATCCTCAATTGTTCTCATGTCCTAAGGTCTGTTTTCTCACTTGTTTTCAGATCGGGTTTCTAATGTATGCAAAAGTAATGCTATAATTTGTAACATTACCCACAAATTAGAAATGCAAAATACTTTAATGTGACTTGAAGCACAATTCTGGTGACTGAAACAGTCCACTATGTCAGAAAAACAAAGTACTTGTCACGTTTTCCACTTGTCACGTTTTCCATAAATAAGAGAGAGAAATCCACTGAGAGCACGTTGGAGAAATGGACTCTGAGGTGAATGCTCTTTTGGGAAGATCAGAGTGGAAAAAAATCCAAAGAATTCACTCTAATATTATTATTTTATGTTTGCAGAGCATCCTAATGCATTATAGCAAACATTTCACTCTTGGATCAAATGTAAAGGTTTAATTTTAAAATTCTCCAGTGACCATCATGAGACAGGCTTAAAAAAAAAAAATGTTATCTTCTGTATTAAAATTTTAAGCTTTCCATCTTCTTTCTCTCACTTTTTTTGTTGTTCCCTTTTGGATTTTTATTTTTGAAGAAAATATAACCGAAACAACTCTAATTTCAAAGTTCTAATTCAAAAGTGGCTTTGGAGAAGCATCTTAAGCACCACATCGCGTTTGAAATAGCAGAATATTTTATAAGCAATCCTGGATTCGTTTATTCATTTACTATCAAGAAGAATGAGCACACATGCAAAAGACAATATGTCAAATTCAAATAAACTACTCATAAGAAATATACAAAAACTTTTGTGAAATATTCTTTTTTAAAATCAAAAAGTGCATGTGTTCCTGATTTTTTTCCCTAGGAAATACATTGTTTCTATGTCATTAAAAAAAAAAAAACCTAATCAAGATTTCCAAAACCAGGAAAAAAAAAAAAAATCTTAGTTTTTCTCAGCTCCAGCTGATAAGTAAGACCTATGCACCATGAGAGTTAAAAAAGATTGCACCATATGACCTACTACTGTAACAGAAGGAAATTTTGGTAATTGGGGTTGGATTCTGGAAGAAATATATTATTCTGTAGGAATATTACAGAATACTCATGACTTATATTTATGACAGGAATTTGCAGAAGAAAATACGCACAGAAAATGTTACCTGGTAGTTTTCATTACAGTGTGTTAATAGAACATATGACAATCTACTATATCATGAGCAGGCAGAAGATTGGATACAATATACTATTTAGAAACACATAAAGCTGGATATATCTGGTGTATAGCTCAATATATCCACTATGGAGGAAGAAGATGTATCAGACTAATATTTGGGTTGTACTATTCAGTGCTTCTTTTCTGTTTCTAGGCCTGCATTTAAGTGGAATAATTTAATTTGAACTTCTATCATGTTTATAACAAAGCTACGTCAGTCACCATTTCTTTCATTCTTTTTTCCCCAATGAAAGAACTACTGTTTGCTGAACATTCACTGTAATTTATTTTAAGGTCAGTACTTAAAAGACATCCGTGTTGCAGAAAATTTGATATAATACAAACATCATAACTACGAGATTTCTAGGTCGCAGAAAGGTTTAAGGTTTAAGTGCCAAAGGTAAAAGCTGAGGACAGGTATAGAGTATGCATGGGCTCAAATATTTCAGTTAAAAGAATCAACATCCTGTGGCATAACAACTAAGTCTCAAAACAACCTGCAATGCTGTCATAACTTTAACCGCATTGAGATACTTAAGAACATTGAGTAGATGACAAAAAACAGGCAGATACAATACTACAAAACTGAGCACTGAGAAAGCTCTAATCAAAGCTTCCGAAGGGTAAATGTCAAACCATTTATTAAATCATGTAGTTAACTATTTTTCAAAAAAGCAACTATTTTCCAGAAAAGCAAGAACAAAACCAACAAACTAATGGTGTAGGAAAGGTTTCATGAAAGTCGATAACAAAAAGACAAGAGCATTAAGAAAAAAAACATAATGAATTTTTATCCTATTTCTACCCTAAAAAGCAGGGTTAGAAAATGCATTTGACTTTATACATGTCAGGGTGGTTTAAATACAACAGAAAAAGGTGAAAAAAATCCTGAAGTACAATTCAACAATAAATACATTTTCTTTAAAAAAAAAAAATAATAATGTGTAGCATCCCCAAAGAATGGATTTACAGAATTCGCACTTCTGAATCTTAGAAATATTTTTCTTTTATGTGGATAGTACTGAACAGCAGTAAAGTTGTTCATCTGTTTAGATGTGCTGTTACATCTTCTTTTATTCATAAATATAGGGGAGGCAATCTTCCTGTTCAACATGAAGGACTGATTTATATATTTTTTCATTTCTTACAATCATCATTTGTCACCTTCAATGTTACCTTACCTCAAAAAACCTTACCTTTACCAGGTTCAGAAAACTACAAATAATAATAAAGAGAAGGAAAATTAATGAATGAAGAGAAGCAAAGTATCAAGAGTGGATGGCAAAAATTTTGTGAGCTGGTTTGGTGAAACTCTTGCTGCTATTCTGTACATGACAATTTATAATTAGCTTCCCAAGAGCAGGAGAAAGTAAAAGTAAACCATATGTTGCCCAATTTGCACCAAATCAGGGAAATATCCCCCCTTAAATTTAAGTAACAAGGTGTTATCATGTATCTAAATATTCATCTGAATCAGGACCCAAATCTGTGATTAAATCAAGGCTATATGTAAGAAGGGATAAAATGACCTAAACGAGAACAGGATTAGAAAGTCATTCTGAAGCATCTGTTAAAAAGTAATTGCTGCCCTCATCTCCTTCTGGATCTTGTAAGAACTCATTTCCAGGCCAAATTATTTTTTTTTAAAGTTAAACCTTCTTTATGAAATCTATTTATTAAATCTCTTTTAGCATATCTGACTGTTCTTTTACCCTTTAATTCTTATTATTTCTCTATGAGCAGCCCAACAACTTCTCTTCCAGGATGGTGTGCTACTTTGGACACGTTTCTTATGTTAGTTTGGCAATCTCGCTGCTCTCCCTTTGTCCTCTTGCTGTAATTTAGTATTCCTAAATTTATCATTGCTCTCTGTAACAGTGAGTGAAGGAAAAGTGTTGTGGCAGATCAAATTTTCGGACCTGATTATAAGTTTGCTTTGATTCTAAATCAGGCTCCTGTCGCTATTTAGAACAGCTTTTCTAGCTAAGTGTTTACTTTGACTTCTAGTACTTTGTTCTTTTTTTAAATTGCTGAAAAATTCCTTTTCTCGTAACATAAAAATAATAGATGGAGATGGAGAACTAAAGCTGTAAATCAATCCTTCTGAAGTGATAATCTAATAAACCACTCAGGCTTCACTGTTGAAGTTTAGGATATCATCAGGACTCTTGGATTGATTTATGCCTTTGTAATCAAGCTCCCCAGCCCCATTATCTAATAAGCTAGATAAAGAATACCACTTACTTTTCAATACATCCACCAAAAAAAAAAAAATATAAAGCTCAAAGCATGCAAAGGTTATGCAGCTTAATTTATATTTTATACTTTCTAAAGGTGACTCTTCAGTACAAAAGAAGAAAAGAATAAGGGAGCATTTCTAATATTAAGACGTTATTATCTTTCAGCTGGAGAGTACAGATAGGACTGGTCCTATGCTATTTGTTGTTGCCCTATCAGTTATCACTCCCTGAAAATACCTTGCATGTGACAGAGAACTTCCTTTTGGTGTCAAATTTTGTTTAGTTTATATTATAAAAGGTAACGTATTACAGATATTTTTCAGTAATATTGTTTATTTTAACTTACTGCCTTTCCATATTTTCTTTATTTTATGTCATTCGCATGATAATGCAGGCTAAAAATGAAAAGGCAAAGAAAAGGATGTTTCTGTAAGCACACATGCTTGCATATAGTCAGCCTGCAGAGTTCATTATCTCAGGTGGTCTATCTCCAGATTTTTAAACAGAAGTGAAACAATTATTCCTCTTAAACGAATCTGCAGCAAGGGAGAATAACAATATAGGTAATCACATCAGATTTCACCAATCAACTATAGAATAGGACTTTAACCCCATTTCTGAAACAGCATAGTTTTTACAGCCCCCTATTTTTTGTTATGTTGTTAAGCTACAATTCAAACATCTACTGTTTTCTATGCAGCTCTTTAAGGTGTTGCATGGAGTACCCTTACCTTCATAACAGAATAAAAATAATATATCATTTTAGTTAGCCCATCACTAATACAGAAGCTGGTGTTACAGAAAGCTTTTCTAGCACTGCTTGTACTTGGGATATGGGGAAGCATGAAAACATGGGCTTGTCTGCAACAATTGCAGATACAGAGTTGAGATGGAAAGAAGGTACAATATAGAAGAAAAACTGCATGACTTCTAGATGTCTGCACATAGAACTGCAGAAGAATGCAAGTTTGTTGTAACTGGAAGGCTCCCCAAACTCAGGACTATTTAAGCATGATTTAGCAGTGTGTAATTGATGTCCTTAATCTATATAATTATCAGCAGCTTCATGAAAAAATAAATGAGAAGTAATGCATTTCTCATTCATGTCTTAATACCAAAATAAACTTTATATGCAAACTTCTGTTAACACTCTCAGCAGCCACTGAAGCAATTTAAAACTAATGACTGGCAACAAAGTGAAACAAAATATTTTAACTTTAAAACCAGAAATGTAACTATTGCAGCTAAATTTTCATCTATATGTAAAGGCACACAATTGACTGAAAGAGAAAACAGAAAATGAAAACAGCAGTAGGAAGGTGCATATTACTTCTATCAGAGACCCTAAGAGAAGAAGAAAAGCAATCTTTCCATCACCAGGAGATTTCTAACAAATAGTGTCACCAGTACCCGTCTGACCTAGCATTTCCTTATTGCTGTATAAAACCTGTTTTTTCTTCCCCTTTATTAGTGAATGAAACAAATATCACAAGCCAAAGCGGATAGATACATCTATCAACAGGGTTTTCATGACAACGTAGCTTCATTTCTTTTACTTATTCCTAAGATTTTGAAAATAGATTTAAAATTAAAAATAGGACATGGTATTTTGTGCAAGTTGAGTACTGAGCAATCCATATCAAGCAACATAAAGAGGCACTATTAAATTCAAATTTAGCTATGTGTTGATAGCTTATAGAGAGCTATGAGCTATCAGACTGGTATGTCCTTTTCCCACCACTACCTATATTCTTGTACTAGCTTAATGACAAATTGATTAAACTAGATGTTTATTTCAACTCTAACAACTCTTGTACCAATTACTAATTACCATAGTAATGGACTATCAGATATAAATTATAAGCCCAGATCTACACTGCGCAAAGGCAATATTTTATCTGAGGGTTAAGATCTGAGAATATTGAAGGAATTTCCAAGAACTTCGAAAAGTCACAAGCACTGTAGATCTATTACGAAGAAATTCAGATTCACAGAATCTGTTTCATTAAATTCACAATTCATTTCATTAAAAAGAATCAAATGTTTGGATTACTACACACATTAAACTGGCACACTGAAAATAAGGGAAATGTGGATGTTCAGGACAAGGCTACCTTAGAAAACTGCTTTCCCTCGAAATAAGAACTTTCATGCAGATCCATTCTCATTTCATAAGACAAAACAGTAGGCCTGAGCAAATATTTGTTATCAATATATTCTTCCTGCTTTAAATAGTTCTACATTCAATACAAATTAATTCATGCAAATCATGATTGAACTAGGTACAGAAGTAAATCCGCTGCAGTGTATTGACTTGGATAGCACAAGCCCTGACAACAGACACAAAGGTTGTCCCTTCAGCCTTTCCTCAGTCCTGGTCAAAATTATGTGATCTATTTGCTGGATTAAGCAGCATCAGCAACATAACCACTTTAAAGCTACCAAATGCTTACTCTAATATTACAAAACTGTTTTCCACAGAGAACAACTCTATAATAGCCAATATTTTCAGTTACCTGTCAATTCATAAAATCAGTATCACCTTCAAATCATTCAACCTAATGTTCTTTTAAGATGGCAAACAACACAGATTCTATTCAAAAATATTAGTTTTCACTGTAAATGCTCCTTGAACACATTCCCTGCCCAACTTAAAAAGGAAAACCTGGAGCATATAAGAGGTGTGTGTTACATCAGTTACCCTTAGAAAAGAAATGTGATGGTTGAATTCCAGCTCACCTCCCATTAGGTATATAATTTGAATTTTCCACACACTGAAATAGTAAGGGAATAGTTATTTTGACAGGCAATATCCTAATGTTTTTATTTTATTTGTAAAATAGCCTGATAGTTCAAGACACAACTTTATTGAAGTAATTTCTATATATACTTCCTACTGGATTTAATTACAAAGCTATTTTATAGTTAAAACTAAATCTATTTTAATAAAGTTCAGACTACATTTAATCAAATACCTCAGATAGAAAATGATGGATATTAAGAATATACAGACATACATATAAAACAGGTCAAATTCCTTACTCATTTCTATTTAAAAGGATTTTTCTTTGAATTAAAAAAGAAAAAAAAAACATTTTCAGTCATTTAAAAAGCATAAATGCTATTCATCGTTTACTGAGAATCGATGCTTTGTGCCTCAGTGAATGTTGTCATCTCAGGAAGAAACAGCCTTATTTAAAAAAAAAAAAAAAAAAAACAAAACAAAAAAAACCAACCAACCAACCAAATCACAAAAGGTGTTTGAGGAACATCCAATACTATTTAATAAGCTCAGCATAGAATCTTTCTTGCCACAAGCCTCAAAAAAAAAGTCAGAATTTACGTAAATATGCAAAATTAACTATGTGCAGAAACAGCTGGGCTTGCTTTGAAATCATCTCATTTTTACAGATCAGTTTCAAAAGAGAAGAAACCACATCATCTGTATCAAAACTCAATACACCTGTGGCCCACAACAGTTTTTACTTGTTTTGCTCACAACTGGAGTTTGTGTTACAGAGTATATAAAGTCTAACAGTACATAATGAAATACCAGTTCTGCATATTGAAATAAATGTCTGTATTTAAATCGTAATGTTTTTTTTACTATATGAATCTATCCTCTTTAAACTTCAGCCATCCAAACCTCATTTCTGTTGATATGTTGATAATCATTTAATGAAAATGGATCAGTTCTCCTTTCTCTCTAATAAAATACTGTAAAAACATCTTGCTAGCTCCCCAATACAGCACTCCCATGAATGATTCAGGGGAAAGAATTTCATAAATGTTTTTTACTAGACTGTTTTTAAGCACTCCTACCAGAAAATGTTAAGTATCTATTTTAACCTTGGTAGAAACCACAGGAGAAAAGTGAAGCTGTACAAAGGTGATCATAAACAATTAATGTCTCTCCAGAGGTAGTAATCAAAATAGCCTATCAGCATCTGTTACTTAACATCTCCTGTTGGTGCCCATTTGTAAGCAATGAGCAGTTGCATGGCACTGGGGCAAGAAGCAGCTGGTTAATCCAAAGCGCTTGTGGGGGCAGCAAGCCAACAGCAGGGACCGAGCTACACACCCAGCACATCATCTCATCTCGCAATGGAGAAGTGGGGTTCCTGGGAAGTCAAGCAAGGGGGAATGTTTCTTGGAAATATTCACAAAGCTTTCACTCCCCATCAGGTGAGCAGTGTGGGCTTCTGACTCTTTGCCATGTGAATATGTGGGTGTATGGCTCCTGGAATCTGACTGACATTCTGCCTTGTCTCCTGATTGGCTTCTTGTTGTTGCTGTCATCATTGTCACCATCCAGCATCATTCTAAGTACTTTTTTCAGTTGCAATTTTGAAAATTTTGATTGATTTATCTTACCCTAAACTGAAAACTAGTAAAAAGAACCTGCTTATTTATGAAACACCTGAAAACTGATGGCTTCACACATCCAAAACTGCTGGGGTTTTTTTAAATCCTGTTGTGATTAAGGTGACAACAATATTGCTATAAGCTCTTCTTTGGCCTTCTTTCCCTTCTTCTCTCCTCTCCCTACAACTGACAAACTGCCTTTGTCTAAGATGCTGTAATGGACTATGGGCAACAGCAAGGATGAGGGCACGTCAGGAAACTCTTTGGCTCTCCTCCTCACCTCTTTTCCAGCACAAAGGACCAATAATGATACATAAAATGTTGATAAACCATTTTTAAGGCTGATCTGTATCTAGCACACTAGCCAAGGTCTCCTTAGGAAGACCAAAATATTAAAATCACTCTGATAGCATTGATTTCTCAAATGCGTCCATATACTAAAGCTGACCAGTGTTTATGTTTCATGAAGGCAAAAATAATCCTATATGTCAAATTCTTTGTTCTAGAGAAAGGGTCCATGAAAAACTCTACTAGCAACATTTTCTAGAAGATGCTCGCCTTGAAAATGTTTTGTCCTCCATAACAGTTTGTAGGAGTGTTTACTCTTAAATCTTTGAAAAAAATTCCCATTAAATATTCCCCTTCCACAAAGGAAATATCACTTTCCTCCCTCCTGCTCCATAGTTAATTGTCTGAAGCTGACTCTGGTAGCAGAAGTCAGCAATAATAATAGTGATGCAGAGGGTTGTTACTATAACATAGAATACATTCAATATAATCAGTTACGATACGGCAGTATATACTAGAATTTTTAAGAGCTCCCTCAAATATCTGGTTTTGTCAGTCACAACTCAGCTGAAGGTTTTTTTGTCTGATGACAGCAGGTTGACTAGCCAGAAAAGCCAGCAATTACTTTATTTTCCGTCTATACAGAGAACTCCTTATCTTTAACCAAAGCAGTAGGAAGGCCCAACAAACTTCATGCTCCACTGGAAATCTGTGTTATTCTTTCTCCCCTGCCTGCAGCAAATATTCTAACTCTTAAAAATTGAAGTGGGGTTCTGGGTTAGGAGGAGATGGAGGATTCAGCATTGTCGTCTGAGATTTAGAAAAAAATAAGCTATCTTTTTAACTCTTAAAAAATAATCTGTAGGAGTTAACTTTATGGCATAAATTCTGTAAACAAAGATTTAACAGACTTCAAAGAGGGACAGCTACCTAGGGAGAAGACTCCAACTTCACTGTCACCTTAAGAGAGATGCGATGGAACAAAAAAAAGCATCAAACCTGAATGTTCAGAGCCCAAATCCACAGAGACATACATGCTGCAATGCTTCTTATTGCACCACCAAACTGTTAGATACCCAGTTGCTCGAGTAGAATTCCCAAACCCAGAACAACTACCACAACTGCCCGCACAGCAAACAGGCTGCAGTTAGGTGCCTGGGAACACCACAGCTGGACAGTTTCTTAGCTACTCGTACACTCACCTAGATGTGTTTTGCACGACTGGGAGTTACAGATCAAAACGATTTACTGGACTTAGGTGTATATACAGTTTCTCTGGACAGAAATAGCTGGATCAGAATATTCACTGGGCAGGTGTGAGACATACAGGACATCAGGTGGACAAGCTGTTACTATCTGAAAAAGAGATGGAATCTGACACAGCAGGTATAGTGAATAGTGAAGATGTAAAATGGTTAGCTCAGGCACACAGTGCCTGGCTATACTGAGGCACAGAAGTTCATTAATAAGGAGTAGTAAAAAGTACTCTCCTAGAGTAATTCACAGACGTTATCCTATACATGACAATTTACGATCTGTGAGATTTATTATGGTTCCTGTGAACAATGACAGTTTATAATCCAACCACAGCAGCATGAAAAGAACAGAATAATTATATTAATGGTTAACAGAGTTAGTGACCGTGATACTCAAACTGGATATATTTATGATTTGTGGTGACCCCAGCATCTTATCTGGACAGAAAGAATAGACTATGCGGGTATTTGGTTCATGCAGATTAGGAGAGACAACTGGCTGGTAGAATTGCATGTTGAAAAGAAGCTGGTCTCCACTGTCAGCAACCTCCTGCAAGTTTTTTCTGAAATCTGAACAACACTTTGTGTTGGCTGTCTTTCAAGAAATGTTCCAGTCTCCTTTTACATCTTCTCAAAGAAGCGGTGCCAAGAAGTGGTGTAACTGCATGCACCTCTCCCACTGGGCTGGTTGCTTTATAAGAAGAGTTGTTCATACTGATTTTTGGCTTACGTTATTTTTCATAAGCCTTGGCCTTGCTAGCACTTAACTGCAGCTCTAGTCCTCCTGGCCACAGGGAAGCATTCCTAGGTGCCTTCAATTGCACACCCTAAAGGATACACAGCCCCAACATCATTTTCAACAGCGTGAACTGGGGGGAAAAAAAGCTCAGATTTTAAGTCTTTGCAACCTATTGTGACCCTGTCTGAGACTAAGGCGAAGCATTGTGCTATGCAGATACGTGCAATTCTGCTTTAAAGTTAGCCCTAGGCAAGATGTAAAGCCAGCCCAAGCCACAAGGCCCTTCGCTCCCTCCTTACCTGTACGGGAACAGCCTCAAACCCTCCCAAATTCTTTCTAAAAACAAGCACAGAAGCCAAGGCCACAACTTCGCTGGATAACAAAAAATCAGACTCAACAATAAAGCAGTTTTATGGCAGTCATAAACTCCCTTCCTCTCCTCTTCCCAGTAACTCTTCCATGTGGCACAGGCTATCCATTGTTTCTTTTTTCTGTATGAGAGTACCCATTAGCATCACTCCCACTCCTAAATTCATCCCAGTCCAGACTCAATACATACCTATTAAAGGCAGAATAATTGTCTTCAGCTTATATTTAGCTTTAAATCTTTATGGGTCTGTTTCAGACCTAAAGAACTTGCAAACTTGTCTATTCTTGTCAGCTGTGCTACTCTATTATAATAAAAATAATACGTAGAAGCATTACCTTACCTATACATCCTTAGACAATCGGGACTATAGCAACACTCGGCACTAAAAATTACTAGCACTTCTTATAAGAAGGGGTTTGTGTCCTGAGCACTGGAATTCAAAACCGGTCTCACTGGCATGTCATCTGTGAAAGACTTAGGCAGCCTGCCCTGTTCCACTGATATATCCTGCACCAAGCAAACCAGATTATTCAAATGCTAATCACTGAATAGCACAGCCATGGCACAGGAGGAACAATTTTTAAAAACAAGGTATTTTGATTCACTTATTTTGAAAGATCCATCACCATGTATTTTTCAAATAGGAAAAAAAAAAAAGATATTACTTAATTAAATCTATATCCAGCACAAATACTAACATAAACCAGTTGGGCACAAGAGACAGGTATACTGCTTGCATTCGTATTTTACAGCCAGGAGTATCTGGAAAGTTGTAAAGAAAGTCTGTTTTGCTCTGCAGTTTGTATTTTTGGAGGTAGCCTGGAGAGGAAATAATGAATATAAAAAACCTTAGAGAACAAGTGAAGCCCAGTGGTGAGTAGATTCTGCTTTGTTGAGCTTGCCAAACCAGAAGACATACTTACATATGTGCATGCAATCATTTATGGAAGAGCTTAACATAGAACCCAAAAGCAAAATTACTTTATTCTCATGAAAGAGAAACCCTCACGCTCAAACTGATCCCCATTTTCCAGACAATTAGTACTGAACTCAGAAAGATAAAAGGCGTATTTCATCGGAACGGAACACCTAAGAAAATTACAGTTACCATTTTTAATTCAGCTCTTGGCAAGAGACATCTTGCTAACATAACTAGTTTTACATTGCTGTATCAATATTGCAGTGTTCTCCAGATTTAACACATTCACAGCTGACCCACAGTAAAGTACCAATAAACAAAGCTCTTGGCTAAGTGTTTGCTCCCTTAGCCACTAGCTTATTCTCATTTCTTGACTGAGAATATTGCCTTCCAGGAACAAAACAGGACATTCAAACTCCAGTTCTTCTCCATTTTTACAAAGTCAAGGAATTTCCTGAATAAAACGTAAGTTTCCAATGTAACAATGCTTATGAAAAGTGTTGTTTCACATTTACAGAAAGCCCAGATCTCTGAAAGATCCCAGAGAGCCTCATGAACTTTACATATCATATACTGAATATACCGAAGTGAAGGTGATCCTACTGCAGCACAAAAAAAACCCCAAACAACAAAAAGGCTGATAGTGACATAAAATACCACCAAAATCCATTTAAAAAAATACTGCACGAGGCCCATTCGAAATCACAAACTTAGTTTTTAATCTAAAATTTGAAGAAAAATAATCTCAAATGTTTCAAGTCAAGACAAGTATTTGTCTTCTGAGTCTTTAAGCCATTAGAGTGCATTTGGGTCATGTTCTGAAGCTTTGATATTAGACGTATTTTTTAAATGAAAGCTGCAATTTAAACAAAAATGATTGATGCCAGAAACATGAATTAAAGAAAAAAAAGTATCTCAAGTCCCTGATAGATCCGGCAATAATTACTACATGTAGAGTAGAAAATTAGTACATTTAAAACATGTATTTAACATTGAAGTGGGAGTTTTATTTTATTGTTCTCCTTAGCAACCTAACGATCTAGCTCTTTGAGAACTAGCTCAGGACTTGAACTTATCCTTACAGAAGCAAGCTAAAATTTTCAGGCAGTTAAATAAGAACAGAGGCAGTCACTAAATCCACCTAGATCTACATGCCAGATTTTGCTGGAATTCTCCTTGAAACTTCATAGCTAAGGGAGTAACATGCATAGATCTATCAAATTTTTCTGTTAAATGGAAGACTCAAGGAGTGGACTCAGTCTGCACAAGGAGAAAACTCCTCATGTCAAACACAACCAAATATGTAAAACTAACAGTGGAATATGACCAAATGACAGGAAAAGGAAAAAATTCTTGAAAAAAGAAAAAATAAAATACAGTTTCCTCTAGTATTTTAAAACATTAACTATTATATTTTAACTTCATTTTAGAAAAGCACAGATCACCATAGCGACTAGTATTAAATGGATTCTACCTGCTATCAGGAAAAGTACCTTCTTGAATAGAAGAAGCTTTTTTATTAAACTACCAGCAACTAGAATATCGCAGGGTTGGTTTTGTTTGTTTGTTTGTTG
>JAVKLA010000093.1:33595647-33610280 GCA_034782735.1 Sagittarius serpentarius | reverse complement strand
TGGGGGGGTGTTGTATGTATGTCTTTCATAAAGGAAGTTCTAATAAAGTGAATTTGTTATATGACTGCTGTCAATTTTTCCCCTACTGGAAAGCAAAAAGCAGAGCTCTGAGAGGGAACAACGGGGAACAGATTTACTCTGCTATCAGCAAATAAAGCTGCAGTGATATCAATAGAATGGTGAATTGGACTCATAACCCACTGTATTTTTACCTGCCTTTCCATCTGGTAAGAGGAATTATACCATTCTGCGGAGGGGAATTACACAGAAGATGACAGTTGGATATTTTTAAATCTAATTCTTATGTAAATCAGACTATCAATACGTGCTTATTATTTATGCACAGATTCTTACATTATTAAACAGTTTTTTAAAGCTTGCATACAGTGAAGATTTTACAAAATAAACAGGGTACATTTTTATAAATAAAATAGTATTTTTTTCACCTCCTCAGAAGAAATAATAGTATGACTAAGAAATGAATACTCTGAATATTTATTAGAATTAAAATGAGCAAAATA
Organism: Sagittarius serpentarius; assembly: GCA_034782735.1. NCBI lineage: Eukaryota > Metazoa > Chordata > Aves > Accipitriformes > Sagittariidae > Sagittarius > Sagittarius serpentarius. The sequence goes on along the minus strand of JAVKLA010000093.1, from coordinate 33,609,759 downwards.
TTACTTTTTCATTCTTGAATATCCTGGATCTACACATTTTATACTCTTAAATTTATCCTTCTTACACCTACATAAAATACACTATGAAATATTATATTAAAAATAAGGATTTCCCCCACCTCCCCCAATATTTTATTTCCACCTAGCAGTTCTTCATTACAGAATTCCTGAAGCCCATTTTCTTCCCAGTCCTTACACCTTTTTTTTTGGTATTTGGGGGGGGGGGGGGGGGTGGTGTTATGCGCCACAGCAGACGTTCTCAACTTTTTAATGTTTCCCAGTTAGGTAAAATAATTATTATTCCTATTTATGCCTGGGAACTTAGATACACTAAAATGATATCTAACCTGTCCATCATTCAAAGATAGTGTCTCAATACAAACAGGACAGGTGTAATAGCCTAAAATCTGCCACACAGGAAGTACTTTACAAGAGAGATTGATTTCCTTCCCCCAAAACTACAGCAATGGCTGTAACTGGGAAGTACAGTGCAATAAATGTTACAAAACATCCAGTAAAACCTGACAATTTGAAAAATTCACTATGAAACCTTATTTCCACCAAGCATTTGTAACCCTGTAACCTTTCCAGATGCTGATAGTATGTCCAGATTTACACAGATTTACAAGGGATGACAAAAGCTACAGACACATCTCCAGGTAAACGCTGTCTCTTGGAAGAGCCCATACATACCGAAACTTCTCAAAAAATGATTTAACTACTCAGTTAATTCTATAATTTTCATACTTTTCTTCCTTGCATCCAGCAAAAGTTCTCTCACTTAATATCAAAATTTGAACTTCGAAGCATCCCCTTAGTATATTCCTTACACTTCCACAGGCCTATTCCTGAGAGGTTATCTGTGTATATAATCCTGCATATGGATAACCTGAAATCTATGGAAATTTTAAAACCTCTGTAGACAAAATTCTATGAGGGAATAAAATGAGCAGCTAGCAAATAAAATAATACAGAAAATTGAATAAAATTACCTTAAAGTAACAGTTTTTACCTAAAAATATGCTGTCAATATGATTTTCCTATTAATATCAATGACAAATACCATTATTAAAATTAAGGGAAAAAAAAAAAACCTAAGTATTTGTATTTGTATCTGGTTTTATTGTTTTACAGTCTAGTTACTTTGAATAATCAAACCATTCTAATCAGTTCCTCCTGATTAAGAGAGTATTACAGGTTTTTATCAACTGAAACTACCTATTTAAAGGAAACAAAAATATTTCTTTTTGAAAAAAATGTTATAATGTGTCATTAAAGAAACATTGTAAAATAGAATGTAAATGTATGCTCAAAGCTGCTTTAGAATACTAATTTTGATTTAAAATGCCCCTGTGCTTCATGCTACCCAACAGCACAATTCAGAAATTAATATTACTGAGAGATAGGTATACTAAAAAAATTATAAATAAATAAAAAGAAAAAAAATAAATAAGATCCTCATCCTCCATAAAAACACAAATAACTAGCTGTTCTTAAGTTAGGGAGGGAAAAAGAAAAAAAAAAAAAAGTGTTGTAGTTTCCTTGATTTCCTAAAATCTCTGCCCCCGAGGCATGGTGTGTACTTCACATGACAAGCAGATATGAAAGCATGAGAGGGAAGGAGGAAGAGACAGAGGGAGGGAGAGAGAGATAACATACAACCCTGCAGCTATGAATTTCTAATCAATAGGATTCTTGACAGGAATATAAATCTAACTTTCACACCAAGCAGCTAGAGTTTGGAATTTTCACAGAAATCCTTATTTTAGAAATCACAGGGTTATAGGTTTGCTGCTGAGATTGCACAACAACCTATCTAAAGAGTAAATAAAAAACAAAAAAAAATTATCCAGAGCTATGGAAAACAGTATTCACACTTTGAATCAAGTTCCAGATGATTTATACAAAATATAATTAAGTAATAAATACAAGTAAAGCATTTAGCTCATTTAAAATAATCCTTACCTTCTAGATAATGACTGTATATGTATTTTGACAATATAATACGATACTTTCAAAACAGGTTTTGAGTGTAAGGATAATTTTTACAGAGGAAACAGTTTTATACTTTTTTTAACATAATAAGGATCTGATCAAGTTTGCATTCTTCATATGAAGTTTACAAATTAGGTGGCAGTATGAGACTGGATTCAGCGATTCACGAGTGACCTATTCTTTAATGTTCTTCATCTCCTGATGTCCTAAGGGAAATAATCAAAAAAACCCAAAACTTCCGTACATCAATGGATCACTCTCCCAAACCAAGCATCAGAGTAAAATGACAAATCCTAAGCGCATCATCTGACAGCACGTACTAAAACTAAATCTGTGGTTATCAGCTTTCCTCGGGATATCCAGTGATCTTAACTGGGAGTCTCTAGTACTGAAATTTTATCCTAGTCTTCTAATACATTCAAAGTGTCTATAACTGGAACAGGTCTCTTTCTACATGTGCTGCCAGAAACTAGATAATCTACATAGCCTTTTTTATTTATTTTTTTTTAAAGACCACAGTTAGGAAAGGATTTAAGAGCAGAAATTCAATTTTTATGCTAATACTTGTGTCTATGAACCCAACAGATGTGAAGCTCACAATCTGAAATGTGATCACAGCCAAAAACAATTTGAAAATTGCTGCTTTGCAGAGTTTATTTCATCCAAAAGAAACCATTTGGAATACCAAATGCTTTAACATCATAGCTTGCCCTGGACAAGCCTTTGGTCTATGTAAGAATCTAGGAAGGGGAATGTATTACATGTGACAAAACCAGGGATTTTCACCAGTCTGAAATTGCAATTTTAAGTTTACTCTTAAAAAGTCAAAATTCAGATCTCCATTTCCACCATTTTGTGGAATTGCTGTAACTGTTGACCAGGACAGGAAAATCCACTACCAGGACACCTTTTCTCTTCTAGTTCAGTAAATGGGATAAAAGAACCTTTTATGACAGACATAAACTCAGAACAGCAGACTGATATGGCTCAGCAGCACAACCGACCGTATGAGGTGAAAGTTCCAAATCAGAGCGGAGGAAACGATGATGAAACAGACACAAGACAAACAGAAAGCAATAGCAAAATAGTATGTGAAATACAGACTGGGGAAAAGGTCTATAAAGAGTGCCTTAGGCTGAATGGAAGTTGCTGGAGGACTGGAGTTAAAGAAAGAAACTGTTTCCTGTAGTTCAAGTGTTACGACGAACAGACTAGAATTTCACACACACACACACATACACATACACCATTCTTTGTAAATAGGTAGAATGGCATCAATGTATGTCCACAGCACACTGGTAATCAAACCACTCATTAACATCTAGAATTGATTAAGTGTTTGGACACAAAAAAAAGAAAAAAAAACCCAAACTTCTCAGTGAAGACTTAATGCAGAGTTTAAAGATATTATCACTCTTCAGCTTTTGTCATGACAAAAATTCATCATTTAGCCCTAATCTTGCTTTTCCACCTCATCCTGAGAGTCTCCAGTTGGCTAGACAAAAAGTCTCATAGGTAGTACTGAAACACCATACCTGCCAGCACAGCTCTTTCTCACAAAGAGACACATAGCCTCTGCATCAGATATTTTCGTGTCTTGACTATTTATCCAGCAAAGCTTTAAGGGTAGGATTCAAGTCAGTTCATTAAGTGTATCAAAGACGAATCCACAAATTCCATGAAAGAATGTGCCTCGTAGCAGGCAGAACAAAACCTTCTGGCACCTCTCCCTGCTGCAGAGGTATTTATGCCTTTTCCCCAGTTCCAACCAACATTGCTAAGACAATTTGGGGGCCAGATATTACTTAAAATAATTATACTTTTAAAAGGAATAAGATTCCTATTGGATAATCTGGTGTACAGGATAGAATGAGCTGAAACATCTTTAAATATATGGCTATTTATAGTTAACTTTAATGTGTTATTTCTCCTACTTGACAAGTTACTTCACTTCAGTAGTTCTTTGTTCTTAGTCCTCCCATTTGTTATGCTCTATCTTAAGTTGCAAGCTCTTCCTCTAAACACAATAAGCTATTCCAGTACCAAACAAGATAGATAGACTAATTCTACTTTCCACAACAGGTCTACACATTCCTCTGTTCTGTATTTAATGATATGGGAAAATGTCTAAAACATTGTGCACTTTAATATGTTTCCAAAAGTCTAAAAATCTCATCACTGTAGATTCTGATCAAGATATGTGACAAACACACTGTATATAATTACCAATTTCACAGGCATTTTTTACTTAAAATAATTTTTAAAATATCCTAAAAGAAAAAAAAAAAGACAACTACAGGTAATTCTCCAGCTACTTCTTTTTACAGGATATTTTTGAAATCTTTAGTGTCTGCAAAGTATTATTAATATTTGTGATGTAATTCTTTAACAAAAGACTAAGTAATATTGAAATTTCCTAAGAAATGCAGGGAACACTAGATTCATCACTAAAACATCATCAGGTCAATCACAAAATCCAAGAACAAAAGCAAAACAAAAACAGAAAAAAAAGTGATTATACACTAGGCATGAATTGCAATAACTTTGGGCTACATTTAATTGTACTCACAGTTGACACTGGTCTCCTTTGATTCCCTTGGTTGTGCAGAAACATTTTCCTGTTTGCATGTGACAAATATTTGCATGTCCACTGCATGTGCAAGCTATAAAATCAAAAAGGAAAAGTGAGATTTCTTCACCCATATTTTACTTTAAAATAATTTTCATGGATTTTAATACTTCGTCCTAAATACGTTTCCTACAAGCTGTATTAAAAAAAATATTACTACAATTATAAGCTTCTTTGAAGAACATTTCACTAGCACATAATTTAGTTTATTTTCTGAACAGTTAAGAACTATGCATGCGTCCCTAGGGACTCTCCTCCACACCTTAAATAATAGCAGTTTCGAGAATAGCCATTAAAGTCTACCATTTCAATGCACAATACAGGAAATTATTAACAATACATTGTTCCTACGTAACGTGAAACCCTGACCAGTGGCAAAAGCAATGGCAAAATTCCATTAGTTTCAAATGTCTAATTAAAGAAATTATTAATGCAGATGTTTGTAAAATGTCTAGTATAATTGGAACTCTTGCTTTTGACAAAACCAAACAATAAGAAAACTTTGAAAACATTTGAACAAAGGCAGAGTTAATACTACCATTATGGACCACAGCAAGTATATTCTAGAAGGAAAAAACAGGCACCTTTAAAAGCTCCTGAAATTTGAACTGGAGGAGAAGCACAAAAACATCATCATCACTCGTTTTTAAGCTCAGTGGCTAAAGTAAATCTCTCCACAGTGGTCTGCTCGCTACCACTCTTGCTGCCTGATTGATTCTCACCTCAAAACAAATCTTCATGTTCCCAGTGCTTGAGCTTTCTTTTTGCTTCTTCTTCCCATGTTTATACGAATGGCTTCCTTGTTTAGGCAGTCCTCCCTCTTTTCTAACCGAGCGTACAAACCTTAATAACCTCCTCCCCTCTGGTAAACGTGTCAATAAGTTCCCCCCTCATACTGGAATAACTACCTGCTAATATTCACACTACATTTAAAGTCTTTCTTGAATACAAAGTAACTCTGAACCTACCTTGCTGATCATATTACGCTTTCATGGATGTTTTAATTACAACTAAAAGATTTAATATGTGGGCTCCTGCTTGGGAACAGGTATGATACTAAGTGGTGACGTGTATGTAATAAAAGTTTATTTTCCACTTTATAATCCTAATATTGAATTTCTATTAGAGGGATTGAGTTTTAATGTTCCTATTCTACTGATAAGGAACAACACACAGCAAATACTCCTGTGACAGTGTCCCATATCATACACACTCTAACCTCTCTGCCCCAGCCTAAGACAAATAGGGGAAAAGGTAATATAACAGCCAGACCAGAACCAATTAAGGTTAAGATATTATTGACAGAATATTTCAATGTCAGGAATTCTATGGTTTGTTCAGCCTTCAGAACTTGTTAAATAGCCAGCTGAAGTGGAAGGAACGATTCTTACGAAAGAGGTACGAGAGATTCAAACTGTCTGCAAGAAACACATACCAGAAATTTCTACGCAACACTTAGTGATGCTTGATGGTTTTCTCTTTCATAATATGGCTTGTAACAACATTTCTAAAAAACATCTACAGCTACCACAGAGTGCTAAATTTTGTAATTTTGCTACGATCTTGACACTCAACAATAAATCTTCATTAAAGTGCTGATACTATATAATCACCTATGTTTTCCTAAATCCATTCGTGTTTTCCCATCTACTTTTATGGAATGATTATTCAGGCACCTTAAGCTGGAAAAGCCTCTCCTCAAAAGTTAATTTTAATTGTGTAAATCTTGCTATTCATTCAGTAAAAAACAAAGGAATATATTCTTAACAGCTTATTCTGCTTATAGTTAATTGCTCTTAACAGTGATGAACCATTACAAAACAGTATAAAAGTTACAAAGGAGTGAAAAGGCTGAATTCCAAATCATATTCCAAAAGCTGTCAATATATTGACAAATACAGAAGCTATTGCCGACCAACCTTAATTGATTACTGCCATAGTTATTGCTCACTTAATAGGAAGAAGATCACAAATGTGAAACGTCCTTTACTTGAATAGCTTTTATTTAGTAAATGTATTTAAACACTAAGTTATAAAAGCCTTTGGGCACTATGCATCTTTATCACCTTCTCAGAAAAAAAAAAAAGGGGGGCGGTAAAATTGATTATACGGTAAAAATAACAGATGTAGCCATATGAGACTTTGTGGAAGGGCAAAACCATTTCCTTTGGCAGCTCAGACATGACTTGTATACCCAGTCCATGGAATTACTGACAAATCAAACTTCTCTGCACCATTTATCCCCAGGGACATCTAAATCAAATCAGCACCTATATAGCGCACTTTAGTGTACTATGTGCTCACTCACACAGCAATCCACAGATGAACTCCTCTCCAAGCAGCCAGGTATCTCCTTCCATTTAAACTGCATCATGTTTTAGTCACTGCCCTCTGTCTTTGGAGTTTCCTGGATTTGTACTGGAGAATCATTAAATAACAAACATCTGACAGAATTTATTTTCCCATGGACTCACGCCTAAATTTTGACCTGTGTGTATTCCTAGCACACAAATAAAGGATACATTCATAGTTTGGTCTCTCTCAACAAAACCACCAACATGGCTGCTCTACTCTACCTCACCTACATTTTCACGACACATATGAAGCTTCTGTAGTGCTAAGATCAGTATGGTTGGAAAAGGAGAAGAAACAAGGAGTTCAGAAGACTCAAGAACCTTGTATTCTGGATTCCTCGTCAATGAAAAAGCTAGTTCTGACACACCTAGCAGCTAAATTTGTTCTATTAAAAGATGAAGAGAAATTACTCTCATTGATCAAGTTCCTAGTAATTTAACTGTTCCCTGGATAACACCTTGAAAAAGGACATCAGGAGCTAATTACTTTTATGTTATTTTAAAAATCTCATCTGGACAAATTTTATTTAACAGCAGTGAATGTGTATTTTAATTAATCTCAGGCTTGCAAGTCTATGATGAAAAATGGATTCCTACTAATCTGTGGACCTCTATGCAGGGAGTAACTCAAAAACCAAAATACATATAAAGCCATCCCTGCTGTTACTGAAGTAAATGTGAATGTATCTTATCAAACAAATGCAACAGCAGAAGCAGGACAGTACATTCAGTGGAAAAAAATTTAGATGCCATTATCTTTTTGTGCCTCTTTGCAGTTTTTTTTTCATTGACCTGCTTCTGAATAATACAAAAGAAATTATGAGCTTTGAATATGAAGTATGTTTACTAATTAATAAACTGCAACCTAAAGCTACATTCGATTGCAAAGTAACAGAAGATTTACATTCTTCAGTTACCTCAATATTTCCGTACTCCTGTTTCCATATTTTCTTTAATATTTTCTACTTGGTCTTCTCTGCTTAAACATTCTCACTGAATGGTTTCTCTTCTGATAGTACTGTAAGTTGACAGTTAAAACTGTAGCTACAGTAGTATCCTTTGCATTCTAATGCTAGTAGAAATATGCCAAATCTTGGAATCAGTTTTAAAAGCATGTTTTATACCAATCATTCTCAGCTGGTAGAAGTCAGTACAAGAGATGCAATTTTTTTTTTTTTTGAGGTCCCACCCCTCTCCACCCGCATGCATTTGTTTTCAAGGAAGGAGGCTTAAGTTCCAGCAGCAGCCGCTGCAGCTAAAGCCTGTAAAGCCTGTATTAAGTAACTTTTTTTTCTTCCAAAAAAAGAACAGTTATCATCTTTAATGTTGGTCTAAAGAAATGCTTAACATGATTTTTCTTTGTAAGAACTCCCTAAAGCTGAAGGAAAAGGAAATGAGAGTTAAGAGTTAAAATGAAAGCTATGCTTAATACTTCGCATTTCAAATGCTTCTCTGTTCACCCACCATCCCCCCACTCCCCGCCATGTATTTAATAAAAGGTTTAAGAGTTTGACTAGAACTGCATGGTGGTGAGCAGAGATTTCTGACTGAAAATCCCAGGCTCGGACTACTTAATGCTAGATGGTGGGAGGATCACACTATCGCTTTAGGTTTTCTGGGCCTCTCTGCCCCATCTTAATTAACATATCGGAGACACTGTTGAAGAATATTTCTGAGATCCCATTTTTGTGCCTTAGTGTTCTCCTACCACACTGTATTTTCTGTGGCTGTGTATGAAGTTTGCTAAGCCATCCCACTGAGATTCTCAGCCAATGAGGACAGTTTCAGCTTCTGCCACACTTGAGCATTTTACCAAGTTTCAGCATCTTTGGACTGATCTCCTTTCTCCCATTTAGTTTCCCATATCCTTGAGTGTGGGTTTTTGGTAGCCACTATTCTTTCCCATGTCCGGTTACGCACAGTGTGAACCTTTTGCATTGTCACATCTCTCAAGTGATGTTAGGTTGACAGCAACCCATTCTCTATCATGATTATACTTTAAATAATGTCCAGTTCTTAACATGAATTATTTTGAGACACTGACAATGGGCTTAAAATTAGAGGATGAAGCATGCCTACACAGATTTGCTGGGTTAGGACAAATTAAATATAAGCAGAAACAACTTTATGCTTTTGGATAGGGATGTTCCATCCCTAACAGAAAGATAGAAACAAATAGAAAGATAACAACACTTACAAGCCCAGTATGGAAAGGTTCTCTAAACCTGACTTTTTTTTTTTCTTGATTTAAAATATACTCTTTTTTTTAAAGAAATCTAGAGACAACTTTTGGCCCTATCCGATAAAAAAAAACACGCCACCAACACAGAAAACTAACCTCACCAATGCTATTATACCTTTTGCTAGTACCGCCACACGAACAGTAGTACAAGGCTGTTAGAGACATGATTATCTACGGGGTACATCAGATTCAGATTCTACTGCTGTACAACATATTCCAGCACTCATAGCAGCATCCTACTCAAACACTTTCAAGAGGTTCCAATGACACTAATCCTCTCCCAAACCCTCTCTGACAGTCATCAATGCATAGAACAGCTTGAAATCCTGCTTTAACTTTATAGCCAGTTTAATATACAATAACATTCTAACAGTCTTATTAAATTCTGTTCATATTCTCTATTTCCTCCAAATTTAAGTACTCATATTCAGTATGCAAAATTCAGAAATGAATCTCTGCAAACCACCTGGTTAAAGTGAAATCTACAGAATATATACAATTCTGCATCCCAAAACACTACCAACTTCAAATAATAACAGTAAGTTAATTCCAGGAGACGTATTTTCAAGAAGATAATTACACCTTTAAGATACAACAGGGATTGATAGTATATCATGGCTCCTCTTCCCTCTTGGGAAAGAAGTACATCTGTCATTCTCTATTTCATAATTCACACAGTGCTAACAGTTTTTAATTACAAGGACAAGCTTAAGACTCAAAATAAGTGCCAATTTCTGCTGCATTTCAGAACCTTCTGTTAGGCAAGAATTATCGTTAGCCTTACACCTCCCAAAATAAATTGCAGTACATGAAACACAGAAAAACTTGTTATCAATGCTCATATTTCACTTAAAGATACAAGAAAAGGTGGGCATTAAAATTGTCACAATGTTGTGTGTGAAAAACTCAGGCACAGAATATAAACAGAGATATATTTTAATTCAAAATATATTGTACAACTCTGATGGAGACTTTATTTCATGTTGCAAACTCCGGCCCAAACGTGTTCATTCTTTAAATTAACTTTCAAAATCTATATAAATTATGATATGTATATTTTAAAAAATCCTATCGGCTACCAAAATTCTTCTTGCAAGTAAGACCGGAAACTTTAGATGTAATATTTTGGAACCATTCATTCACCCCTGTCATGACTTAGAAACATGAGTTAAGTACACAAAACTGTATAAACTGCCTCCAGGTTGAGCTTTAATAATGAGTTCTGATCACTTTTATGTTCTAGGTATGGATACACCTTAAAAATTCAATCCTCTGTACATGCCGGAAATGATCCCCCAGATTGACTGGCAAGATTTAAAGTTAACGGCTCATTAATATCATGTATTTTAGCATAGATAATGAGTGAACTTTTGTAGCTGTAACTCCCAGTCATTCCCCTCCTACCCTGCTTTGGTTTGTATCACACTCCATGTCCATGAACTCAGTTTCGCAGGAATGAAACCGAAACAGAAGATGGCCACAGGACCACAAAGGTGATTAAGGGGCTGGTGCATCTTTCATGTTAGGAGAGGCTGAGAGAGCTGGGATTGCGCTTGGAGAAGAAAGTCTGAGGGAGATCTTACTGACATGTATGCGAGGGAACCAGACTCTTAGCAGTGCCCACTGACAGAAGAGGCAATGGCCACAAATTAAAACACAGGTAAATTCCATCAAAACACAAGAAAACACTTTTTTACTGTGGGTGTGACCTAATGTGCTGCTGCATGTGCACATGTACTCTGTGCTGCACCTTTGGATAGCAACAGTGAGTTCAACCCAACTTCAAGAGTCTTCCCATACCACTGTATGCACTCATCTCCAACTTGGTTTTAGATTAGGCACACGGTTTTGTTTAAACAGTTATTTTAGACACTTAACTACCATACAAACTTTTTATCAATCATTAAATATTTTATCAAATATTTATATTAAATAAATAAATAATCCGTGGCTTACAATAAAAAACTACTTAAAATATGGAATTTTTAACCTATTTTTGTCATGTTATTTTTACATATTAAGTGAAATTATGATATTAGAGCTTTAAAAACAACAACAACAAAACCACCCTGACAATATTTACTGTATTTTTAGGGAAACAGCAGTTCACACTACTCTTTTGTACAACATGCAGATTCTAAGTGGAATAGAAAGATTATATGAAAACAATACAATCCAGTACAGTAAATCTATGCTGCAAAATCACAACCCTACAGAACTTATTAAATGATAAATCCACAGCATAATTGATTTTGAGTTGCTAGCTCAGCATATAAATGTTCTTGCTGATGCTGACAATAAAAGAATACCCATCACTATTTCCATGAAGTATGCATTTTAGACAATTGAATTTAAAAACACTTATTGCTTAGCCCCCATCTCCAACATATAGCTGGCAAGAGCAATTTTTCTCTCAAACGGAGCTCACTACAAATGGTACTTTAACTTAATGTGTTTGCTTACTTCAAAGATTACTAAACCAGTAGCTGCACATGGATAATTCCTTTAAGACACCTTGATAGTTTTTTTGAAAGGAAAGCTACAACAATGCTATTAAATATTGAGGTGTACAAGCTTGTTAATTTTGGTAACATGCAAGCCATAAGTTGCAACAAAAAACATACACATTGCATCAAAAAAAGGAGGTACGGTCTTTCTCACACAGGCGAAGTAAGAAATAGCAAGTATAAACATATATCAGATATAATATTGTAATACTCAATTTCACTGTAAATGTTCACTTATGTAATCCGTTACTCTACTCATATGAGAACTGCCCTTCTGAGACAATTTTCTACATTAGTAATATTACAAAACAGTCCAGTCACTTATTTTCCTAAAAATGTATATTCAGCTGGAAGCCCTTGAAAGCCTTCTGGCATTCAACAATTATTTTTATAGGAAATATACCCATTCAATCTTTGAGACAGGCAATGTAAAAGCAAACAGATGTGTCCAACAACAGTTACACAATATCACTAATTGAGTAGCATTAAAATTAAGCTAAAGAACTTCCGTGAAGAAATGAGCAATAAAAAAAAGTGTGCAAAAAAAAAAAAATATGAAAGGACTGCTGTACCTGCAGGTCAAATGCAACTGTCATTTTATAGTGACATGATTAATCTTCATAATAAATTAGTCTTATTAGAGTAATTAGCACATATATAACTAACTATTTTCATGCTTCTTGGTTTATCTTATGATTTATCTTTCTTTGGTCTCAAGCCAATTTATTTTTTATAGTACAATAACAGTACAGAAAAGACAAAACCTGTATTTGTGTGTATTGACACAGTACTAAGGACAATGAGACCAAGAGAGAGAAATAGTGGATAGAAGAGACTTATTTTTAGGATTTATATAAGTAAAATATAGAATATGCATATGCAGAGCATGCAGGAATTCTCCAACCACCCAAATCATATACATATCATGTACGTATCATTTAAAGCAAGGTCAGCTATACCCAATATTCATAAAAATTAGATAATTATTTTACCAGATCAATACTGGATATAAATTTGTTCTGGAAAAGGCAAATATGCCCAATCACTCTGGCAGCCATTTTTGTAAAATTAGATACTCCTCACACTGCAATTTTTTCAATAGTTGTCTCAAACTGCAGTGCAGCCTGCCCTCTGTTCTTCCTTGGCATTTTAGAGGCTAACGTGGTGGTTACCGAAATGCTCTTGTCCTTAGCCACTTGCCATTCCAAAACAGCAATTCACCCAAACCTGAATGCGATTTTAACTTTTGTCTGGAATTTATAGTCACAGCAAAACACAGACAAATTTAACTTGACTGTGACCTAAGTCTGATAAGATCATTTAACCACTAGTAAGGTAATTACTTTTTTCCTGAAAAGCAATACTGTGTCACAAAGTCAAACAATCACAAGTGAAGTTTCTTTAGCTTTTTGGACTGATACATACATTCCAGAAGTAGGACATTTATTCTAAAAACCCCAAAACAAATCTGGGAAACAACAAACAGGCTGATTTTCTATTGCAGAAAACAAAATTTAGTTTGGTTACACCAACACAATCCTACGGCAACCTTCTCACTTCAAAGGCTTGTATTTATCCTTAAGCCATTTTTACACTAGTAAAATAGTTCTGTAGTGTTTGTATTTCATTATTTCTTCTGTTTAAAGCATTCATCCTGAAAAGTGAACTGATTTTTTTCTTTGTTTGTAATAAATACCTCTCAAGCAATCATACTAAATCTGTCTTTAATCATCAGCAACTAACATTATAAAGACAGCTTGAAAAACCATAATTTTATTTTATACAAGTAGATAATGAAAACGCAACACAGAAGATTAACAATGAAAGACAAGGATATTTTTTCTTGTTATGCACTGAACAGAATCTTAAACAATTAACAAGAGTCTTGCTGTGCCTGAATCTTTCATGCCAATACTGAACTACAGTACAGAATTTTTATAGCTTGCTCTTGGGATCATTCAGGAATAACGTGCATAAAGGACAGTACTTCCTACCAAAAAAACATGCCAAGCCAAAACATTTCCATGAGAGCTCATGAACTACAGCAGAACCAATTTTATTTTCTCCATGTTAATCTGTGTGAAAAAAATGAAGCTTTTACACTTACTCTGAACACATAAAACTGAAAAATTCCAGGTGAAAACATTATTAAGAGCAATTTATTTGCAGATAAGTTTAACACGTCCTACTTACCAGTTTCTTTTTCATTCTTTCCACTTACTCTTTTCATTTTTAAATTATAATGTCATAGAACCATAGAATGCTTTGGGTTGGAAGGGACCTTAAAGATCACCTAGTTCCAACCCCCCTGCCATGAGCAGGGACACCTTCCACTAGACCAGGTTGCTCAAAGCCCCATCCAGCCTGGCCTTGAACACTGCCAGG
>JAVKLA010000093.1:33570812-33592853 GCA_034782735.1 Sagittarius serpentarius | reverse complement strand
GGCATCTATTGCTGGCACTGGCATCAAACTGGTAGGACTGGGGTGGATTGAGGGTCCCTTCCCCAGCAACTTTAGTTTAAAGCCCTCTTCCCCAGCTTGGCCTATGACTGAAAACGCTCTTCCCCTTCTCTGACAGATGTGCCCCATCAGCCCCCAGTAGACCAGGTTTCTCAAAACAAGTCCCATGGTCTAAGTAGCTGAACCCCTGGCTGTAGCACCAGTCCCGTAACCATTTGTCGATTTGCCAGATTTGAGTGGCCCTTTCAAACCCCTTCCATTTGACCAGGAGGACTGATGAAAAAAATACCTGCGCTCCAGTGTCCCTTTCCACTGTTCCCAGGGCTCTGTGATCCTTCCTGATACTCCTCAGACTGCTCCTGGCTGTATCACTGGTGCCTACGTGAAACAACAGCAGCAGATAATAGTCAGGGGACTGTGCAAGGCTTCGTGATCTCTCGGTGACATCCCTGATACGAGCCCCCAGTAAGCAGCACACCTCTCTAGAGAGCGTGTCAGGTCAGCAGACGGGTGCCTCCGTACCTCTCAGAAGAGTCGCCTACTGCCGTCACCTGTCACCTTTTCTTACTTGTGCTGGTTGTTATACGGGAGCAGGTCGGGCTGCCTCACTTAGCTCCAGCACCTCTCCTGATGTGATGGGTCTTTCCTCTCCAGTCTGCAGAGCGGTGAAGAGGTTCTGCAAGGGCACCTCAGGCTTCGGGGGAAGTCTCTTCCTCCTGCAGGTCCTTGCCATTGCAAGCTTCCGTTCTTCTGCATTCTTGGCCCCCCTCCCTTCTGTGTGTGTCGGTGGGGGAGTTTTTGGCTGTTTGGCCGTGGGCTGTGGGTCCACTGCAGACTGCGCCAACCAGCTAAGTCCTTCTCAGCCTCCCTGATGCTACGCAGCCTTCTCACCGCCTCCTGCAGCTCAGCCACCCGCTGCGGGGGTCCTCCGCCTGGGCACAGCTTTCGCAAGCAGGTCTGCTGCCTGTCCCTGCCGCAGGAGAAAGGTCCGGGCCCTTCCTGCAGTCTGAGGTCTGCACTGCAGCCTCTCCCGTCAGCAGCTCCGCCTGCGTGGAGGGAATGGCCACTGCTGGGGGGTAGGTGGCGCAGACCCCCCAGCCGGAGCTGCAGCCTTTTCTCTCAGACAAGTGCCCGCCGTTCTGCCTTGAGGCTCAGGTAGGATGAGTGCCCTTGGCCTGCGCAGATGGTGACAGAACGGTGCCCGATTGCTGGATTATGTGGGCTTCAAGCCTCTCCACTCGGCAGGTGGAATGTCCCCCCTTCGAACAGGCGTCCTCCCGCACAAGCTGCCGCACCATGCCCTGTTTGCCCGCTCTGGTCCCAGCACTCCTGCGGGCTGCCTTTTGTGGGAGCGGGGGGTGGCCGCCATTACTCCTGCCCCACCCACACCTCGTCCCCCGCTCTCCCTCGGGAGAGCTGCCATCTTCCGGCAGGTCTTCACGCTCCCGGGGGGTTTCCCCGGCTCAGGATCACCCCGCTGTGCGCCAGGATCCCCTGCTCCGCTGCAGAACGCGACGGCACTGGAGCTGATCGCCTCGGCGAGTGATATGTTATTAAGAAATAAATACCTACAGATTTTACAGTGGGTTAAGCTGCAGGTTTAGTGAGTTCATGCAAAAAACTAAACTCTATATCTGAGGTATGGTACAGTTCTTTAAGCATGCAAGCATTTAATGAGATGTTTCTTTCACATACCTGTAAGATTAAAAATATTATTCCTTAAATTGCTCTTAGTTTTCTTGTTTATGAAGAGGCTTCTCACATGGAAACATAAGGTAAAATTAGAATTACTTTAAAAAGAAGGAATTTCAGATCTGGCAGACTAAAACTTTTATTAAGTTTAGTAAAAACTAAAACAGTGGGGTTTGTTGGGTTTTTGTTTGTTTTGGGTTTGGTTTTTTTAAAGGAAAAACACAAACTGATGATTTTGGATGCCTACACCTTTGCATGTCCATCTGAGACATGTTTCAGAAGACTTTCAGACACCAAAGACTTAGTACATTTTTTTTTAAATTGTGTCTTTTAAAACTTTCTTGAAAAGGACAGCAGCTTCTCTACTGGCTATTTTGAAAATTTTGGCCAAAACCCTCCTTTCATCAAAAGGCTGCTATTTTTTTTTCCCCCTCTCTCTAAAGAGAATGTACAACTTCCTAAATTATAACTGAAAAAAAATAAATCAAAGATTATTATATAAGGCAGTATGAAAAGCGAAACAATTTATAGCCACTCAGTAGCTATTCACAACAACTTTAAATGTCAAAAAAAAAAAAATTCCAATCTAAGGTGAAAAACAACTGAAATCAACAACTGCTGATTGCAACTATTTGTGTGTATTTGGTCATTCAGAGTAAAAAACCAAGGAAGAGAAATGCCTTACACAATTTATCAGACAAAAATGCCACAAAATGTAAAGAAGTCAGCAAATCATTTCCCTGTGTTAGCCATTAGCAGGTACAAAATACGACTGATTTTTAATGCATTCAACTGAGAGCGAAACTTTTTTTCCTTAAATAACTAATGTGGTCTGCCATTGTAAGGTATTGCATTTACCACTCGGAAAATGAAGGCAAAATCAACTGCAATCAAACAGAAATGCCATTACAAGAGTTTTTTTGAGAATCTTCATTCTACCAGTTGGAAAGTGAGTTCCATGATGCCTCAAAAGCTATTTTCTCAAAAGCCTGTAGGGGGTTTCCAAGACCCTTAGGGAGAAGGATGACCATTTCAATGCAAAATGACTGCTTCTTGACTCTTCGTCCTGGTGGCATACTCGCATGTAGGGATTCAAACAGGTAACTCCATGGTCTCCTGCTACACTGGGAGGTTCTGTCATAACCCTCTGATCCATAAGCAGTCTCTGATCTAATTTAAACTGATGGGTACATAACCAAATTAAAAAAAAAAAAAAAAAGTTACATGTCGGACTGACCAGCTGTCAGGAAACATATTTGTGGGATTTTCCTGGGGCAGAATTACAGACAGAGATGCTGGGATTTCTGATTGACTGGAGATGTCTCTGCATTTAAAACTATGAGAATCATAGGGAAGTTGTGAGTGGTTGCAGTAACGAGAGAATGACAGCTTCTCAGCACCTAGAAACATCTAGAAGGGTAGATTCAGAAATTACGAACAAATGAAATTCCTACTTTTTTTTTTTTATTTCTATTGTATTTGGGACAAGACGACTCTGGCTGTAGTCAAATGCTTCTTTGAGGATCAAGTAATAGTGATTTGAGAAAATGTCATCTTCAACCTAAAAGTGCCAACCCTCAGTCAGAGGCCAGCCTCTTCTCAGCCCAGACACAGTACCTGCATGAGCTCTTGACACCTCTTTCAACACAAGGTAAAATATGTTTGCTTATAAGAGGCAGACAAAAATCACCATATTTCTGGACAGCAGAAAGTTTCTAAATCATGCCCTGCCTATCTCCTCTGGGAATATCTTTTGGAAACTTAACAAATTTCATTAGGAAGGTGAACATACCGATACACAGCTCAGCACATCAGAAATACATTTTGTAAATATTCCTTATTCCGTAGAACAAGTTTATAGCATGTAAACCTGAAAAAACCACAAAAATAAGAATGCACAGCAACTCGTTCATCATTGCCAAAAACTGTTACACAATAACATGCAGGAGGACTTGATCACCAACATCAGTGAAAGCAATAGAATTGTCATTAATCCTTGCAAAAAGATAAAATAAGCACAGAGATAAAGGAATATAATATAAATCAAACTGCTGTATCTCTTCAATATCTATAAAAGTAATATGTGGTGATCAATTAAAGGATGTCTGAATTCTTAGTTCTCGGGCTAAGATGCTGAATAAGCACAAAATGCTTGCTACTTAAACTGATTAAGATAGCACAAGTTGTTGCTTTTTTTACTATTTCAGATATTTTTGTTGCATAATAGACCTAAAAAAAAGTTTAGATTAAATTTATTAAATATGCAGTATTGATTGTACATTTGTAAAATTTCAGATATAGGTCTGCCTTCTTTTATTTTTCTTTTAAAAAAGCTACCTTGTACTTGCATAAATTAGAATCAACTTTGCTGGATGGTGAAGTTACATTTATGTGAAGCAACGTACTGTAGTAATCAGGCTTAAGGAACAAAAATATCGCTGATAAAATTGGTTTACTAGGCATATAGCTACGCAATTACATTGAGGTTGTTCAGGGTTGAAATAAAACTTTGTTACCATGAGAAAAAACTTCCTTCAGAAGCATCAAAAGACACTTCAACTAGCTTATTTTAATCACCATTGAGAATAATAAAAAAGAGTTTTAATGGTCAGGAACTGCAAGACTGGGTTGAACTTAACTTACTAACTTCTGATTATGTTGATAATCGAAAAAATATTACGTAATTTGGATGGGAGGTTATGCCGCCTTGGACAGCTGACTCAAACCGACCAAAAGGTATTTCGTGCCATATAATGTCATGCTCAGCAATAAAAATTTGGGGGTGGGGGTGGTGCATGAATGTAGCGGTCTGGGAGACAGCTGTCCCTTAGAGACTATCTGGTCATCGGTCCACTTAAGCGAAGGTGATGCATGACTGCCTTCGCTTGGTTTGGGTCCCCTCCCACCCCGCCTTTTTCCTTCCCTTGTTACACTGCCTTTATCTCAACCCACGAGTTTTCTGGGTTTTGCTCTTCCTCTTCTCTCCCCATCCCTCTGCGGGGAGGGGCAGGGAGTGAGCAAGTAGCTGAGCGATGTTTAGCTGCTGGCTGGGGTCAACCCCCCCACACCCCACCCCGTCAGTTAGCAGTTCTGCACAAACACCGTTTCAATAGCAATCCTAAACTGATGCTTGAACCAGTACTCTCCCGTGCTTGCTGTTCTTAAAATCAGACCACTCGGCAATGAATGCACATATCCTGATTTAGGAAGTAACATCAAACTGAGAGAATCAAGCATTAGCTTAAAAAAGTTGTGCTTGACAGGAGGTTTATAAAAGTCTTCTGTATGCAATCAAGGAAAATCATCAAAAAGATTAAATATGCCAAACAGACATCCTGTCAAAACCTTATGAAATCCCACAGCCATACAAATAATCTCTCTCTGGAGGTTAATCACGAGGAATGTTACCTTCAACAGTTTCTTCTTTTTTTCTCCCATAAAATTGTAGACATCTAAACACAGCTTGACAATGACACTTCCCTTGAAGTGTAACTCCAGGTCCTTCACCTAAGATTATTCTGAGTATAAGTAGGTTATGGAATACAAATGTATCTATAAAAAGGTTCCTAGTTTTAGTTGAGTTTTTGCTTTTAATTTACAACTAATTATGCTAGAAATCATACTTTATAATACAGGTCTAATCTACAACAAAGCAAAAAGAAAATTATATGTATACACAACAATTAATAGCATAGTGAAAAGTCTGCTTAGCACATTTTGCTTGGCAGTCAAAAAATAACTGGAACAGTAATTTGTTAAAGATGTCTTTTTCGAAGTTCCTCAACTAACTTCTTCTTAGTACAACCCACTTTTCTTCTGCTTTAGTAGCACAGGACTTACTTGGAATACATCCTGATTAGAGTGAATTTAATTTAAATTCATAACTAAGCCCAAGTACAGGCATTTTATTCACACAGTATTCACATTATCTTTAACGCTGTTCAATAAGCACCATTCACTAAAGGAAGGAAAATAAATTTTCAAATCACCTTTGGGGGAAAAGGTCATCTTAAAAAAAAGAGAGTGCTTATTCTAACTAGTCAAACAATCTTTCTGAAAAAAGCAGTATGAAGCTTCTCTTGAATACCTTATTGTGCTATGATCTCTTTTCTTTATACTTCATATGTGCTAAGAAGCCCTCTACCTGCTACTAAAAATAAATTCCATTTTAGTTAATATTAAGTGGTTTTATTCTATAATAAGGTATTGTATATAAATGAGCAATTGGTGTCATTATCTCTATTCAACACTTTAAAGAAAAAAAAAGAAAAACAAACAAACAACAGAACACCACCACCACTAGTGCAAAAGGGGATTTCTTGACAGCCCCCTCATTTGTCAAAATCTTTGGTTACTTTTTTTTTTGTACAGGATAAACAAATTCATGTTTTCTGTCGGAATTTAGCACTGCATGTGAGCTTTTCTTTTTCTGAATAATCTTAAATTACAGCTTCTTATCAGAGTTTTACTATGAAGTTGTGACCCACTGTTTCTTGGAAACCAAGGTACAAGACAGTGGATTTTTTTTTTTATTTAGTTCCATATTCTACTACCTGAAGACAGTGTGAAGCATACTGTATTCTTTTTTTCACTGATCTCCAACATTTATCCATTTTTATATACAATTTCTTTATTCACATAAACTCCTGGGTCTGTATCATAAGCCTCCAATCCACTGAATATTTGTTATTTATGTGAATAACCACAAAGTGCCTGGACTAAAAGGTGCTTTTGATTTTTAACTACACAGAATTAGTCACTGTGAAAAGAAGGCTTCTAGAACATAATATTTAACCCAATATAAATTCTCCTCTAAAATTTTAGACACCTAGTGATGGAATGCTTGAACCCACGATTTTTAATTCATCCGTGAGTTCCATAAATGCATTTCTCTACATGCTAGACATTAAAATGGCTAAACTGAAAAACTGTATAAAAACTCTGTATCCCTAATTGCCCTGTCATTCTCTAAGAAAGTTAAAACTCCCATCAATTTATGTTCATTCCTAATTCTGCTTTAGGAAGATGCAGAAAATGCTTTTGCTGCTGTTTGTATTGCTAGTCAAGGATACTGTGTTCCTTTATGCTTTCTACATTTCTGTTAGCTTTTCCTGCAGATGACAGTTAAAAGCTCTTTGCCCTTATTCTTAGTCCTACCTTACACAGGACTCGAGGCCTCTGAATATAAGCTTTTGGACCAGAAACCTTTTCAAAACAGAATTCCCCTGTAGAAGACCAAATTTACAGCTGCCTACAACAGCAGTAGAATTCACCCACTTACCTCTTTTCTGATATCAAGTTAAACA
The DNA here is from genome assembly GCA_034782735.1 of Sagittarius serpentarius. Lineage (NCBI taxonomy): Eukaryota > Metazoa > Chordata > Aves > Accipitriformes > Sagittariidae > Sagittarius > Sagittarius serpentarius. Next base: position 33,585,837 of record JAVKLA010000093.1, on the reverse strand, counting down.
CTGAATATCACTCTAGTATTTCTATTAAACATTGATAAACCAAAGTCTACATAGTGACAGAGCTTATTTTTTGCCCTTCTCATATAGTTTCACAGCAGTGCGGGTGCTGATCTCTATGGACAATGCTGGACAAAAGCATCCAAACTCCAGGCACTGTGGCACAGGCAGAGTCAGGATGAAATGTACAGGAACAAACATGTTGAAGGGTAAAATATTATTGCAAGCAGGGGTGGAAATTGCCTTGTGGGTAGTGGAGTTGATCCCCATCAGAACTTTCTAGCTTTCCGTATCCTGCTTGCGCTAAATGCAGTACCAAGCCCTTATCCACATGACAGCAGAGGAGGAGGTTAGCCAAGTGCTAAAAAAAAAAAAAAAAAGGTATAAGAAACCTACAGGGTCCTGTTTTCCAACTACTAGCAGCTAAGTATTCTTGGCTTGTTCGTTTTATCATGACAATGAATATCTTTTACTACTTCTGTGTGATTTCTTCCTCTTGGGCCTGTGCTGCGCTCTAGGGACATGTGTAGACATCCCTTTCTACTGCAAAAATTTCTGCTGATATCACCACCAGTTGGAAAGCACGACAGACAGCAATGATTACAAGATAGCTTAAACTTGATCAAAAACTATGAGACTTCTATTAGTACTAACTGGACTTGGGCGGCTGAACACATCACATTCCCCATTTTGAAAACTTAGATACAAGAGAGGACTCGTTTAAAAAAATGCAGACAATTGTGGGGGTTTTAAAGCCTCTTAGAAATAATCTATACACCATTTATTACAAAGCTAAATGTTGTACTCCAGCTTGGTTTTAATTTACCTGACTTCAATAAGCAATTTTATATGACTGCCAGACTCAATGGGAGGAAAGACTGATGATTGCTTGAGAGCCAAAATTTAGACATTCTATTTTAAATTTCTGCTTTCTTCATATAATCATTTTATATAGAAATGCATTGTTATATTAATTTGGACTGTGAACATCTGTCTTTTGTTTCTAAATAATATACGACATGAGCAAAACATCAGGTCATTGCTCACTGAAGACTAATAGCTAAGAATAGCAGATTCTGTGCTATTAAAACCAACTATTACTACAGGCTAATAAAAACACGCTTCTGGACACATGCCACCACTTCATGGTCATAGCAGCAGAAAAAGTTAATGCAAATAAAATAAAGACATTAATATACTAGTTAAACTAGCTCTATTTTTAAAATTTTCTTCCAACTACGAGCATATAATTCTCTGGAGTTTATAAAAACTGATCAATTAATTGTCTTTAACATCTAGCTTTATGGAGTTCAGGTATTTTCTGTTTCCTTGGTTATCACGGCCTATAATAATTCCTACATATTTCCATCAAAATGACAGTCTGTACAACCATTCCCCACAGGGAACTGCTATTAACAGATGTTGGAAGCGATACCAGTGATGAAAATCAGAGGCTGGGAAAGCTTCAAGGGCGGGTTCCCAAATGAGATTTTAGTCCTAAGGCATTAGGCTTCCAGCTTTGGAAGTTTGACACCTACATTCCTCAAAGAGCAAATGATTTCATCTGCTCTGACTACTGAATGTTTAGTCTATGGTGACTAAGGAAGCGCAGTTTTGAATCAACTCATTGTCAGGACTGAAAGGACCCTGGGTGCACTAATCATTAAATTTTTAAGCAAAAGGGGGATGCTCCTTCCAGCACCTTGATTTTAAACAAAATTAACTGTAATTCACATGCTCTTACTTGATCTCAGTTCTGGTCTTGTATATGGATATTGTCTAAGCATGCTAAGCACAAAATTAAAGCAATGTGCACAGAAAGCCCCATTTCTGAGTACAAAATCAGTTTAGGCAATAGGTACTTTGATGGTTAGTTCATCAGGAACAGTAGCTAGGTGCATGCAGGTAAAAGCTATTAGGTGCCTTAGTCTTCTGGAAAAAGCTTATTTACTCATTGATTCAAAAGTGAGCATTTGGCTCACTTAGGTCAGGTCTAAAAGCATGTGAAAAAAACAGGGATACAACTATAAAACCTTATAATAAAGGCACAAAAGAAAGATTACAGGCCTATAAAAATTAGTACAAGCCTTTATGCTATGAATTGTAATGAACAATCAGGCAAGGGGTTTTTGCTGTGGGTTGGGGTTTGGGGTTTTTTTGTTTGTTTGTTTGGGGGGTTTGGGGGTGGCTTTTCTTGTTCTTTTTTATTTGATCACATAATGCTTGACAAAGCTGCACGTCAGTCATCAAATGCTCTTTTGGATCTCACAGTATGAAGTCAATACTGTGGATCCTCTAACAGTTATTAGTTGATAGTCCATCTAGCATTTACAGCTTTTCAGCCCAGTGAATGTGTTTTGGGGAAAAAAGCTTTGCCACATGTCCAGCTGTTTAACAAATCCAGAACCTAGTAAACATGAAAAAAAAACCAAGAAAAGGCAAATTGAACTCTACGCAGAAATGCACTGGTTGCCAGACCTCAAAATAACAGTGTAAATAACTTCCTTAGAAGCTTACAATGTAAATGAGAGAGTGCACTTGCATTAGATTTGGACTTTGAGAGGCCTTAGTGCTAAAGTGCTTCATTCATGCTACAACCCAGAGAAAGCATGGATAACTGTAGTGTAACATGAAAGGTATGAGGAATCCAAGCACTGGATCAACCCTTCCACAGTGTGAGTCAGGACAAAACTGATGGAGTTGGAGAGCCACTCACAGATAGCAGCATGTCTCCTCCCTGTCCAGCTGTGTTAATTCCACTTTGCAAAGGACACAGAATTAAACAGAAGTGGGTGAAACAACACAGAGCATCTTACTGAAGCAGAGAAGTAATTATTGTACGAAGCTTTCCAGGCTATTTGTATGATGTGCAGTTTTTGCATGCATTTCTAAGGAAATACAGAATCATAAAACATTATAGTGAACAAAGTCAAAGAAAAGTTACAGCTAGAAAACAAATAGCATGAATACTCATACCAGTTGAGGTCAACTCATAATCAAATCTCTAAAAAAAGTTAGTTGGAACAAGGTATTGAGACACTATTCCAACTTTGCACACTGAAGATCTTCAACCAGCCAATGACTATGAAGGCAATGGAGAGATCCTTTGTAAATCACTGTTTAAACACTTGACAAGACAGGAGCTTGGTGGTAACTTAAATATAAATTTGAAGAATTCTTGCAAGCTTTTCAGAAATAGGCATTATCCTCCCTTAGGACTGGTGTGTGGAACCAAAATATGATGAGCCTAAAGCTACTACACAAATCTATTACAGATCTGTATTCCTGTAAAATAACAGGACATGAAGAATAGAAGTTTGGGAATGTCTGATCTTTAATGCTTCAGGATATGGCACTGTTTTCAAATCTCAGAGTGGCTGAGGTTGGAAGAGACCCCTGGAGATCACCTGGTCCAACCCCCCTGCTCAGGTAGGGCCACCTAGAGCTCCTAGAGTGGTTGCCCAGGACCGTATCCAGAAGCCTTTTGAATATCTCCAAGGAGGGAGGCTCTACATCTCAGGGCAATCTGCTCCACTGCTCAGTCATGATCACAGTTAAAAAAAAAAAAAAAAAAAAAAAAAAAAAAAGCAACCACCACACTAAAAAGGCCTTTTCAAAAGCAAACTATAAATTTCATCTAAAACAAAACAATTATCACTTACTTTCCTACTGCTCAGACTGCTGGCATGAACTACCTCTTACTATAAATGACTAGAATACTTCAGTGTACAGGCATTTTGTGACAGCCCTGAAAAGTAACCAACACGTCTCTCAGACACTGGTCAGTGGTGGGACTTGCCTGACAGACAGAATCTTCAACTCCCATTTTAGCTGAAAACATTTACAAAGGCCAGGATTGCTGCAGAATTTGCTTGTAAAGTTCTGAATCACAACAGAACAAAATTATTTCAGGTTATTGAAAAATATCCCTTGATGAAGTTTTAAATGTAAGATCTTATTTCTCCTTCCAAAAACTCTCTCAGGCCAACAGCATCTGCCTAGTTTTGCCTGTTTAAAGTAGCATCATACAGTTCCTAACACTATGATACATTAGTCTCCAGGTGTTTTGAGACTGAAACTCAAATATAATGTCATTGTGCTATGATATTTACTAAATAAAATGATTCTTAGGGAAATAAATTTTTCCACTTTTACGTTTACTGCTGTAAATAGTCATAAAATATTTATATTCAGAATATTTAAGTGGATGCTTCCCTACACCTGCCCTATGCAATCCCAAATTACAGGTAATTTAAAAGCTACATAGTGATAGTGTTGAAGTGAAAAATTAAGACTGCTGCTTTCTGTTCCCTCATTGCTTGTATAACTTTTTTAAACCTAGAAAAGTACGTCTAAAGGGAAATTACCAGGTACCTTTCTGTCAACTAAATAGTCAACAGCATATTTTAGTTCAAAAAAGAAACAGAACATTAAATTGTTTTCCTTGTCACGCTATCAACTTTTTCCTTTACAAAATACAGGTTGCTTTCTGTAATGAGTGAAATTATGCAATTTGCTGTATTACAATTTAATATACAAATGCTGTGCACCATGTATACATATGTGCATGTATATTCATTCTAAGAGTATGGCTGGGGAGCAAACAGAAAGACTGCCCGTTTACTGTGTTCTGGGCACTGTGGGTTACTTTGCACTCTCTAGATGGGAGAGGAAACCGCTTCTTCCCTGGATGCAAATGAAAATTACAAGCTTTGCAAAAACTATCGGAGCAGCAGGCAGGGTTGAGAGAAAAGATGACAAGAAGCAGAAAACCTGAAGCAGCAGTAGAAACTGGAAGATGTTTCAGAAAAGAAGAGGCCTGTCTATATCAAAGAGCAAAATCAAAACAAACTGGAGGAGGAGACTTTCCTAAGATCTAGCATGGATTGTATGGAGTCTGATTCAGCTTGGACACAGCAAGAAGTTGTTGGACTGGAAAGAAAACAGGGAAAGAAGGACACCCGCCTTGAAATTATTTGTTAGAAAAAGGCAGATCTGTTTCCAATTGGTTTTCTTCAATGCACGTCCCCTAGTTTTCCACAGATAATCTTGTTCAAGTTGACGTTTGTGTTCTAATAAACCAGACCACAGATTACTTCAAAGTAATTGTGGGGTTTCTTAGCTGTGCTGCCTACAAAAAAACCCACTCTAATGCACATGCACTAAGTCGAGGTACCTTAAAGCTAGTCTAACAACTTAGTCTTTTATTGATGCCTATCTTTTTTTTTTAATCTCTTGAGTCACTTACTGTAGATATATGCATAGATGCCAAAGTTCATGTGGAACAAATTCAGCAAGTAGTATGTGTAGATGTACGCACATACACACACATATATAAATATAGGTGAAAAGGACTGAGTTACACAATTTGCAGTATCTGCTTCCTTTGCACAAGGCATGCTCTTACATAGACAGACACTTTACAAGAATAGCAGAAAAACTCAGATTTATTCTGTCTTTCACTCTCCATGTGCTGGAGGAACGAAAAAGGCACTCAGACCTCTCACTTGGCTGTGGTGGATGCTACTGACTTGATGCACACATGGTGTACACTCACTAGAAACATGTTTGCTTTTGGTAATAGATTGAAAATCTGGTAAAAAAATTAAATGTTTCCAGTAAATGATTAACTTCATATTTTCAAACAGAATGATTACAAATTAAATGTAGGGGGAAACTGTGCCTTTCATATTGAAGATGTCCAACTCTGGGATAGCAGAGGACAGATCTGTAAAAGGTAACAGAAATGCTACAGACTTGCTTAAAAAACTTCACACATAGAGCCTATCTGCCAGGAGGCTTTTGCAGAACGGTCATCAGTGTCTTAAACACCATGCCTTTTAAAGCTGCTTAGAGAGCAAGCAGCACAAGTTAAAACACAGTGCCGTGCTGTGCGGGTACTCACAGTTTTACTCCGACTGCAAAAGCAACAGCAATGGTAGTAGAATGATGGGAAAACTGAACACTGTTCGGGATGTTATCACTTTATGAAAAAAAGGCAACACTGCAAAGTGCTTATGTTACCTTGTTATTAAATGTATTATACATTCACAGTGTGTGTCATAAGTTACCATAAAGAATTCTCTACTGGCATCTCATACATATTAAGAATAATTTTTAAAAATACCATGCATAAAGGAAATGACAGGATGATAAGCAGCTAGAGTAAATTTTTTTACCATTGACAACTAAGTAGATGATTAATAAGTTTGAAAATAACGCTAAATAATGTTGCCAAGATGGCACAAAATTGTTCCAAGCAATGTCGCATACTGTTTTCTTGTGTCACTTTATGCTGCAGTCTGTAGTACAGATATAACACTTTTTTCTAGAATTTCTACAAAAGCACTCCATATTTCCCAGACATGCAGTACATGACAGAACAAGACCTTGAAGGAAATATAACACTAAGAGAAACCACCAAGACAGGAAGCCAGTATCTGTTCCCATCTACAGTCAGAGCTGTTTTATTTCTGAAATCCATCAATGTTTCATAATGAATTTTCTATTACTGAATTTTTACATTTATGCCTTCAAAACTGTACCTCAGACAGGACTTGAGCAGAATTTTTAAAAACATGAATCAAAGTGATTTGGAGCATCTATCCTCCAGCTCTTCAACATCCCAGATTACAAGGCTTCCTACGTTTCCTACATCTGGATAGCTTTACCTGCTCAGAAGTGAACAAGGCCGAGCCGTGCATCTCTCATCTAAGCTTCACCGCAATACAGAGTGTGCGCGTGCCTTATTCTGTTAAATCACTAGGGGGTTTGACTCCTTAAATATTTTCTGGCACAGGCTGACAGCACTGCATTTAGCACTCCAAGGGCTGGTCATGCATTTGCACTCAAGATCAGTCAGATAAAGGGGGTAAACAGAACTGGAGCTTGGTCTGGGACTCAAAACCTGTCCCTTGCTAGACTGCTCTATTCCTTCATGTTCAGAATTCACCTCTGGCTTCCCTCTTATTTTCTTGCACATTGAACCAACTCTTAAAAAAGATGCTGTAACTTTACATGGTAACTTTGATGGTACTATCACTTTACACTTTTCTTTGCCATACAGGGGCTTTAGCTTACAAATCTTAAGCATGCACACAGGGTCTGGACTTACTAATTTGTGTACTGTGTATCGTTTATTTCCAACAATGAATGCAAATTCTTTTGTGTACCTAAAAATGTATCATAATGTAGGGTAACAAATTAATTTCATTTTATATTTTGGCTACCTGCTTCACATCACAGACATCATAACAACTTGAAACCAGTTTTAATTAGTATAAGAAGAGATAACTGCAATAAATTACAGTCACAGAACTTCCTTTAATATAAAATAAAAGGCTATTGCAATTTATTACTGATCTTTGTATAGAATGCAGCAATGAATCAAATATAAAATAATTCAAACTAGATAACTGTACAATGAAATGTTGTAAAGAATTGCAGTAAAGATGTATGTACTCCTTCAAGCCACATGTTAGGACTACTGAATATAAAGATCACATATACACCAAGAATACAAACTCTAATTCTTATTCCCTGTATAGAAGAGAGACTTCAAGTGGCCGAATTTAAATGAATAATTGGTATTAAACATGGGGTTTTTTTTAAGTAGTACAACAATTAATTATAAAAAAATATGATCATTGTCAAACTTCAGCAACCGACATACCACACTTCTGACACAAAAATAAACTAAAGCGAGGGTCAATCACAGAGTAAACCTGCATTAGATGGAAAGCCTTTTAACACCACAATAACAAAAATGCTAGATTCCAAAATAAGTAATATGTAAAACTTGGGAACATCTTTATTAAGCACTTATAGTATGGCAAATATCCATAGTCATTTTTCTATACATAAACTATTTTCTTATATAATCAGAATACTTTATCTTTACTTAATACCTCCCTGAATTCTAGATCTCAGACTCCACAAATCTTCTGAAAATTAGGACTGGAGAAGAACATGTGGAATCAGCTAGTCCACTGCCCTTTTCCAAAGCTAGGTAAGTTCAAAAATTTTAAAAATATAGTGTAGGTGATAATCCAGATTTCATAACATCTTTAGGCAATCTATTTTACAGTTTAACCAGTAGCAAGTTTTCCTTGTATTCCAGCTCAATCTTTCTTATTGCAACCTAATCACATTACTTCTTCCTCAAGCAAAATGGGGGTGTGGGGGAAAGCACTTCATCATCATTCTCTCTTTTCAGCTTCCTTTCACGTATCTGAAGCCTGTTATTATGCCTCCATCTTTTCTTTGTCCTTCTTTTTAGGTTTGTCACATCTACTAAGCCTGCATCATATCAGGATGCAAAATGAGTCCTTAGTTTTGTTTTAAAGCTATTGAAATGTCAGCAATTATAGTGAGCAAAAAATCCAGAAAAGTCAAATTTTTGTATCCATTCTTTAATCACAACTATTCAAAACTTTCTCAAACATGAATTATATCTTTTTCCTATAACAGCTGTTACTCATTCCATAGTAATTTGATAGCATAACACTGTGCAATACCACTATGAATGTATCAGTTATCCGATGACAGTTGTAAAGGCATCATTATTCCCAGCGTAGAATAGGGAAAATAGTTATATTTGTACAGAGTTTTCCATCCCCAGACAAAGGTCAGAACCGAATTATCTTTTGGGGTGGACAGTCAGCTTCTTTCAGAGCTTTTTGAATAACCTACAAGAAGTATAAACAGAAAGGATGTAGGAAAGGATTAGCATAGTTAAGGAAAAAAAAAGTTTTCCGAGCACTGAAAGACTTGCTGTGGATCTCCTTCTCCTTCCTTTCAAGATCATCAGGGATCTAAGGAACAGCAAAGGCTAATCCAGCCTATAGAAGAACAGGAAGTTTTTCTTGCCAATCTTTTTAATCTAGATAACCGATAGTCAAACTAAGTTGGCAGGTCAGATTTTACCTCTAAGTACATATATCACAACAGCAGAATACATGATATGTGTACTGAATACATAAGTATTTTTGTCAGGACACTGGGAAAAAAAAATTATTTTATGTCATGTGTCATGAGCATATTACGAAGATAATTAGTTTTTCTTCCAGTGTTGCCTCTCAGCTGCAGAGATCAAGTACAACCTCTTTTCCCAGGTTCAACTGCTCTCCAATTCATAACCAAGTTACACCCTTGTAACTATAGCAACTTGTTACATGAAGAATATTATAGTATTACAGATGTACTTTAAGAGTTATAGTCATTATCTTGTCATTCCTTTAAAAAGTTTTCAAGCTGGATCCTCAAAGAAAGAGCTCCAGAGCTCTGAGGAAAAAATGCACCACATGCTCAGGCAGTCGCAACCCTCATACAGAAGGGTAAGTCTTAGTAGAAAAGAAATGTTGGTAGGGTCCAGCCAGAAACTCAGCTGGCAGCAGCAGAGAAAAAGTGACACAAGACAGGACTACGAGGATGAGTAGTTTTGATAATTTTTTTCAGTTCTTCATAATTTTTTTTGAGTGGCTATTCCATACCATTTCTTGTCTTGTTTTCTAATTATTTCAGTCGCACTTAAGTTCAGCTTCCGACTGGGTTGCCCTCTTCCACTCTTATTTTTTCCTTATGCTTTTACTTTAGTTATGGTTTTAATTTGCAGGTATTTTTAATTTTTTTCTGTGTTACCAAAAGCATTACCAGAACGAAGGAGAAAAAAAAAAAACAACAACAAAATAGAACCATCTCTCTCTTTCTTTATATTTGCTCACAGCCTGATCTCAACTATGGTTCCAAAAGCCTCTTAGATGTGCCTTATCTATGGATCACTGGTATTTTTTTCCTGCAGAAGTCCCTGGCCCGCAATTTGGCCACATCTATCACAGGAACAAAAATCATGATACTGAAGAAAATCTAACAGTTCATGATGACTACTTTCATCAACATGTCTTAAAGACTTATACAGATTTATGGGCTCTATACTACAAAATATAGTATATCAATGCAGATAAAGCCTCAAAATAATTATCATCTTTATTTTTTAAAGCATTCTTTAGTCTAAATAGCTCCTGTTAAAATCATGTCTACCAATAAAAATACGTATCCTTACAGACTAGGTTTGAAAAAACAAGTCATAAAATTTATAATTTTGCTGGTCTTATAAATTGATTTTAGCCATTATTGCACCACACATAATTCACTAAAAGTGACGGAATGCTTATTTGGTTGATAGCTAATGTATCCCTGAAGAATAAAAGCTATATTAATACATCATTTTGCCATAAAGGTGATATAGACAGCAAAAGAACATTTTGTCAACTTCAGGAAATAAGAGAACTATTAAGAATTATTTAAAGCATCATAAAGCACCAGCAAAATGTGCAGTTGTCAATAGGGTAGACATTAATCTTTCCATCCCCTTGAACACACTTTCTACATATTGTGCTTGAGTTTGCCAGATATGCAGCTTTATGTGTTGAATACTGCACACTAAAGTGCTGAGGAACAAGTGAACTCTTTAAATAAATACATATTCCTTGAGAAGCAAAGGTCCAGTTAAAGAAACATCCATAACCGAGAAGAAAAAGTCATGGGATGAAACTTTCTAGCACCCTCTTACATTCAATCTCAACTACCTTTATGAATTTTGTGTTGAATATATCCCCCCTTCCCCCACTTAGTTATAAAGGAAGCAGTTACTGTCAACTTTAAAATCACCCATGCAGGTGAAAAAGCAGCCCTACGGCAATACACAAAAAACATCTGGAGTATTGGGCTTCATTCTCTCGTTCACTTCAAGGAGAATCCTCCAATGAAGCAATTACAAAACTAACGATTGAATAGGTTAGGGTACCTTACAATCCTCAGTGTACCAGGCTTTTCTGTTTGAACCATACAGGAACAAGTCTTGTTGGACTGTTAAATGCATTTTTCCTCTAGCATCACACGTTTATACAAATCAGTGCTATCAGACATTATGGTAGATACTGAATTTCATTTATAAGTACCTTCTCACTGCTTCTAAGAGGATTGTTTACATGGAATGAAATTATGCCTCTCTGAAATACCAGTATTTAAGGTGTTGTTCCCACAAGACAGTTTCTTTCTCCTCCTTTCCCTAACTGGGAGGACATCTTTAAATTACCATCTTGTCCTTAAAGCAACCAGACCAAACAACAACTGCAAAATGATGATTCTGAGTGCAAAGTTTCTCTTAAAAATATTAATCTGATTTTGAATCATTAATTTAGTTGATCAACTCATCTGTATTATCAAATAAACATTTAATCTTTAAAGAAAAGCGAATTTAACGTTACATTTAAAAAGTGAAATTCACTTTACATAAAATGTCATTTCAATATTTTTTTCCTCCCAGCAGAACGACTTACCTGTACACTGTCCTCCATTTGTGGGATCCCCATAATATCCTGGCATGCACGTTTCACATTGTTTTCCTGTTGTTAAGTTTTTACATTGATCACAGATATTACTGTTGATGCAGGTGCTGTGGCCATTACACTGGCAAGCTAGAATATAACATTTAAAAAGCCATTACTAAATTGCTCTTGGGAACAAAATCATTCCTATGCGATTACAAAATTGCAGTAGAATCTGAGGAGTTCAATCTGACTAATGACCAGCATATATATTTGTATTTTGACACAGAACCTCTTTAAAATAGCGTTATGACAAGACATGAATTCACGCAAAAGACCACAGAAGTTGACTATGTGGTGACGAGTGAGTTTAGGGTGTGGGAGAAATTCTTTTTTGCCATTGTGAGTGACTGAATCCAGTCCTTATAGCTTGAAAATGCTGCCCAGTCACTTACGAAAACCTGTTAAGAGGCAGGAAGTCACCAACTGAGATGAAATGAAAACCCCCACACCTACACACAATCTGCTGTGAAGCATCTGAAAGGCTACTGCGATGGAGAACATGAACAGCTCACACTCAAACTTCTACCTACTGGGGAGAGAGAATGTACAAAATAATTAACTGAAGATCATCTTATTTTTCACAGTTCTGATCCTTACATTAGCTTTAGCATACTAAGGGGTTTTAAGGACATCAGGACCAAACAGCTCCAGTCTCTCCTCACTACAGTCGACTTTGGAGAAAGTACAAAAAATGGACTCCTATTGCATAATTTTTTTATGCCTGACCTTAAAAGCATAAAATTGCTTTTTGTTAAATAACAACACTATAAACCACTAATCTTGCACCACACCTCCACTCCAGTGCTCCATGTTTTGGAGAAACTCAGGAAGTACTGATCACTTTTGCAGCAAAATCACAATGTGAATTCTGCCAGAACCATTGATCCTGCTGCCAGGAGACGGCTGAACATCCAAGAGGTTTTGAAAGACGACCTCTCTATAGAGCGGGACCCCAGAGCTCATTGTGCTCAGCAGATTAGCAATCTGTCAATTACAGCAGTTTGTCAAATGTCAGACTATGTCAAACCTGTCAATTCCTTGCTGGCGAAGCGTGTGTAAGACTCAGCAGAAGAGAGCTACCTCAGTATCTCTAAGATTTTTGGGGTTAATCTAAATGTCACAGTGACTAGTGCATTGGGGGAGGGGGAAAGAGAGAATCTCACTGCATGATTTAAAATATTTTAGAGCTATTTTAAAATTTAGTAACAACATATTTACAGCCATTGCCAGGTTTGGCTCATAAACCGTTACACCTCCCAAGTCTACAATCTTTTCTTCTTCTGTAGATACGCCTATAGAATACTGCAAACAAGTATCAAACATTTCTGTACTGCTGGAAAAGAAGTTTTCTCACTGTCTTGACTAAATCTCTTAAGAAATTACAAGTTTTATTCTTCCTAAAAATACTTGATTTTTAGACAACTTTGTGTTGTCTTCCTCCAGGCATTTTGCCATTCTGCAGTTTGTTGCCTTTCTCAGAAAAAGCTACATGAAAATACCATGAGCGGCAGCTCCATTTTGGGTTTGTCTCTTACACATTAAATTACTTAAAGCAAATGTTGAAAACAAAAATGCAGCTCAATAAATCAAAAGTAAAAAAAGATAGTGCATTAAATAGATGTTCTATTAAAGTAAAGTAAGATTGACTAATTAAGAATGTATCATAATGTAGGGAAAATGTTTCATTCTGATATTCTCTAACTAGTGGGCCATTGGTTTATAAATTTTCTATTCTTCCTAATGCCTCTTTTGTATTTATTAATTTTTGTGTTATTTAAAGGATAATGAAAGCAACCTTAATTAATCAAATTTGTTATGGTGAATTTTAGTTTGCTGCAGGTCATAATATTATCTTGTCATATACGATAGCTCTTAATTCTCGTATTTTGTTAAGACAAAGAAAATGGAAGAGATTTTTAAATCAAATTTTTAAAAATGTATATACAATAAGAACCAATACAATCTACAATTGACATGGCACATCATTTAAAATTATATTGTGTGTTTGCTGATTTTCCTAAAAATATGTACCTCTGAGAAAAATGAAAAGCCAGAAGAATTGCACAATTCAACAACTTTATGATACAGAGGAGTGCAATCAAACTGGAGACATCAGTATTAAATAATAAAAATAATAATTAAAATAATGATCATTTAAATAAGAACTAGGAGTTAAATTTTAAAAAGTCATTTTTTCTTTAAGTGATTTTAATGTACATCACTAGCAATAACAATCATTTTCCTCACATACACAAATATGATTTAGCTGAATCTTCAGTGAGGCTGGCCTGGAGATAGGCAATTTTTTGTCTAACTTGCTTTTAACTTCTGTGTTGAAATGGCTGGTGAGCTGACAACTGTTGATAATAATAGTTTTAAGAAAATACTTACTACTAGGAAAATATATAAAAAGGATGTCTGCATTACAATCTGGATCTAGTGTAAAGATACGTCATCTAGTTTTAAACAAACTACTTAGAATCAATTCACACTGCTTTTCAGAGGAGAAATTTAGGCTTTACAGATAAATGTGGGCTTCCATTCTACCTAAAGTTCTCTTCTCATGAGAGGAAATGCCAACCCTATTTATTTTTCCTTTTTTTTTAATATGATATTTGCCATTATATTTATAATAAAAGTTCAGTTAAAATACTGATGAAAAAAATAAAATATATTCATAGCAAAAGAAATACTATGACATCTGCTCTGAGGATTATTGATTTCAAAATGACCAGTCACACAAAGAAACATTTTTTTAATGCTACCTACTGAATACTAGTTTTAAAGATCTGAACAGACAGAAAATGAGAATGAATTTAAAATATTTACCACTAACACAATTGCCCAGAGGCATTATAAAGAGCATGGATATGAACTACAAAGAAAACTAAGTGCATACATGGATGAATATGAATGGTTTAGCCAACTTTCATCAGTGAGGCAGAATCATCTTCAAACTACATGTCATAACCTATTTTATTTTATTTTCATCCAAATTACAAACTGTTCAGTAGATTTATATAGACTTAGTATCAATTCTCTCTTACATCAAGTACATCAAATGATTGCTGCGCTAATAATAAACTGTGTTAGTATAATCCATTACAGATAATATTTTAGGAAAATGAAAACAAAAGCTTAGGAACAAAACTTACAGCCTATACCAATCAAAAAGATACTTCACCATCAACTGAAATTTTAATTCTATGACTTCTACAAGATTTGCCTCAAACTCATAAATCTAGTGGGTTTTTAAACTAAAGTGGAACTTCAGTGCATTCTTGGTCAGAACATACAATGAATACATAATTTTATCCATGAAGAGTAAATGTTAAACAAATAAGATGATGAAATCTTCTAACTCAAACATTTTAGACAAGCAATATATATATCCATTACAGTTTCACTAGTGGTAGATACTAGTACTGCAGTGAAAGTCTAACAATGGACTTATTATCAACATACCTGTATTTTAACATAAAGGCTAAGTACTGAAGTTTCCAGACAATGTCATATCATTCTATCATTTCCAGAAATTTACTGGAGGCTTTGTCCTGGGAGAGAGTTAATTGTCTTCCTAGTAGCTGGTACAGTGCTGTGTTTTGGGTTTAGTATGAGAAGAATGTTGATAACACCCT
>JAVKLA010000093.1:33537112-33568584 GCA_034782735.1 Sagittarius serpentarius | reverse complement strand
GGCGGGGGGGGTTAGTTTTTTTTTAATAAGATGCTAGGATTTTACAACAGTTGATGAAGAAACAATTTTGCATTTCTATTTTCTTGGGCAAATTAAAAAGCTTCAGTAACATTAGTAAGAATATCTGTTTTCTGTAAAAGCTGTACTACTTCAAAAATTACAAAGTACACAGCAGGTATTGGTTATACCACAAAGCAACAACAAAGATTTCAAATGAACAAAGATAATGAAGCAGTACAATAATATTACACATCTTCATTAAATCCCATGATAAAATATATATTCTGTGCTTATTATTAATATATATTATGGGACGCATATTTTACTAATTTTACTGATGTAAACAGCCCTTCCAACAGGAAAACTAGAATTCAAGACATCAATAATCCAAATAAGAGTGATGATGATAATAAAAAAATTGTGATGATTCAAATTCAAACCAAAACCTTATTTGAGTATGCAGTATCCTGGGATCGCAGCTGAGTATTCATCTACAGATATGACTCAATGTTCTTATATAGACATTTTGAAACAAGCTAGCATACTACACATCTTTCCAAAAAAGGATTCTTAAGCTCCAAGTCATAATTCAATCCCATTTAATTGATCTATACCTTAAGAGTCTCATCTGTTAGAGTAAATCAAGTTTCATTCTTAAATTTTCATACTGAAAATCTAATCTCCCTCTAGATCTTTTATACTCTACTCTTTTTAAATAATTTCATTTATCATGAAATGGTCTTCCTCATATTTTAAATCTGTTTAGAACCAAATAAAACTCATATTCTGAAGCTATTGCCATTTCTTCTTAATAGGACATTAACATTTTAGTATCTTCAGAAACACCATTAGAGTTCACAAGTTTATCTGAGCTTTTTCTGCTACATCTTAATTTTTTTAAATTAATGCTGTAACATTGAGTCAAATTAACATCAGAATCATTTGAACATTGATCATTATGGGTCCCTGTCTGTTCTCACATTAACGCTGTGGATGCTAAAAAAATAAATTTTAAAACATACATGAACTTCAGGAAGATTCTACCAGGAAGATAGAAATAGTCTAAGTTACTTTTTAAAAAGAAAGTATTTTAAAGGTTTGTGGCGTTTTTTTGGAGGACACTCAAATGGCTTCTACAGGAGTGAAACCTCTCAATTTGGGTCAGCTGCAGCCAGGACACTATATCCAACTAATACTCATGTTCATACCTGGACCACTCTACTCCATAAAGGCAATACCTGAATCCATGTTATAAAGGGTATACCAAGCAGAACAATTTCATTTCTAATTAAACAAACTAACAGCAGAATGAAGTTAGCTACTCTGACTTCAGCAACTATTAAAATCGTTTAAAAGTAATGAAAGTTGTCAGAGAAAAAAATACTCCAGTAGTCTAAAGATACATGCAGATATCAAGAAAACAGGCAGTTAAGAATCTGAATGAGATCTCAGAAGGACTTTAACAGTGCAGCAAGCTGGAGCATGAGCTCTTGTACCATTAGACTTGGAAGGAACCTTATAGGAGGAAATGTTTCAAGTTTCCCAGATATGGAAAAAAGGGGGGAGGAGGGGAAGAAGCTCAACTGTTCTTGGAAATCAACGTCAATCATGTGACAAGTCAGTTTCAAACCAGACCTCATCAGATCTGAAGCTGAATGGTACAAATTTTGTTTTCTGAATACATTAGAAGATCAGCAGAAAAATAAAGACCACCATTCTGTACTGGCTGGCTTGCCCTTTCAGAGATGCACTGTAGATGATCCAAACAATTCTCATGCTGCTATTTATAAAGCTAGGAGCTCTGAAGTATCAGCTGCACTATCTTCATGGAAGATAAAACAGAACTAAAAGTGGAAATCCTCAGACACTCTCTGTAGTGGCATTCAGCTGAAAAACTGAAGAGAGCTAACTGAGAAGTTATTGTTTATAAAAAAAGGCAATATTCAAGCAGAAATTTTTTTTTCTTTGAAATTCTAGAGGTGGTCTAAGGTTGTTCAACTGTCAGCTATTCAAACAAAAGTCATAATGGATGGAAGATGTGGGGAAGAGTAGAATGCAACTTTTTGGCAAGCAGATATTAAAATGACAAAATGTCACCAATAAAAGTATTCTTCATTTTAATTCCAAGTTGTGAAAATAAATGTGAAGTTCTCAGTTGTTATGTTTTTTCTTTTAAATCATACATGCTTGTGTGATTTTTTTTTTCATTCAGAGAAAAGTATCTAAAAACTCAGAAATCAGTCATTCAAAAAAAAATAAAATTTAAAAGAGAATTTTTTAAAATTTTTTTTACAGGTATAGTTACATTCCATTCTTCACTTAAGTAGAAACACTACCCCTTGATAAGAGAATCTACTTAATACATCATTATTGCTGCTGAGGTAATGAAGTATCTACCTAATAAAATTTTCAAGTCATTTAGACTGAAGATATCTGAACCATGTTTCATTCGGACATTAATTTTCTTGTTTAAATGCAAAATATCTAATGCTTTAAAACTCCGGAAAAAAAAATGGTTACAGACATGGAATCTTCTTTTTCTTCAATTTGTTGAACAGAAAACACATTTTCATATAAAACTGCCTTTACATAATGATGAACTGGTATATAGCAAATCCCGTTTGCCTTATTTAATGTAAACTTTTACAGACCCGACAAAAATGACAATTAAATTAACAATTTCTTGCTTTCCCCAAACAAACTGAATCTGCGTGATGTGCAAATACTACACAAACACAAAAACAGAATTAAAAGTTCTGGCTGACATAATACATGTTCTTTTAAAAAGCTAAGCATCATTCACGTGATGTTCTGTCAATTTTATCTCCAAATTTTCAACCTACTTATCTTCTGCCACAACTCACTATCAATATTTTATAAGTTGCAAAATTGATTCCTTATAGGAATGAAAAAAAGTTTAATGAACTGTTATGAGAGAAACCTTTACATTATTACGGTATTATTCCAAATACACGGGACAAGAGATTAAGTGTTCCTATTATTTCTTTATTCTTGGACCAAACATGGGCTGATGGCTGGGTTTAGAGGACATTAGGACCCAAGAAACATGTAAACCCTACTTCTAGTCCACACACAACCTGGACACTAGAACCTGGATTAATATCTGAAATTTACTAACTAAGCATAAAAGTTTACCAGAACAGGTCAACGTTGTACTCATTCATTATATTCCGTGATTACTAAGGATGAAGAAGGAATCTCAGTTAAGAGGAATACAGGCTCTTGGCAAGTTTTACCTGGAAGAAAAATATTCCTATGCCTTATTTGCCTTTAACCCAGATATATGTAGTGGCCTGGTACATACAGCCATTCTTCTCTCCTAAGATCAGAACATATCAATGGTTCCTATTACAGATGTGTCAGGACCTTTCTACTTACTTAGGTGAAAGTAAGTAACTATCTTTTGTATTTTTCGTATTTGTATCCGTAATCTATTAAATGGAATCATGATCTAATTAAGACCCTGAAGCAAGTCGCTTCTTGTTGTCAACATCATCAATCCTGCCACAACGTATCCAGAAATAAAATGTTCCAGATGTGCTGATATGAAAAGACCCTTAAGGAGAGGGAAAGGAAGTCAGACGTAACCAAAAAAAACACTCTCATGGAGAAGAGCAGTAATGGGAGTTCAACAGTACACTTCAGA
Organism: Sagittarius serpentarius; assembly: GCA_034782735.1. Taxonomy (NCBI): domain Eukaryota; kingdom Metazoa; phylum Chordata; class Aves; order Accipitriformes; family Sagittariidae; genus Sagittarius; species Sagittarius serpentarius. The sequence goes on along the minus strand of JAVKLA010000093.1, from coordinate 33,564,917 downwards.
AGTCCTATGTATTAAGTTTGGGTCCCACTGGACTGGAGTCTTTTACAGGTAGAAAATATTTTAATCAAATCTGGAAGGACACTAAAAATACTAGGAATCAGTCTTCTGCAGGATGGTGACTGAGGAATTGTTCTAAATTAACCACAACTGAGATAAGAATCTAAGGCACCAGGCACCTTGCCCCAGCATCTACATGTGTTTACATGTAGATATACATGAATCTACATGAATTTAGGGCAACAAAGCTGGTGAGGGGTCTGAAGCACAAGTCTTAGGAGGAGCGGCTGAGGAAACTGGGGCTGTTTCGCCTGGAGAAAAGGAGGCTGAGGGAAGACCTTATCAGTCTCTACAACTACCTGAAAGGAGGTAGTAGAGAGGTAAAGGGGTCAGTCTCTTCTCCCAAGTAACAAGCGATAGGACAAGAGGAAATGGCCTCAAGTTGCAGCAGGGAGGGTTTAGATTGGATATTAGGAAGAATTTATTTACTGAAAGGGTCATTAGGCATTGGAACGGGTTGCCCAGGGCAGTGGTGGAGGCCCCATCCCTGGATGTGTTTCAAAGTCGTGTAGATGTAGCGCTTAGGGACGTGGTTTAGTGGGGGACTTGTCAGTGCTAGGTTAAACGACTGGACTAGATGATCTTACAGTTCTTTTCCAATTTAAGCAGTTCTATGATTCTATGAATTATGGCACCGACATACACTGGAACTGCATGATGCTGAACTTAACAAGGCCCAGTCACTACTGACTTGGGAAGAAGTAGCTTTAGCTGAGCAGTATACTGAAAGGTACGTTGAGTAGGTTTCTCATTCTCCTGGAGAGGCAATGTACCGATTTCTGATGAAACGTGCTTTCAAAGGGGACATCTGGGGCGTACCTTTGCTGCTTGACAAAGAAATCCCTTGCCTTTTATCTCAAGAGGACGAAACTTTCCTGAATTCCCTTTACCTGCCTGATGGCCTAAAAGAATTCCTTCTATTTCCATGGAGAGAATAAACAATCTGCAAGGGTTAATAATCAGCATTTGCAAGTGAGAAGAATCTAAGGAAGACCAAGACCATTTGTTTTGCATCTGTGTTACAATATTCTCAAGACTATTACTATCATTATTATAACATTGGTTTTATCTGCATGCTAGGAAAATGGACATCTTTAAAAGTGACAAAATAAATCAGAATCTTAAAACTCTAAATTCAGCTCATTTCCTTTTTTAAAATAACTTGATGTTGTACAAGTCTAAGTTCTACATATTATTTATCTAATTTTAACCGTATCCTGTTCCAACATGCCTGTTGTTTGATACGCTAACACTGGTCATACAAACAATCATGGTGTTTTTTCTTTATCTGAAAACAATAAACACTTTTTACTGTTTTAAAAGACTAAATATGTTTCATCATAAAAGAACTGCCAGTAGTTTATCTGTAGCTAGAGAATACATACACAGTACTGACTGCCCACATTAGTAGCTACATAAGGCCATTCATCTGAAATTATTTTTATCTTTAGTGAACATGCTGAATCCTATTCATATAGATGCTCTTTTGAGTGAAAAAAATACAACAGTATATTTAATAGGATGAATGTTCATTAAGATACTTACGGGAGCATGTGGCAGTTTGCCATTCTAGACACTGTCCATATGGGAAGGAGATTATATAGGCGTTTGAGTCAACACATCGTTTTGTACTGCTACACCACATACATTCCATACCATTACTCGTGCAGTTAGAACATGTTGTTCGCAGGGAGCATGGCTTTTTGCAGGGTCTGGCATTCTGGTTAGGACTGACTGGAAAAGAACCACAAACATTTATAATTTTGAACACAAGTTCAATCTCCTTTTTCTTTAATCGTATGTTCCATTAGAAAAATCCTTGTTAAAGTGAAAGTGGTTGATTCCTTAATTAGCTATAAATAACTTCATCCAAACTTATGTTGCAGCATATAAATACAGTAATATTTTATAAAAGCTATTAAGTAATACTCAGCATGAGTCATACTATAGAGTCCATTTAAAAATTTTCACAGCAATTTTATCTATATACTGAAATAACAAATTTAATATTAATTGCCTGATAACATCAGCTTAGTTACTTGCACATACATGACGTAAAATACATCTCAAACTTCTATAACAAGTACAGTAGAGTTCTGGGTCTATCCTTCTCATTAGTTTAACAGTATGTAAGCAACAAATATTCTACCTGACTTACTTATCCCCTAAAATTTCACCTTACAGTGTACATATGAAAGTCACTAGAATCCAAAGGGAAAGTAGCAAAAGGAACATTGTTCAATGCAAAACAGATTTGAGTTTGAGGGTTAGGGGTTTTTTGGTTGGGGTTTTGGGTTGGTTTTTTTCGGTTTTTTTGTATTTCTTTACTAGAGACCACATTCTGACTAGGTTAATGGTGTATGTTATCTCAAAAAGTCATAACACACATAAAGAATTGTATACCCTAACTCCTGATTTTTGCTTTGATTTCAAATAAAACTGTAAAATGTACAAGAACAAGAGTACAGTAATTGTTAGGTAGGAACACAAGAGTATACATAGCACTGTATTTTCCATACAGAAGCACCCTGTGAAACACCAGGAGTAAGCCCTCCTATGTATTGCCATGTTTTTGTATTATTGACATACTCAATACCAGCCAAGTTCTCAAGCCATAATGCATTGCTAAGATAGTACGCCAAATCACTTAACCAAGGGTGTTCCTGGATTTGACCTACTATGCACGTATTCAAGCTGTGGTTTGCAATTAATAAAAAAATACAAAGAAAAACTAAAAAAAAAAAAAAAATCAGCTGAACTGTAAGAAGTTCTCATACGGTTGAAGTACTTTGACTTTTACAGTCTTTGAAGCACCTCAAGATCACAAAAAAACTAAAACAAGACACCAGTAACAGATACATATAATGTTGATCTAATTGTAAAATACTGCATCTTATTAATGTCATTTGTGTTTCACCTAGCGTATCCTTTACATTTTGAGATGTCTTTTCCATTGTTACTGTATCTTTTACTATTCTGAGAAACCTCTGGTAAATAACTAACTATTAACTCAAAATTAAGAACACTGTGAAAGATGAAATTTTTAGGAAATATAGATAGCAGTAGCAACAAGTGTACAATATATACTTTGCAATTATATTACTATTTGGAGTTGCTTATAAGAGAATAAAGGATTGGTAAGGTCACGCTTTGGTTACGCAAGTTAACAACTCTGACAGTTTCACAGCAAAACCATCAGATCGATAGGCAGCGTACCCCAACAATGCAGGTATTTTCCAGTTTTGCACAGACAACGCACGAAATAAATCTGAAGGGGAGCTTTAAACGCCATGTGCGCAATGTCACAGATGTGAATAGAAACATGGGACAATTGAAGCATGAAAATGCTAATTTGAACTACCAAGTGACTATTTGCCACAGTAATTTTACAAACAAACCTAAAAGATGGAAACAAGAATTTTGGGGTTTGTCAGTCTTTTTAGACCATTAAAATGTTTATTGATGCTCAGTGAGATTCAGAAAGAAAACACCAGCCTTGTTGAACACCTCCACAGACACTTTCATGCTACAATCACTGTTGCCAGCGACTACTACTGCTTTAGAGGCAATTCACAAGACTTCTGGTGTAATGCAAACTAAGCCATGCAAACTAATTCACAAGTAAATATTTGCTGCTTTAGGAATATTATTTGTTTTCTAGATTAAAGATCCATATTTTTAAAAAAATAAAGTAATTTTTTTGGTAATTATTTAATCCAAATTGTCCACAAGTTCCTCTTCTTAGCCAAATGAAAACCCAAACAGCTTGCTAATCATTACCGTGACAGTAACTGAGTAGAAGAGCTTGCTTACCAACAGGTTTTTCACACACAAGACCGTCTGCCATAGCAGTGCATGGATTCGCTTTCAGACCCGCCACCTCTGCTCTTTCTAGATATGCACAGAAGCCAGAGTCGTTTGGCTCTCCAGGAAGCCACTGCAGAGTTGTATTTGTAAAAGGAGACATGTCATCCCATCCCCAGTAGGAGATGTTGATCTTGCGTAAACCTACCCAAGGTGAAATTTTCTATGAATCAGAATGAAACAAATGTGACATAATTAGTTAAATGCATTTTTGTTGTTCTTGTTAAAACATTTCAAAGAATAGCTCAACAGCAACAACTTCACATTTTGAGAGAATTCACCATGTTCTTCTCTCACTTTATCACCTCATCAGTCATTGTCTATATAGCTTTTATCTTAATTGTTCTACCTTGCTGACCCCCTCCGAAAAAAAAACCAAAACCACCACACCCACTATATGCTTCTGTTCTACTAATCTGTGTTTGTGCTATTACTATTATTTGATACAGAGTCAGAAACAAGGCCAAATTGTCATAATGGAATTGTTTTCTTGGCAGCCCACCTCTCCCCCCCTCCACCCCCACCCCCGGCTACTATATCAATTACTAATTGCTAGGCCAATGTGGATAATAAAATACACATAAGTTAACAGCAATTCACAGAAATCAAAGTTCAGGAAAAAATAGGATAAATATTCCACCCTCTAAAATCTGCATTGCTGATACTGATCAACATCTTTAGGCAAATTGGAGAGACAGATGAAAGTGGCACATGCACAACGCCAATGCCTTTAAATACACGTTGAATACACATCTATTATTGATTCATAAAGCTATAAAAAATAGTCTAGAAAACAAAAGAAGCATTAATACTCAAAAAACATTTACGATGTGTCAGTAAAATTACATCACACAAATTCTACCCATTTTTATCATTTTTATCTTCTTTATACAATTACCAGGAGAAAAAGCAGATTTTGAGGAAGAAAGGCCTTTGCCTGTCCCAAGATAAATCTACATACATTTCTTGCTCCTGTCACTGTAAAAATCTCAAGATCCTGAAAACAAACACTTTTTCTCATGCAATCTCTGTGCAGGCAGCTTTCATTAACCCCAGTTTAAACATAAGGAACAGAGAGAGAGAGAGACTATGGGCTGTGACAGGTATGTGGTGGTAGGTGAATACCAGAGAGCCAGACACAGCTACCTGTTTGATAGATGCTGTCAGCTCCAAAGCAGAGATGATGATCTGATTGTGAATTAGGTTCTCAGCTGATTTAATTTACAGCCCAAGGTAAATCACTATAATGTACCTAAAGGGAACCGGCAGCAATTCAAGATCTAGGTGGTATTTCACACACAAGCAAACCAAGCCACTGCCATCATCTCTCAGAGAGATCTTTCATCTTTGATCTCACTTCTTTCTTTGGCCGCTCAGGTTTAATCCATGGCTGAAAATCTTTCAGAGCTCTTAGAGTCTACACCTGATCAGAGCATTCCTTTTTTCCCCTGCCTCATTAGATCAAACTGAAATATGAAGGATTATTAATTTTTATTCAGAAATACCACTGGTAATTACTTTTTTAAAAAATCAGTAGGTAGGTATTAGGTCAGTATTCCTGACCTCCCCAAAATGTACTCTCTATGCTCTCTTTTTCTTCTGTCCTACCAGTTGGAAGCATGAGCAAACAAACATTGCTACAGCATCTAACTTACAGATGCAAGAACAAACTTAAATAAACCAGGAAACGACTAGGAAATGTTCCATTCCATAAGCAGCAATGCACTCTGGGAGATTATCAAAATCCAACAAGAACAGCCAGCAAAAATGCCACTGCCCGCTCTTATGTCTTACTTCTGTATTTACTTCATAACTTCATTGCTAGCCAGGTGACCAAATTTCCAGGTGTCTGTGAGACCTCCCAGGTTCTGCATGCTAGAAAGAACATGATGCAAGCAGTAAAAGTGGAACTTGGGCATCTGGAAAGTGGTAGATCATACATCCGTTGTCTTGTTTGTTACTTAGTTGCCCAGACTGCTGTAAATTTGTGTGCATCATGTGCATCAAAAAACCTTAGATATTTATGCATGACTTTAGACATCTTTCTGTAGAATGCTAAGCGTGCACCCCAGGTGTGCATAAAAGATGTCGGGGGTTTAGGCAGGATAAATTCCTGACAAACAGGCCTAAAACAACCCTAAATGCCTACTTTGGGGCTGAGGAATTCCAGCCAAGAGAACCTTCCAATATATTACTGACTGTTTCAATTGCACTGCCAAATAATTTGGCCTCAGCATCAGTATACAGAAAACGGAGAACCTATTCCAGCTATAGTGAAAAGTACATCAGGCCAATAATGAAAACTGACAGTGCAGCAGTGACATTCAGAGGGAAATTTTACTGTTTGAGTAGAAGAGTGTCTCAGAACCCCTTTAACGGTAACAAAGCCCCAGGGAGGATCATGAAAGCCAGAGCAGCCTTAAGAAATAAAAGCAGGACCCCTAAAATGAAAGACTTCTAGCAAAAGCAATACATATTGTAGTCACCATCATTCTTAATAGCTGTAGAATCTGGACAACTTATCATGTCAGGTATCTCAAATTCGCTATGTACCATCTTTGGCCTTTGTTAGTGTAACACAACAAAATACAGACCTGAGCACTGATTAGCATGCTGTCAAATACACACCACCATCAAAGCTACTGCCTCACAGGCTCACTTATACTGCTCTCAGCATGTTGTTAGGATGCCAAAGACAGATTATCCAAAACATTTTTTTAATGTCTGATTAAAGAGCTGAGAAGTAGGCCACCAAAATGCTCCAAGGACATGCTTAAAGCACATATTCAATTATGTGGCATTAATTTCATGACGTGGTGGACTACAGCTGAAGACTGCTGGTGACAGCGGAGATTGTGTGTTGATATCAGCAAAGCTTATCAGAAAAAACGACTGCTGCTGCACTGCATGAAAGCCAACAGGACAAAAACAAATAGTGACTAGAGAATTTGGGAAGTTCCACCTGTGACACCTGCAGCCACCAGTGTGCTGTGACTATCAAACTAATTTCTTCACAAAAGAAGCATAAATCTAGTCCTTATCTCTCAAATTGATGAAAGGTTCACTCATAATAGCTGGGAGTCTCAAAGTACTTGAAGCAACTGAGGGAACTTCAAAGGTGCCGAATGAGAATGCCAATCTAGTTTCTTCTTCAGGCTTAAGAAATAACAAGAGTCGAACACCCTTCACTTCAACTCTATGGTTGTTTCATTTAATGCAAAATGAATGTAGGAAACTGATTCCTTAACTTTGAATGTCTTGCCAAAGATGCTTCTGAAGAGGATCAGACAGGAAGGAAACCAGGCTGCCTGTTCTCTGTGCTCAGAACTCACCTATTTGAGTTTCCAGACCTCTTGAAAAACATTGTTACCAAACCAGGTGGGTGAAAAATACAGTACAAATCAAATCTTCACTTCAGAAAAACACTTGCTAACATGAAATCAGCCCCAAATGTGTCTAATTTTTTCTTCTCAAGAATATCAGCTTCTTTATTGGAAGGTCAGATGATCTTTGCTCAACATGCAAGCAGGAAGAAAGTTACTCCTCAGAGAGTTCTGAAGACTTATTCCTTCTTTCTCAAGGCCTTGAGGAATGTATACTTTCAAGATGTCCAAAAACCACAACCAAGAAACCTATCCAGTCCTCACTGTATTTGGCACTTGGTGAGTTGTTCAGATTCAGAGCTGAAAACAAACTTGCAGCTCAGTCAGAACCAGTTCCTTTTCTATTTGAGGAAAGAGGAAAAGCTCCAACACACACGTGACTGCGTACACATGTGAACATGTACACGTGCAAGAACTTGTCAGTAAACAGTGACATGACCTAGTTCAGGAAATCATTCTTATTCACGATACCTTTGTCTCACCACAGCAGAACTGTCCTGCTGCTTAGCTTGTTACTAAGGAGCCAGACAACAGAAGAGTGGAAATGTACTGAAACTTTTTCTAAGCGATTTGACTGTGCCTATCTCCGTTCTTCAAGCTGACTATTATAGTATCTAATGTATGTCACAATTTTTCTGGGTGCTTTAAAGTAGCCCACACTTGCTGGAGTTGCCTGTCCACTGGGGACAGAGTGAATGAGAACTCCAAAACCATGTGTTTGCTACCATTACTAGAATTTTCCCTCAATGCTAAATGCATGATCATCATGTGTTGCACTGGTAAGGAAGCAACAAGGTCATCTGGAGACCTTCACTCTCTCAGCTCAGCAGGACCCATTCCAGCTCTTGCCTCCTAGCAGAATCTCTTTGATTTCAGCAAGGCTGATATCTTTTCCTAGAAGCTAAAGCTTTTATCAGAGCTACCTCCTCTCTCATTGCTCTGAAACAGAAAAGGAAGGGAGCATTTGCCATCTCTAGAGAAGGTGTAAGAATTCCTTAATTCAAAGTATGCTCTGAAATGCGCTAGCTTTCAAGAAAAGAACAGACAATATAGTCCAACTTGGGACTATAGCTACCTTCTCTCATTTAGAAGCCAAACAAATGGTACAGCTCCATTTTACAGCTGCTAGTACCCAGAAACTTGGTAAAAATTGTGGTCATTCCGCCCTCTTGTCTCTTGATTAACAAAGCACTAGCGGACATGTAGGGTGGAAGTAGACATTGCTATTCATAAAGATTTCAGTCTCACAGAGAGGTAGTGTAAAACAGATGTCGCTTCAGATGTAACATACACATATGCACAAACATACAAAAACAGACCAGTGAATTTTCAGTGACACAGTGCACACAAAAAGGCCACAAGGAAAATGTATTACTCATGTTCTATTAATATTCAGCTCTACCATTCTTCCATGAATATGGAACAATAAGACAGGCAATATCTCCTACTTCTTTGTTGACATTATAAAACCTAGAATTATTTCAATGGAAATTATTTTCTAGCTAGCAGAAGTTAATTGTCATGTTTATTTTAATAAAGTATTTTTTTAATCAAGCAAAAGAAAATATCTTAACAGTTGGGAAAATTTAATAATGAAAATAGCAACACTTCATATTTTTATACATTAGCTATTGAACTACTTTATTTGATGTCTTCACTTCCGTAATACTTGAGCCTTATTACCTCCTACTACTGCTATTAATTACTAATGGAAAAGCTTCTGTTTTGCATAGACATGAGACTAACCATTTGTTTTGAATCATAATCATAACTTTGATTCCTTTAACCAAGATTCTTAGCTGTATCTAGGGAATGATCTTCTATTTATGCCTCTAAGATTTTTTTAACTCTTTAATGTCATTATCTTTTTAACTAGTGATTTATCATTACTTTGGACATCAGCGTTGAATATTTTGTTCCCATTTAAAATCATTAGGAGCTAAAAGCTGTATTTCATCTACATCATGATACATCCACAAAAAGTCACCAAAACGAATTATATCTTTTTGGCTAAATAATACGGATAATTATTCTTTACAGGATTTAGGAATTATTTCAATTACATTATAGATTTCTATGTGAAATGGTGAAGTTCATAAAACTTTGCCTTAGTAATTTTTCCTTTGTGTGGGAAGAGGAAAGGATAGAGAGGAAACAGTGGCTCATAGGAGCAAATATGATTGCCAATCTACTATTTTTCTATTTTTATTCAACATGTATAGGACAGAATTTGTTTAAACATGATTATAGAATACCACTGCTAATATTCTGGCTGTTCAAATTGAGACAGTGTTTCCTGGAATACTGTTACTCACCATATTCTGAAAAATTATGTATACTTCCAAATGTTTCAGTGGAGAATGTTTTTAAAAAAAATCAAGCTCCAAGGTATATCTATGAAAACTCCTGTTATGCACTACATACAATTCATTTCAAAACAACATCAACAATATCCAAGCTTACTCAATAGCATTCTGGGTAAGTTATCAGTTAAAAAAAAAAAAAAAAAAAGGGGTGTGGGGGGGGAGAGAGAAAAATACCCAGAATTTACCAAAGTCAAATTTTACAGTGAAACAAAGCAATGCACTACACAGCAGGTGGCCAAATCCATCTCGGGAAAGCTTGTAATGGGCCTTACTAACATTGCACTGGAGAATGCAATCAAATATACCTTAGGAATTATTCCACAGCTTTATCCCACTACACTATTTAAAATTTAGAACCATTCTCTAGAATATGTTTCTTTTCTCATCTGTTTCTTTCTAGGCCAGTTTTTAAAGCTCACAGCCCAACTTAGAAGCCATATACTCGTGCTTGAAATGCAGCCAGTCACAGTTTATCTGTTTTTATAGAATAATCTTTTATAGCACTGACAACAAGTTGCCAAAAACCCTTTTAAGTGAGAAATCAACTTTTATATTAAGTTAGAAAAGATTTAGGAATTATTAAATTCTGAGATAAATTGCTGGATAGGGCTTTATTTTCATCTGGGAAAAGAGCAAAATTGCAACGGTATGATGCATACCAATAGAATGTCATTCTGTACTTACATATACAGCCTTATTTAATTGAACATAAGGCAAGTTTTTAGCCATTACAGGAATTTATTAAACACTGATCACTAATAACTTAACAAACATGCTCTTCTCTTATTCTAAATTACTAAATTTTAATTTTCTTTTAATTACTAATTATGGAACTATGTTAGAAAGGAAAATTGTGTAACCTTAACTAGAGAGCTGATACTCCATGTTAAATCCACTGTTTAGTCAGAAAATTTAAGTCAGATTAAGTTGCTTTGAGATATACAGTGAGTGTGATCACTTATATTTATGACATTTTTCAGGCACTACTGCTGCCTCAGCGCTAATTTAACAAGGGCTGAATAATTTGCAGATGATGAAGTGAGCAAGTCTACCTTTACTGAATAGCCAATTACTACTGAGGCTCAAAATTCTCCTCCGTTTCTTAATTATGTAAATTGTTAAGGAATTATAGATCTCTTTCAGAAATTTATCCCCACCTTTATTTAAATTCCTTTCATTTTGGATCTTAAATTGTCCTGGAAGCGTACAATACACTTCTGACTCATTTTCTAATGCGTGAATCACAGTATGTCATATACCAAACTGCAACTATCTTTTCAAGAATTGTTTGAACTCCTTGATTTCTAGGAAAATAGTTGCCCTAGGAAAAAACATACAATTAAACTTTGAAAATACAGTGGCCCCTTAGTGCTCACATTTCCACAACATTCACAGTTTTGAGAAGGGCTTGCAGTTAATTTGTCTCTTCTGTATCATTATGAATGAAAAAAACTGCTCACTGAAAATAAAAGCCATATGAAAAGAAACCATCCATTCTATTTACTACCTCATTGCTTGGCTTCTATTCTTTAACTATGCATCTGTTCTAACTATGCTAGATGCCCACACATTTCATATTTTGCTACTATTTACCCAGTGAATGACACATTATAAGCAGTGGAAACAAGCTTCATGATTTCTAAGTGTCTCAGTATCTATTAGACACAAATGATGAAATCTAGATGTAATTAGTAGCAGGAGTCATGCATTAGGTCATAAGAACACTTGTTTCCCCTACTGTCTTCAAATTTTGCTGTTGTGGCATTGGTTAAAACAACACGAAAAATTCTTGCAAACTGCAAAGACTACAGCTTCCCCAGTTTCCATCTACAGAGATTATAGCTAGTATTGCAGTGGGACTTCTGTTTAGATGGAGTCTCTTGAGTCATCTTCTTTATAGGGGACAATTTTTGGGGAAATTCAGGTTCTCTTCTCAGGCATCCAAAGTGAGTTGAGTTCCCCGCTTCCTGAAAGTAGGAAGCCAGTTAAACTAGAGGTGAACTAATGGACAGTCAATGTAACAACTCCAATATGGAGACAAAGTGCTGAAATAATTTATTAGACTTCCAAAACCACAATAGTAAAGTGGGACAGCTAAAAACTGTAGTAAAAAGACTATTTCAGAATAAAAGGAGGTATCAGCTTCACTACAACCAATCATATGACAAAACCACAAAACCATACAGCCCCCTGAGAATACTTTGAGCCAACAAGGAATAACGTAGCCATGCAAAGCTCACTAATTAACTGCAACCTATACTCAAGTGTAATTTATAAAGGATGCTTAGCCCTCAGAATCCTGAGTTAAAGGAAAAGTTGTAAACAGTTTATATAATGAAAGGCATTGTTTAAAATTGTTTTCCTCTTTGTTTTTGCTTACTACACCAAAACTAAATCTTCTCAGAATTTATTGCATGCTAACAAGAAAATTATTATTTCTAGTTAAATCCCACAGTTGTGAGCAAACTCCCAAGAGAACTAATTGCACTTTTAAATTAATATACAACATTTGAATATTAGCAGGAACAATTAATTAACCTCATATTGCTGTTTAATCTACTTTGCAGGAAAACTCGACTCTTCCCTTCCACAATATTTTACTTACTAGGTCAATAAAAGAGCACATAAGAAAAAAAACTGAGTGTCATTTTGCTTTAGTACAGGAATCTGTAGTCTATCCATTGTGTTTACTCTGGCATTGTCTTAAAGAATTTCCTTTCTTTTCAATTTTTTCAATGAAAAATACAAATTAGACTTTAAATTATTGGTGACAGTTTTAGAACACATCTGCAAAATCAACAGTGTTTTGTCTTTATACTACAAAGGTCTTTGATTTGTCCCTGTCTTTAGTACCAAATAAATATTATCCTTATCCTTTAAAAGGAGTTAATCTATTGATTTCCAATTTAGTATTGGAATTAAGAAAAATTATTGATATGCAATGGGGTGTGGAGACAACAGCAGCCTCCTGCCTCTGAACCTTTCCAAAGCATCAATGTTTTGTATTATTCTAAACATGATGAAGAAACTGTTTTAAATTTGTCCCAGAACAAGGACTTTTTGTATTAGAAAACAATCTACAAAGTGCCCCACTGTTTCCATAAACAATAAAAAATTCTTAAGTCTTTCCAGGCTGTAGAATTTACTGACACTAATTTAACAGTTTGTAAAATACACAACAGTTACCAAAGTTGTTTTTCTTTTCTCAGTATCAGAATATCAGACAAAGTAGAGATAAAAACAGATCCATATTCTTATTTCCAAAGGTTGCTCTGATACATTCACTAATCCTGAAAGCTTTTGTTTCACATAGGCGAACGATTTTAAAGCTTTTGATATTAACCACACAAGTCAAACTCCACCATAGATAATAAAGATTAAAGGCATAGTATTCACCTTACAGTTGCTCTGACTACATTTGTGAACTTCACATCGCCACCTGTTACAAAAACAAGCCATCTAAAATGAAATCTCACTCCTTAAATCATTACAATTGCAGTCTGAGAGAAAAGGCAGACAAAAGAAAACCAAGAAGTTTCAGAGAGCCTCTGTCACACCTGATAAGACATTTAGGTTGTCTCACAGAATAAATATAACTAGACAGACAGATACGAAGGAAAAAAAAAAAGTTTTTTTTCTTAATGCCACCGAAAAACACCAGGATAAGTCATGGTAGCATTTCATTAGAGATTCTGATAACTAAATGATTGTTTAACCCAAAATATACTTTTAAAGTGCATACATTTGTCTACAGTTACCTAAAATGTATGTGAGGTATCTCAAATTTACATCACCACATTGGCTCAGGACATACTTCATTTAAATAAAGACAGGCTCAGCAGGATGTCACCTTGTAGAAGTTCTAAGCTCTGAAATGTAAGAAAAATCTAGCTTCCAAACACTAAAAAAAACCTATTTCTCATCTATACCACAAGCCAGTCAGGTAATATCAGTCATATCAATACTCTATCACACACTATTAGATTTGAAGGCCTCCTGTGCAGTATTTTAATAGGAATCGGGGGGTGGGGGGAGCAGCAAAATAAATAACTAGAGAAATCATTGCCATTTGTGATTTTGTTATTTTGGTTTCAATTACATTTTCAACATTATCTCATATCAAAGAGTAGACAGACAGAATGTGTTTCAAGGCTGCAGTAAGTAAAATATCAGGGGAGATCTTCTGACATAGAAAAATTACTTTCTCTCCTTTATTAGCAAATAATAGAAAATACATGTCTTTCTACTAAAAAAAATTTTGCTCTGTCCAGGCCCTACATTCATTTGGGAAAAAAACCAAACCAAAACAAAACAAACCTTAAGTACATAACCTATGTTTGCATCTCCTTCTTGAAATGGAACACTAAAAAGGATAATACAGAGCATTTTGGTTCACAGTATATGTCCCTAAACTCTTGCATTCAGATTTACTATAACACAAAGGCAATCCTTAATTGCCATTTCCTTTTATGCAACTCAATTTATCTGCAACATAACAACTTTGCAAATCATATACTAGCTTGATATAAGCTTTAATTATTGTTCATAATTATCTTTCATTTTCCTGTAACTGTAAAATCCTAAGCTACTGAAAAATTAGGGGGTTTTATACAGAGAAATGCTGCATGTTCTACAAACCGAAATACACACTTTTAAAAATGTCCTTTGCTAAGATGAACTGATTTGCTTCTAATGGAATCTTAACATCCCATCTGAGTGTACACTGTTGGGTTTGACATCTTTGAGCGTACATATATTTCATATACAAGTACCAGCAATGTGGGTAGGCTTTCCAACAGTTTAAACACAACAATCAGCATTTGACCATTTAACTGCTAAAAAAACTGAACATGACCACCCGCGGACAGGTAATTAATCTTCAACTTCCCTTTCTCTTGTCCCACAGTTAAGAAATTAATACAGATCACTTTGCTAAGGAATACTCTGATGGCAGCTTCCTGTATTTGCCAGAGGCATGTAAGAGTTCTCAGCCCTCTACCTCCCCCACCATTATCACAGAAAGCTAATTAGCTTCTGGTTCATTCCAGTGCTGCTCTGCAGGGAATTTCCATGTGCTTCACGTACTAGTACAGCTTCTCTGTGACCCTTTGATCCCACATACCAGTTATATAGGGAGCTAGGGTTTTCTGGAGAAGAGAAGTATACATCTTCCATACTGTCCTGTTCTCAACTCCTTGCAGCCTAGCTACTCGCCACCCAAAACCACTCCTGTGAGCAGTTTTATGGATACTGATGTGAAAGTCAGGATTTTTTTTCTCTGTTACAGTGAAAAATATTTTGTCTTGGTTTGATTCCTGCTGTCACAGTGTATCAAAAAGGGCTGGGATTTCCCAGGTCAGTGTTTCAGCCATTGTCCTGAGTCACATCTCAAAAGTAAACAGTAACCTGTAACAGTTAAATCTGGTAAGAAGAAACACTTGGGAACTGCTGTGTCATTAGCTTTAAACATGACATTTCCTTGATATCCTACACACCACTTATACCAGTTTTTAGCACCACACTACATTTCTTTGAAGGCATAAACTTTCCTTTCTTTGGACAAATCCCTAAAATAGGTTTCTCAAAGCAAATGTAGTTCACATAAGCATCAATTACAGTTACTCAAGTTACCTGAAGCGTATACTTCTGTATTTCATCTAGAACAAATTCCACTTCTTTTGAGGTTGTTAACGAGGCAAGATTCCCACTTAAATTGTAGCAGTATAGTTTGGCATTGTCATAGCTTTCACGACTAGAATTTATGCGGAGGCAGGCATCTCCAATATGACTCCATCCTTCCCCACACAGATGAGCTAGTGTAAAAAGCACACAAGTAAAGCTGATTTGAAAAAACATTTAAAAAACCTAAGGGAATCTGAATTTTATCTTCCCGATATCATGACTCAAAATACATCCCATACTCCATGTCCATTTTCACCTCACGTAAATTCTAAATTGTATCATATTGAATAGTGTATTTTTATGAAAAGAAATGTTTAACAACTTATAAAATATTTTATCAAGTATATGCTAAATTTCAGCATAATGATATTGTTATGACACTACTTCTTCCCTGTATTCAGATTTGAGAACAGCTATATATTAACGATTAGATTATCTACATAATTAATAGTGCTTTAACCAATCACTTTATCTAAATGTTATGTAAAATTCAAAATCTGAAAACAACTGTCCTAGAATTAAGAGATGACAACTCTACCCTGTCTTTGCTTTATCATCCTATCTTCGCATTTGTGTTTGCCTAAATACAAATGCAATCAGAATGACAGGAAATTCAGATAACATCGTAGAAAATATTTCTTCTTCAACATATTTCAGCATTACTCAGATTCAGATAACTATTAAAAGATAAGTAAGTAATTCAGAGCAACTGTTATAGTTAATCTTTACAAAGATTACACAAGCGCAGTTTTAAACTGCACAGAATAAATTGATTATAGTTATTTAATGAATAAACTGAAAAAAACCCTATGTTCGTTAACTTCATCTGGACAAAGATCAAATTGAAAAGGTTCCGATACCTAACTGCATATATGTAGTTATGAATACGAATTACAGATAAATAGTATTTCAGAATGTTAACAGTCACATGAGAATATTTTATGCTAGCATTTCAATATTCACTGCTTTCATAGTATTACCAACATTAGACAATCAAGAAACTAGATCTTAGGCCCTATCTGCACAGGAAAACTGAAGTATAAGTGAAGTATAATTTATAAGATAAAATCCCAGCTAGCAAAAGTAACAGTGTCAGTGAGTATGTAACAGTAAAGGACATCAGCTCTGCACTCAGTGATCCCCGCAGGTTAGAACTCGTCACTGGCTCGTGCAGAGGTACATGCCATTACACCTTCGCTAATATTATTATCTCTCCTGACAAGATAAAAGGTAGCATTGATATACCAATCAGTGATGTAATTACATCTGTGTTCACCTGTACAGGCACAGCCAGGCAGGGAGAGTCAGCATGAGCAAAACAAATCCAGGTCTACTCATTGAACAAATACTCTTTGGCAACAATGGAAGAGATTTGCTCAGTTTTGAAATCAACTACACAAGGCAGCGCCGCCGCCGCCGCCACCGCCCCACAGCCCTTACCAGGGAGCGCCTGGCACTCCTGCTGCCGCTGGTCCCACTGGCAGTTCAGGTGCAGTGAGCAGCTTTTGCAGCTCGTCAGTTTATTGCAGATCTGTTCATTCCTCACGTGACATTTGGTGTAGTTTTTAACCGACTATGAAAATAAAACAGACAAAACAGGATCTCAAGACATATGTCAAACTGTCAAGAAACCAGAAGTCAGAACTGAAATACACAGCAGGTGGATCCCTCCCAGAAAAGCACAGCCACCAAAAAGCTAGGCTGAATTTAAGCTCTTTGTCTAGATTCCCTTACCAGTTGCGGAGAGTACAAAACACATCTCTAAAGCATAAATCACCCCACCTGTCCTACACAGCAACTTTGAGTGGGTCAGACAGTACTTTGAAGATGTCACTTCCCTGTACAGAGCCCAGGAAGAGCTTAAAAAACTAAACTAAGTCTGTTTCTTAGATAGTTAATGGACATGCTCTCACTAAATTATTTCATCTTATGCAGGTTAAAGCAAGCAAAATAAACAACAAAAAATGGCACATAATACAGGTGTAAAATAATTACACGTCATTGACCGAAGGTGCAAGAATATGCTCTGCTTTGTTTCATCTGGATTAAAAGAAACAAAAACAGGAGCTATAAATCAGCAGTCACAAAACACAAGAAGGATTTGTGAAAAATTTCAATCATGCTTTTTTATAGATTTAACTGCAAACCTGTATGCAACATAGCTAGGATAAAATTTACAGAATCTACAGGAAATCATTTTGTCAAATAGTGACATAAAACCAGGAATAACATTATTCCTTTGGTACCTTAGTATAGAAGAAAGAGAGTAAACACTGAAGGAATTTTTAGCAATTTTTACTTGGGGTTTTTGTTGGGTTTGGTGAGGTGGGTTTTTTTTCCTGAAAACTGAGGTCTACCTTTCCAAGTAAGGCAGTTTGAATACAAATTTTTTTCCCTCTGCACAGTACTTTTAATTAAGATATAATATTGATATCTTATTTAATAAACTGCCCCAAATCATCAGCCAGTGAATCAGCTTATCCATAAGGCTGTCTCTACTAACTTAATTTCAAGTTAAGAATTAAAAACACATCCTAATTCAAGACAGCTTTATACTCACAGAACCACAGAATGGTTGAGGTCAGAAGGGACCTCTGGAGGTCATCTTGTCCAACCCTAACAACTCTCGCCTCTCTCTAACAAGAAAAGATTTATTAATGCATAGTAGCAAAAATGGATTGCACTGAGATAGCAAATGTATGGTTTACGTGACAATTCTGGTTGCTTTCCTTTCCAATAGTCTCCTGGAGTAGGATAAAGCATATCGAAAGTGGCAATATGACAATAAGTTACACAGCTGATGGTATTGAAATGACGATGATGATAGGGCATCAACCTACTGCAGTCAGGAAGGAAGACAACCAGCCTCCTTTTAGTTTTGGGTTTTTTTTTTTGTTTTTGTTTTTGTTTTTTTTGTTTTGTTTTGTTTTTTGTTGTTTTGGTTTTTTTTAAAAAAAAAAAAAAGGCCTGAAATAATGCAATTGTTAAAATGAATTTTCAAGCTCACACAGGACAAGCTTCATTCCTGCTGAACACCACCACTGTTTAGGGATTTGTTTGTTGCCTTTATTGGATCAGATGCCCTTCAGTAAGCTTATTATAAAAGGTACTCACTACTTTTCTGGTCTATAAGAACGGCTACTTTGAAGCAAAAAGGAGAGAAGCAGTTCTAGGAGAAGTCATCTACACCACAGTATGAAACAGAGCCAAAGGCAATGCCATAAAGTAATAGAATGTTTATCTAGGCCAATAAATGCATATGAACAGCAAAGCACAAAAACCCTTTGGTACAAACCCACATTTAGTTTCACTCAGTCATGAAGCATATTCACAAAACTGCCTGAGAGATGCTTTAAACTGAATTTTAGAGCACAAGTAACCACCACCTGCTCATTTACAATACCTCAACTAATACTCACTTTTAATACTTCATGATGACATAGTCAAAACCCCTAAGCATTCGGATTGTTTTTCAAAATCGTATACTCTTTAGTGATATTGCATACAGATTAGAATTTTCCAACTAAACCAAGATATTTGTGCTATTCCTTTCTAATCGTGAAGCTTGTTGTGCTGGTTATTTAATGTTTAAAATAAAATTCAAAGTACTAGTGACTATTCTGTAATAATGTTCTCCGCTGTGTTCCCTTATTCCCAGCACTTATTTCCCTTAAATCCAATGTAAACATTGCTTGCCTGAAAAATCTCATTAGTTCAATGTAGATGTGAATCCAATAGGTAATTCATATTAACACAATATTAAGGTTATAACTTAAGCTACCAAACCCAATGAAATTCAGAAATATGACAGCTCATCTGTTACTGAAGTTCTGTATTGCTGTAGGATATTTATAATGTTTACACACCAAAGTATGAGTAAATCATGTTATGTATAAAGCTTCCCACTTATGTCTGATTTACTTAGATTTTTTCAGTACTCATCTTGATATGGTAGTATATAGACAGACTTATGAACTGCAGTGATTTTCTGAATATCCACTGTAGGATGAAAATATTACAGTAGTTTATCTTAGAATTTCAGAAACTGCTATTAAATAATGTACCTCTCCCCTCCTCCTGGATTTTTCAGGTTAACAGTATAATCTTGTCTAGTTTGCCTAGTCTAACTGTAAATATTAATTTAACAGATTTGCTACTATTTATCTGACATTACTCCCAAATCTTACTATTGGGTACTCCTTAGTCTTAAATTTTCTTTTTTTCCCTCCTAGATAAATTTGATTCTATTCATAATTCCTTCTACTACTTTATCTGTTTCCCCTTGACTATTCTTTAAATGTAGGCAAATTCTCAAATGTAGGCAGATTGCTATTATTTAGTAGTAGTAGTACAGCATCCAACGACTCCCATCATGAAAGAGGACGTTAAATTTCTGGAAGCGGCGCAAGCATTACAAAAAGACAATGATTCTTCTCTTTAAGGCACTGTGTAAAAATATTTAACAATGTAGAACTATGGTTCTCTTTGAAGCATCCTCTATCGTCCTGTATCCCTCAACAAGATGCTCTTTATCATACCCTTCATGGGTTCTACAACATTTATGTTGCCACACACAGATATAAAATACTTTTAAATCACATAGCAATTTGGGCTGTATTTAGGTTACACACATCAACCAGGGCTTTATTATATTGCATGCGTGGAGACCGACACACAAGAAATTCAGAGACTGCTATGGGCAATAAGGGTGTGGTTGGTCACAGCTACAGAAGGAACACGTCCCCCTTGTAGCAACACGTCCCCCTTGTAGCTTTTGAAAGCAATGAGGCTTTCAAAAATGCAGTATAGACTGGTTGCAGGAATACATCAGCTGTGCCTCTTCCCATCACAGTCTCTCCAAACAAGAAAGTCACATGCACTCCACTTGAAAAAACACATCAGACATACTCTGACCAAAGAAGTGTTACAGCCATGTTATTGCCTGGTGGGTTTGATCCCAATAGATTAAGTGTTCTCAATTTATTTTGCCCTCACATATATCTGCTGTTTGTTACAAAGAGTAGGTATTTTAACAGGCTTAATGTGCAGGTTCAGAATAAGAGCTGAAATTTTAAAAGGAAAGTGGGGTTTTTTTTTCAATTTTTTTCCAAGCACTTGTATAGTTTTGAAAAGAAAATATTTTCTCTCAATCAACATTTTTCAAGTAAAGTTTAGTATTATATTACTGCTGCATTTCAAGCTTTCAAAGTACTTTCCTTAAGTAATACGGGAAAAAAGTTACTTTATTTGCAAACTTTTAGTGCAGGCAGTTAACATTTCTATAAACTAAAGGATTATAGGCCAATGTTGTAGACAACCAGTGGAGCATATTACAGCTACCTTATCTGCAGTGATTACTTCAATTTTTACTGTAGAGGAGTAAGACAACGGAAGGGGAGAAGGAAGCCGTTTCTTGTTAATTCCTGAAGTGTGCCTTTCAGGACTGCTTTTTGGATCTGAAGTGGAGTTTGGTGTGGAGCCAGGAAACAAGAAGAGTTATTTCGATGATATAAAGAATCAAAGCCAATTTGTTTTGATAACTAGTGCAAGCATTTCGCATTGTTTCCCAAAGAACGGAGTGCGGGAAGAGACAAAGTAGGTAAAAAAAAAAGGTAAAAAAGACAGAGAAGGGAAAGCCTTCAAAATTCTTTCACATATAAATATCAAAAAGAAGCCAGCATATTGTCCAGTAACAACCTACATGTGCACATAAATATTTTTACATTTTTCAGCCTATAAGTCTATCAGCACTTGAGCCAATCATAAACAAAAGTGGCACAGCACATGTCCAAACACAGCTCACCCTCCTCTTTCTCAAGCACATTTCTTAAAGAAGGCTGGCAAGCCAGAGGCATTCCAGTACCTTCAGGGCTTCAATGCAATAACACTTTTTGAATGCGCCTACACGTGCCTGCAAAAATAAACAGCTTTATGGCCATAATGTGGGCTTGATACATTGCTGTCCTTAAAAATGATTACTCCTTAATATATTAAGGCTCTCTGACACTTTATCAACCAATATTTTGCTCCATTTCTGAAAAGGAAAATAAATTGATAAAAGTAAATTTTTTTACTCTAGAATTCAGGCTCTCTCTGGTCTTCCTCAGTAAAGGAAACTTTGCCTTTTGTTCCAACTGGTCGGCCCTCTTCAGTCATTTACCATTTTATTTGTCACAAGGTAGAAAAAGATTTTGCTTTCATGGGATGGCTCCTCCCTGAGAAGCAAACCAATTCTTTGTTTACTCTTCCATGCTGCTACCTCAAAAGAAAAGGGACACCTTGTAAAGGCACAGCAATTTAAAACTAAATTCATCTCTAACCCAAAACTTTTTTTTTTTTTTAAAAAAAACCTGGAAGGTAAAATTGTAAAATTCACAGCTTTTCCTAACAATATTTCCATTAAAAATGTACATACAGTCAATTTTTGGAACAACACAATCAGCAAAGGAGTATCATTCTCACAGGATGTAAGATAAAGCTTTTTATGTGCAGATGTACAAAGTGAATCAGTTTCATAAACATATTAAAGGGATCCAGATCTGGTGGTTTTCCAAGAAATTTTCCAGAAATAGGAGAATGCACCAGAACCAGTGAGGACCAGGAAGATGCTTAGGATATTATATAGTACAAATGAAAGTATTAAAGTGCAAGATCAATGTAACAGACTCAAGGGTAATGAACTGCTAGTAAAAGTCAATACAGTCTACTCCACAAAAGTCAGATATATACCACAAGCAGGACACAGAACTTTTTTTTGAAAAAGCAAAAAGGAAGGAAGATGTGAGACAGAGAAGCTAAGGAAAAAAGGCAGATACGAGCATGACAGAAAGCTGTTTCTCCCAATTTTAGAAGAAGAAAGAGTGATATGTGGTGCTCAGAGGAACACATATGCAACAGTATTAGGATTTGCAAGTCAATCAAAATATTCCTGTTTAAATTTCCATCTTTGATGCAGGCATCCAATGAATGGGAGAAAAAGAATAGGTACATCAGTGTCCAAAGAAGGGCAACGAAGCTGGTGAGGGTCTGAAGCATGTCTTGCTAGGAGCGGCTGAGGGAACTGGGGTTGTTTAGCCTGGAGAAAAGGAGGCTGAGGGGAGACCTTATCGCTGTCTACAACTACCTGAAAGGAGGGTGTAGGGGGGTGGGGGGGGTCCATCTCTGCTCCCAAGTAACAAGTGATAGGACAAGAGTAAATGGCCTCAAGTTGCACCAGGGAGGGTTTAGATTTGATATTAGGAAAAATTTCTTCACCAAAAGGGTTATCAAGCATTGGAACAGGCTGCTCAGAGAAGTGGTGGAGGCCCTATCCCTGGAGGTATTTAAAAATCAAGTAGATGTGGCGCTTAGGGACATGGTTTAGTAGGGGACTTGTCAGTGCTAGGTTAACGATTAGACTAGATGATCTTATAGGTCTTTTCCAATCTACGCAATTCTATGATTCAATGACATCATTACCTTCTTTGTGACAAAGTCTTATACAATATTCTGTGTTTCAAAGCTGAAAAAGGCCCTGGACTAGATGTAAGAGGCCCCATGAAAGAGCTTGAAAGAGGAAGTTATACAGATATTAGTATGTCATACTACATGAAGTCTGTACTTGGCATGAGCCAGTATTAATAACAGTATTATAGTTGCTTTTGCCCCTATGGCAAAACAGTATCTGTATTTGCACATTTTTGGGGGGGAAAAAAAAAAAAAAAAGGTAGAGTAGGTGATCTTCCCATTTTTAGCATCCGTTAATCTGAAAGATAAAAATAACTTTTATTTTATTTTATATATGAGCACTATATTTTATTATGGAATAACTTTAGTGTATTATGTAAAACCACCGTAAGCAGTCTGCGGAATTTCAATGGTGTAATTTCTCAAGGCAACTTTCAAATCCTTATTATAAGAGACAAATTCTTTAACAGATACATTTAATCATAGAAAATAAACAAGGCACTACTACAGCATGCTGCTCAATCCACTCACTAGCCAGATTTCAGTACCATCTTGAACCACTCCACATATTTTAAGTAAACTGTTTCCCAGTTGGGCAAGGCAGGATAAGCATTCACCCCTCAGCATTTGCATCAGATATGATGGGGTCAACTAAAACCATAGTATGCAGGAGCATCCCACTTATGTGAGTTTTTATGGGAGAAAAACAAACCAGCTTGCTTGCTGAGCCAGACCTCCAGAGCCACCTGGCATTGCAAGGCTCTGCTTGCAAATACATCAGATACGAGTATGATATATACCTTGACGATCCACGAGTCTGCACAGTAGTGGAATATAGTGTTCTGTTCATGTGCTGACCCACATCAGATGCTGAGCATAGGCAGGTATATGGGTATCATCAATGCATTAGTACTACTTATGAAGTCCATCTGTCCAGACAGAGTTATTTCAGGGAAATTTCCATATTTTACAGCCCTTCCAATCAGCAGAACAGTCACTGCTTTGCAAATATCCATGACCACAAGGCCAATGCCAAACTGATTGCCAACATATCTTTAGTATGCTGGCCAGTTTCCATGAAGCAAAAGCAACAGATTCTAAAATATTACTGTCTGTCTCATCTAGATGTTCTATGACCTAAGTCATAAATCAAGGCCTTGGTACAGCTGCAAAAATGGGGCTTTCTCCTTGTGATGTTTCTGAGTCTGCAGCTTGTCATCCCATATTATCATCACAGTACTGTCACAGCATTTTCATTTTGTGGGCCTAGTCCAGAAGTGGCAGTCTATGAAAATGGATAATCAGCCTGATCCATTCCATTTCTCCACATGGTGCCATTCTGCTGATGCTCTTTTGGTGGGTTGATGTTGATAGCTGCAAAATTCTGCCTCCATCGTCTCCCAGCCAATACACTAATTTTGTAATAGCCACCGTCAACTTATGATAGTAACTCTTTTCAGAAATTATTTCAATGAATTTTCACTATCCCATTCTTTGGTAACTCTACTAATAGCCTTTGCTATCCACTTCAAACCCTGAATAAAAGACAAGAAATGATATAGAGAAGACTGGTGCATCATTTGCTAATTAAGCTGACAATCTTGGTCATGAAAGGTTGTCAAAGAAGGATACTGAACCGAGAAGTTTGTGCTAAAATACCCAGTGCTCCACATTTATTAGGGATGAAGATGGCCTGCTCCTTAGCAACTGTTCTTTGCTTAAGAGTTGAAAACCACAGTTAGAAAATTGGCACCTACTATAGTACAATGTGCTAGGGAAAGAAGAGCCCTTGAAGATCACAAAGGAAACTAACCATTAGTGCCTGGAATGTGAAATCCCTCTGACAGACTTATAACATGGCCGCTGATGAATTTGTGTCTGCATTGCTTTTATTAGTAGTGACTAGCTACAAATGCCAGTGATTAGAGCTGGCTGTGCTCATTCTGAATGGGCAAGATTTAAGTCAGAGTCAATCCAACTCACACCTTAATTTGTCTGTCTAGAGAACAAGATCGATTTGCATCAGGTTCAAACCACAGCACAGGCTACCTTTTTTACTAGCGGAAGTATGTAAAGAAAGGATTTTGAACTTAAGTACAGCCAGGTGTCTGGAGCTAGCTGAAAAAATATAAAGGGGGCAAAATTTATAAAGCTAAAATACTATTATAACATCAAAAATCAAATGAACAAGCAAGAGATGCAGCAGCTAGTGGATAACAAAGTATAAAATATGGCACTGAGCAATATTAAAAATAGAAAAATATAAACTTATATGAATCTGTGTGTTCTTATTGCTTGTATTTACAAAGATCACAACAATCTTACCAAATCATCACAAGCCAGTTAATCTCATGGTGACAGAGGCTCATATTCCTTTAATGAGATGACAAATAACTCCAGGACTCAAAGAAAAACATTTCTATGATGATCAATGATCAGAATATCAAGACTAACAAGACTGACCTGGTCCTGTTTGAAAAGGAAAAAAAAAAAAACAAACAGCCACCCTTCATGGGATTCCACGGTTTCTGCCTGGGTACTGTACACCACATATGCACAAAATCCAAGTTGATAATGACTCTGGGACATTCCAAACGTCATTGATTAGGAGACAATAGTATTTGTCCTGAGATACACACAGTGGGCTAACACAATCCTGAAGAATAAATTAATTTTTTTTTCCCTGGAATCAGTATCTTTCCTGCGGTCCAACTCCCCTCTGCAACATTTTTCCTGCAAAAGCCAGGCAAACGTGTTTATGTGCTGTTCAAAACAAGCTACTATTAGTCTACTATACCTGTTCGCGTGCTGCAACAGGCCTCTGCCTTAGCTAGAAAAGAAACAGTGTTGACAACACGGTCATAGATTGGGCAAAGACTCACCATGCTACAGTTACTATTTGCTGATATGCACTTCTTGTCGTCACACCACTGGCACCCGTTCGTATTGGCAGTACAGCTCGCACAGTCTGCGTATCGGTAACATCTGTCATCTGCAGCAGCTGTAATACAAATTAAAGTCAAAAAACCACATCGCACAGGAGAATAACACCACATTTTAAACACTTGGTTAGAGCATTTTCTGTTACATCCTTCATTTGAACTCTAGCCGTTCATAAATGTTCAAGTTACTGTAGGAAATTAATTCTATTCAGTTAATGAGATTTACTCCTTTAAAAATTCCTTTAGTAAAAACTATATTTGAAGGCTTATAAGTCTCATATCAACTAAAGGAAAATTCACTGATTTGCAGCATATAAGCTCTCTTTGTACAGTACATAAGAGTATCAGAAAGTTTCTTAAACTATTCATTCTTTACTGCTTTAACACAGAAAACGGATTTTTCTTCAGATGCAGGTTTCTTGCTATGCAAGAAGGCAATGATAAAAGTAGTAAGTAAAAAAAAAAATCTAAGATTGATATTAGCAACATACAAACATTTTAAGTCTTTATAAGTTAATTTATAAACCTAACAATAACCGTTAAGTTACAGTTCTGCCCTTTCTCTACAAAAAATATTTGAGGTAGAGTTCTTGTTAAATCCTTAATACAAGCCTTCAGGACTTGGACTAAAATTTATGTCATTTAAAACAGTTTGGGACACAAATTATTACTTTGGTTTAAAAGAGGAAAAAATGTGAAAAATCACCATGACCCAAAATAGGAGAATTCCTACCATCTCCTACACCGATTTCTATGTTTAACTCTTGTGCGGTTTGGCTTCTCTCATCTCGGCATCATGCAAGTTTAAGAGATTCTCTTGCCAGTGAAGCTTAGCTATCCAAGAACTGATCTTTTGAAAACTCACTAAAATTTCTTCTTATCCTTTAATATTGACTATCAGCAGTTTCTCAGGTGATACTCTCAACCAGGTAAAAACTGAGACAACTGGTGTAAAAGAATATATGAAAAGCTGGCTTTTGGCAGAATATTACCACCTGAAACTGGAAGGATTTGACAGCAGTGAAGCAGTGCTGTCCACACAACTTCTTCGGAACCGGAATTCTACACACCTCATCTCTTGCATTTTTATTTGTAGTTTATTCGCACTGCAGCAGCAGTACTTTAGAAACTGCTCTAACTTTTTAATTTTCCTTCAGCCTGTCTGTGCTTTGTTTTGTTTGTTTTTTTAAGCACCTCTTGATATGATCAGCTTTTAATAAGACTGACTTTTATCTGTATTACTTTTGAATTTAGTGTCTTGAGGTTTTTTTAATAGAAAGAGCTGAAAATTTCTCGACTCTAGATCTCTAAATGTTACAAAACCATACAAAAGCAGTTCTTCAGAAAGCTTTGCATAGATAACCTTTTTGTTAGATAATGCACCTTTTTTCCAAGTTTGGAACTTTATATCCAGTTCAGTAAAAAATAAAATCTAACAGAAAAATATACTGTCTTGAAGCACTGATTAATAGCAGAGCTAATAATTTTTTAACAAACTTTAAAATAGACTGGCAGTTCAATTATAGGGTAGATTGTACATGTAGCACACAGCCAGAGTTTGGTTAGCGATTTTGTACTGCGCTACAAGGAAAGATGCACAGAAAAAATAGCAGGTGTATATGTAGCAGGCAAGCATATTCTGCTCATGTGAAGTATAAGAACAACACTTTCACAAGCAATTTATCTGTGACAAGCCAAAATACTCGGAATAGGGTGAAACAGTTATTCATAATGCTAAATTGCTGTTTCAAACAATACAGCTATCACAATGCCGCACAGAAATTCACATGACAAACTTGAACCCATTTTGACATACTGCAGCAAAGGGCTTGTTTACCCCGTTTGTTTCCAGCTGTGACTGTACTATAGTCATCTATACAAATGCTTCTGTTTGATAAGAAATCTACTTAAAGCAGTGAGGCTTTCCCTCTCTCTTACTGGTACATATGGATGTCAGAGTGCCATATGCCTGTAATGTCAGGTAACATTTGCAGTGCCCATCTGTGCTTTCACTGCTGTTATGCTTTCTTGGAATCAGAAAAATATGAGGGGTGGGGAAGTGTAG
>JAVKLA010000093.1:33508415-33529071 GCA_034782735.1 Sagittarius serpentarius | reverse complement strand
TACATTCATTTTTCCCCAATCGAGTCTGTTTTGCCCGTAACAGTAATTGGTTAAGTGATCTCTCCCTGTCCTTATCTGGATCCACAAGTCCTTCGTTATATTCTCCCTCTCCTGTTCAATCAAGGAGGGGGAGTGAGAGCGCGGCTTTGGTGGGTACGTGGCGTCCAACCAGGGTCAACCCGTCACAAACGTATTACTTAAACATAGGGCAGATCTGGAGCAGAAGCAAGTTAATACAGCTCCATTAGATTCATCTGAATTAAGTTAATAATGTTGTTTTGAAAATTATACAAGTTGAGCACCCAACTATCTCCAGTTCAAATTTTGATTTATGCAAATTTAAGAGAACTGCACATCTACAAGCTGTTTTAAAGGTGATTACTCTCCCCTGTCTTCATCTGATTTATTAAATTATTTTATGGACATCTCAATTATTTTCAACAACTAAAAGACTATGAGAATGACCCCAAAAATCTTGACAACTCACTCCCAAATCTACAAAAATTTGTAAAGAATATAAGAGAACATCAAGGAACTGAAATATTCCCTTTGCTGAAAACACTATAGAAACTCAGATAAAAAAACTGGAAGCACTGAACAGAAAAGAAGCCTATTTACACATCATCTTCATTTTCCTCCCCCACCCTGCAATGCCCAATACTGTGCTCAAGACTGAACAGAAGCACCATGCCCAGTCAGAACTTGCAGGTGGAACTCTCTTGAAGTGATACTCTCACTGTTCCCTTTAAAGAATGGAAAAGGTTCATACTACCAAAATATGATAAAAGAAAAAAGACTTATTTTATATAGTTTAATAGTAGTTAGAGTAATGATCCAAGACATGGGAGAAACGGGTTCATTTCCTACCCAATGGGATTTAAACCTACAGCTTTCATCTGTGAGGAAAGTGCCCTAACACTTCAAGCTAGGGTACTCTTCACTACTCCATGTTAATGCTGTTCCACTGAACAGAAAAAGAGAAGAATTAATAGCGTTAGAAACAGGGAGCAAAAGTTGTTAGGACAGTCTCTAAAAAGGGGCGTCCAGTGTTCCATACTTTACTTCCAGGATCACATTTGTGTTCCTGCACTGGCAGGCCCATTTAGCAACCACCTCTTACTACATTTGGAGGTATGCTTTAAGAAAAGGTATACAAAACTACCTACTTTATGTATTTCGTTTACAAAAATACATTATCAAATCATTTCTCACTTTCAAAGTATTTAAATAGATTTGAAATGCCAATGTATTGATCCCGCTCAATCACACTCTCTGTAACAACTGCCACACAGCCTTACATACTACCTCGAAACCAATGTCAGATTATGCTTGTATGTTCTCTTTACATATTTCCAATAACTACTCATGTAGTTTTACTCTGGTAAAAGAAGAAATGTTAGTTCGCAAAGTATGGAGACACATTATACTTCTGTCTGGTTCTCTTTTTTTTTGTGACTGGACAACCAAACACCATGAACAACTAAAACACCATGAAGTTAGGTAAGAACAAAAAACTTATTTTCCAGTTCATTCCACACTTCATAAATATTTTTCTTTATTCATGTAATAAAAATCTCCTTACTCTCAGGAAAACATAAAGGCAAATATGTTTGAAACAGCATGAGCTGAATTTAAACTATAGATCTAACAGCTATAGCAAAGTCTATATACGTAACAGTGACTTCCTAAGCAATATTAAAAAAAAAAACTAACAACCATGAGCTTTACTATTAAATGGAGCAATTAGTGCATTATATTATTATGGTTTCGCTCTTCTAATAGTACAGTGATACAGACATAAGCGCTATTACAGACTGTGCCAGAACTACGTTTATGACTTAAGTGCTCAGAATGCATAAAACTTAATCTGTCACAGCCGCTGCTTTACATTTTCTTTGTGATAGCACATTGATAATCCATTTCTAACTCCAGAAGGAAGGGGAATTGTAAAAATAGATGGGTTTGCATTGGGGGGGAGGAAAAGGTAAAAATCTTTACAGACATTTAACTTACTCATTTTGTTGAAGACAAAGACTGAAGTTGAAACAACTTATTTTACAAACAATTTATGAAAAAACAATTCATTTTATTACAAAATACAAGTAATATGTTTGATTATAAGTGAAACTAGAATTAATCTCATGAGATAATCTTGAAAATTCTTTCCAAACGGAAAAGTTTAAGCCTTGTTTGAATATCCTAGAAGAAATTTAATATTTCACACGCATATTGTCTTTCATAAGCCATGGAATTTGTATACTTATATATACTTGTATATTTAATCCATAACAATAAATTGAAATCCAGACAGTAACAAGAGTTACAAAAGAAACATTGCAGAGTGTATTATTAAATGTATGGGTTCTTGCATTTCTCCCCTAGATACAGACAATGCTGAAATGCAACTAGCACTAGGACAGAGCATGGAAGTAACTGCCATGTTCCAATGATTTCAGTTTTTGGCTTTTATACAGGCTCCCTGTTAGTCATTTTCTATACATTTCTAGGGTATCCAGACACCTTAGCAATTGGCATACATGAAACAAAAGGACAGAGACCGAATATCTCATACACTGAAACTACAGAAAATGCCTTAGGCATACAGAAATATATTCAGTACCATTACCATTTGGCCAGGAACAAAAATAAATATCCTTACTCTTAGAAAAAGCATTTTTTCTTTTTTTTGTTACTTTTATTTTTCTAAATACTGGTCTTAGTAGTTAGAATCTCTGTTTTAAATTCTGATTCTGTGTGTCCAATTAATCTGTTTTTATCTGCAAATTTTGCATTTGAATACTCATAAAATCTAAACTAAATTACTTTCCTAAGCTCTGATTGGAATAGAAATGTAGAGCTCTAAGTATTGGGGGGGGGGGCAGCTCCTGTATCATGCTTTTACAATTAAAAAAAAATAAAAAGGGGTCTTATTAACCCAAACTAATGCTTCAAAAATCTATCCTAAAGTTTTAGAGTATTTTTTATCTCCAGTTGGGCTGAAAACAAGTTCAACATACACATGTGCGCATTTGTTTATATGCATACCTATAAATATGTATTTAATACATATATGTATATACATAGTGTGGTGGTTTGGATATTTTAGTTTTAAGCAGTACTTCAACAGGTTCCCCAGGGTGAAAATTGAGCTCCCTCCTTCAGAAAATTAAAACCCAGACACGTCCTTCCAACTGCCCATTTAGAGAGAGAGCTTTCCAGTAACGCTAGTGTCATACAAATTGTAATTCAAATTTATACATTTGTCAGCACTGTAACATTAATTATAGGGCAGCATAAGGAAGACAGACACATGATGTGGTTTTTTAAACCTTCATACCAGATACAAAGATTGAGGATAAAAGTGAAGAAACAAAGCTGTAATGCTGCATCCCTCTTTTCTTCCCAAGCCTACAACAGAGAACAGAGCAAGGTAGGATTCTTGCTCCAGATCTGGTTACCAGACACAACCTTGTTCGTAAAAGCTGGCTGTTGGTATAGCCCAGAAGATGGGAGTGTGACTGAATATTCAAAGTGTAACTTCTGGTATTTTTCAGGACAATACCACAGAGTTCTGTTTCCTCTGGGAGGGCTTTCCATGGTTGTTGCAATACCAGAAGGTTGATAGCAGCAAGAAGAATCCATAACAGTTTTCAGCTCATTTTGATTACACTGGACCCCATTTGATAGCTGATTCAAGTATGCTATTTTTCCTCAAATTCATGTAAACGTATGTATAAAGCATGTCCTCAAATCTTCCTAACTTGCACGAAATAATCCTTAGTCATGGCCAAAGAATGAGATGTCTTCACAAACTGGTTTCATTTTGTTTATAAATGTTTAAAAAATTAAGAACTACTTTGCATGGAATGTTATTTATTTCACTACTCTTACCCTTTCACAGAATTCAGCCCAGTTATTGAGATGTGTACTCAGACAATAATACTTTGTTTGGAGCAGGAGTTGGACTAAACTTTGTAGGGTAGACACATAACCATGGTTTCTCTCTGAAGTGTATTCTATTCCTTATACGATGTATATAAATAAATCAACCAAGGATTCAGAAAAAACTTCCCAACACTCTAGCCTGGTTGAACCACCCTACTGCTACATAGGCAGAAAACACAGCGATGAACTTGAGGCCAACAGTAGCTGACGCACTCCTGAAGAAAAAAAAGGAGACTGAGCTAACGTCAAATTTTGTACCAAGTAGAAAATAAGCAGAACATCAATACTGACACGTGTCACGCTTCCTCTCTAGTTCTATTACACGTTTAAACTAATCTCTGCAGGATCTAAGCACTTTGTAGAATTCAAAGTCAGTGCTGACTATCTGCTTTCTTTCTACCACATCTCAGTCTCCCAAAGGTACGAAATTTTTATATATTACAAAGTAGTGCTAAGGAATTGGAAGAACTCGGGGTACAGGTCCTAATATATAGTTCCTTAATTACACAGCAAAGACTGAAGAACAAGATAATATCTTAATTTGAAAGATAAATCCCTATTAATTAATGACAAGTATGCAGCCAGATTTTCAGACATGCACATCCCAGTTTGTATTAACTCATTACTATGTATGATGACTACACACAAACTGTCCTTCACATACGTAACTCCCTGATTTCCAAAGAGCTGTCATGGAGCATAGATTTTTCACAAGCAGTGCATATATTCTTTTGCTATATACATCTATTCAAATTCCTTTTCTAAATGAGAGAACTGCTGCCAGTATCTTTCAAAATGCTATAATGGAAGAATTGAATAAAGATCCTAGGTTGAACACTGGCTTCACATGCATAACAGGCAGGATCTCACCAGATGAGGCCCTTCAGCTTCATTTTTACGTACTGAACAGGTAACTATGGCACTCCAGTGAACAGTAGATAAAGAAAAGCCTTAACTAACATGAGTCAGAAAACTGCAGGTCAACCACAGCGTCCAAGACAGTGGTAGCCCTGTCCCCATTGCCAAGGTTCCTCTTTCAGCATAAAGTAAGCAATAACGGCACGGTTGGAAAAATACCTCACCTCTATGAGCATAACAATTTGTGGATCTTTAAGGAGCTACCAGAGCAACCTGGTGGCAAGGCTGGTGGCAAAGTATCAGAGGAACACAAAAGCATACCAAAGACCAGGTTTCTAAAGCTCATTTTATGCAGCAGACTTCTCATTGTATGTATACTGCTATTTAAATAAATACACCAAACAATATTAAATTATGAAAATTAGGGCATCATAATAGTTTTTATAACATCTCCAGATCTCTGAGTACTCAGCTTTAACAAATATATTCAGATGCAGTAAGCATTTAAAATGACTGAATTGAGCTCTTGGCTCATGACACTTACATTTAACTGTCTGAAACAGGCACGTAGACTAAGTTCAGCACCTAGAGAGCAAGGACTGATTCCAGAAAAGAAGAAAAAAGAGCAACTCTGTCCTAAGCTTGGTAAAATTAATCACTCTCTGGAGATACTTCTCTCTCTCCATCGACTAGAGGAGGAGTCTGTATTACCAGATTGTATTAGAAACCAACATTTTAGACAGCTAAACTTAACTGAGATGAATCCCCTCAAATAGTTATTTCACATTAATATGAAAAAAAGTAAGCGTTTTCATGGATAATAAAAAGCTGCAGCAATCTATCCATAAGACTATGTCACATATAATAAGAGATATAATCAAATGTACTCTATAGCCCGACTTGAACATAAATAGTATAGGCTCTATCTCCAGGATTCAGCTGGTTTCCAGACAGCACCCATTTTTCATAAGACAGAGCATAACACTCCATCACTTGCAAGGTATCTAGGAAACGTGATACTGATAGCATCACATATTTTTTCTTTCAAGCATTGTTCAAAAACTCATGATACAAAGTAAATAAAATTCTGAAATATACCCATTCCACAATTATTTAATTCTTAGTAAAATATGTATTTACTGTTTTCTGAAAAAGGATGTCTTGTATGTCTTTATCTAATGTGTGCTGTGAGATTGTGTTTTTAATTTGGTGAAAGGAATAATACAGAAGATTAAGTCTGAATCAAATTAGTCTTCACAGATTTAATTTTTTTTTTAAAGAGTAATTAGTACATCCATTTCTTTTGTACTTCTTCAGTTTGATAACACATGGAGAATGTGACTTGCAGGAAAATATTAATATCATGAAATATTGTAATCAACTAGGAAAACCAAAATATTGCTCCACCTTAAAAAAAAAAAAAAAAAAAAGAAAAACCACACAGCATTCTCATGAAGCAGGATAAGAAACTCCTGGTACGTGAAAGTTGGAAAGTTACACTTAACTCAGATCCTGGGACTCATACTATTGATTCTCAAGTGCACATTCTACAAATAAATGTAGACTAGTAAGTAATATTATCCTCTAAAATGAGGAGGGAGCTCTGTTTCATTAAAAATTAAAACCAGATGTAAACTGGAGTGAGAACGAAATCAATAGCTTACAACATCAGATGCCTACAAGAAGCTACAGAATATGTAATACAGGTACACAGTTAAAAAAATTCAGCTGTTCTGAAAAGGCATTATTCACACACTTGATGAATCTGGCAGGAAATAACACATATATGTTCCACGTACTTAATTTACTCATTATTTTCATATGAAAGCAAACACACCTTATTGCTATCTATACAGAAAGCCATAAAGGGCCATCAACTAGTCCTATAAAAAGGATCATGTCTCACCCTCTCTACCACTGTAGTCAGCTGATAAATGCTTGCCAAAAATAGATCCAGGTCCTATCCACAGGCTATTCTCAACAGGATCATGCACAAGTCCATTTCCGAAACTGCTCTGACACATTTCTCAATTTTTAGCTCCCAGGACAAGTGGCTATGTTTTTGGCCCAAATATGAACTGTGTGTTTATATTTGCAGCCTATGCACAAAATATGGACATGAACATTAGGGAAGGGGAAAACTATTTATGGTAAGAACAGCCGTGGCAATAAACAAGACAGGAAACAGATTAAGGACTCATTAAATTGCCCTAGATTTACAGCCTCCACAATGCTATAGGGAGGTTTTTCCATACCTGCAGAGCTCTAATGGTTGGAACCATTCCACAGACTGAAAGCTTACACCCACCTAGTCTTGTCTGGAGACTGTCTTTTACCTTAAACAGTTTTCCTCCAAGGTGTATTCTTATCATATACTTATAAACAACAATCTTTTCTGCTCTCAGCCACTCTCTTGTGAAATTAAATATATCACATCTTTTTATTATCTCCTACAGGCTCCTCATGCTTCAGTCAGCCTTAATACCACTCGCCATGCAGAGCCCTGTTTGAGTTTGTCTTTAAGTGTGTGTTGCCAAAATCCTACAAAAATATACTGGGCCTTGAGAATGACACCAATGCTTCTTTCTTCTTTTCCTTAGGACTGCATAGGCCACTTCCACAGTCAAATGCCACTCTAGACTTGGACACACAAGCCACTGTCACTTCCTTCAGTTTGCAGGAGAAAATTCTTATCATTTCCTAAGTGTATGACTTGCACCTTGTTCCATTAAACATTATCTCATGTTGACTGTCATTTCCAATCATCTCATTCTCCCTGAATGACAGTACAGGCTCTTCCCAACCGGTTGTTGGCAAAGTTCTGTGGGGTTCTTTTGTTACTATTCACTTCTACTTTTGCACTTGGGTAACAGGGAATGAATTCTGTATTTTGACATTTGTACTGCATACTAGCAGGCTTCGGGGCTTCAGAAGTAAACTGGGTTTTTTTAGCACCGTCCTCCTAAGACTATCTTCTGTCCTATGAAACTAAGAACAAATAGGTTAGCCGTTTTCATTGTGCTGTTGCCCATGGAAACACAATTTATCCTTAACATAATGATGCAAAAGTATTCCATAGTCTATTATTGCCCTGATTCATTTAATGTAGTTATTCCATTAATCTATAAGAGGGAGTATCCCCCATAATTTTCCTCCCACTCTGCAAGACTGCTCGTGCTAGACTGCAGGTGAGGTAATGCTTCATGTGAAACAGACATATACCGAGGCAGTTATCCTGATCAAGTAATGTATTTCAGTCGCAAAGGCAGGAGTCTTTTAATTAATACTCTGATCTGAAATGCATAGGAAGAGGCAGGA
Source organism: Sagittarius serpentarius (assembly GCA_034782735.1). Lineage (NCBI taxonomy): Eukaryota > Metazoa > Chordata > Aves > Accipitriformes > Sagittariidae > Sagittarius > Sagittarius serpentarius. The sequence goes on along the minus strand of JAVKLA010000093.1, from coordinate 33,520,950 downwards.
GGGGGGAGGGCAACTTGTCAGAGAAAGATACCCAGCAAAATCCATGCATCTCGGCTATCAGCCCCAACCTGTATCCGTTCAGCTTCAACCAGCTACCTACCACAATCAGTCTCCCAAGAGACTGTTTCTCTACGCTCTGCTTCTTGTGCCGTGGACTTCCTATGCTTCCAGATTGCTCTTTGGCTTGTGGCAGCTGAACCTCTCCTAGTTTCCTGAGCATCGCCACCTGACTAACCCTGCCTCACCTTTCAGACTGCTGCCTACCTTGGCTTCTCCACTCCCTGATTTTCAATTCAGACTCTTTGTGGTGCCTTGATATAAGCACTAGGGTCTTTGTTCAACACACTCTCATAACATCAAAATGCACCAACTCCTGCAATTCATTTAGTAACATATCTGTCATTCATACTATAAAACAGTATTAGGCTTATTTTTAAAAATCGATCTTTTAACTACTATGCTTTGTCCCACAAACGAAAAACTTACGACTATTATGGAATAGAAGCCTGTTTTTAATTTTACAATATAATTTATAAATAACCTGAAGGTGTTTGTGACCAAGACTTTAAAGAATCACATTCACTGGACTTGAGAAACACACACTGTGGTATTTAAAACTCAAATGAGAAAAATACAATACAATACATACCTATATCATATGCAAGAAAGTCAGCAGAAAAACACTTTGCACCATTACTCAGGGAAGTATCATTATGAGTGTTTCCACCAAAAATGAGCATAGCGCCATTGATTAAGACAGCTGAATGAAGATATCTTGCAAAACCACTCTCTTTCAAAATAGTCCTATGAAAGAGAAGAGCAAATACATACCAACACGTGAAAAACTGTATACACACATCAAGAAGATTTATAGATTAAAACAATATAAAATACAAGGAAAACACTAAACTAAAGCTATCACTCAGTAAATATGATGAAATGTATTCAGATTGTTTCCAAGATTATGAATTTTCTCATGTTACAACAAAGATATTCAGCATTCATTTAAAATGTCATGCTTTTTTTAGTTAAAAAAAAAGTTTGTCAAATAACGTATCTGAAAAACTGTATAATGTTTACATTCTTCAGAAGTGATTAATGATACGGTAAATTTTATTCAAAACTGAATGAAAACCCATTCATATTATTAATTCCTATTCTTACATATCCTTAGCCATGTTGGGGTTTTGCTCAAGAAATGCAATAAAGAATTCTTTAAAAGACTAAAAGAATCTTTAGAACATTTTAAGTATTGGAAAAGGAGAAACTTTTTTTTTTTTTTTTTTTAATTAATTGAACACTCAGACCTGGAAAAGAAATGGTAGAAGTCATTCTAGATATGATGAAAAACACTTGCACTGCTTCATAAATATATTCAGGCTGGCAAACTCTTACAGAATTTCAGTACCAAATAAAAATAGTCCACACACATTGAGTCTTTGATCTCTCTTCATTCATTTTAGCTTGAGTCTGTGTGGTCTGCTTTGTGCCAAAGCAATAATATGGGCCCAACAGTAGCCAAGAGCTATCAATACTACAGTTTTAAAGCGGCAGGTGTGGGGCTAGTAGAAAGAACAGAATACAAACTTGATTGAATCACAGCAAATAAATCTTACCAAGGGAGAGAGAGTAACAATTTGTGGCTTTTGCCAGCTTGAATTAGTTAAGTAGAGCAGCTGTAAACATGTTTGTGAAGAGCTGATTAGACCACGAGTACAGAATATTATTTATATTACCCTAACAACCTTTTACTCATCGTAGTAATCTAACAGTTTTCAAGTATAGACTCTTACTTTCACTTGCGTTATTGCACACTGCTCACACCTACAATTAAACTGTTTTCTCATTCATTTCCTCTAACAAACATACTGACTAGACAATCTTTCCTTCTTTGAATAATACTGTCTCTCTTGAATCACACTGATAACATATGTTCAATATTTTTACACCATCATAAGGTTTGAGGGAGAGGGTTTAAAGTAATTCTCATTGTTTTGACATAATTATGTAAATCAATTAATAAACTCCAGATATTTTTTAAGTGATAAGATATAGTCTGTTTAAACAAGCTGAGGAAGGCATTAAACCTAAGTTATCATACTGTCATTTAAATAGATTCCCCCCTACCCCTAGAAAGTAACATCAAAGGAAATACCAAAGACTAAATGAAAGTAAATGAGATTTTTTTTTTTTATTATTCCTTAAAAATACAATAATTCCTTCAAGCCACTAGCGTATCCACTGATGTCCTTCTGGTTTTAACCCTTTATTTTGTTCTGTTAAGAAACTTGCATTTTTGTTGTGTATTTCTAATTAATATACTTTGAAAACAGAGCACCATGTACATGTGTTTTTGTAGCCAGGAATGAGCTTGATACAGAATACTTCCGGTACCAACCCAGAAAAACGTGATATTTGGTTTCAACTCATCAGTTAGCAACATACAAAATGAGGAATGACAAGGAAATAGAACAAGACATTATTTTTAACAGTTAATTTCAACTACTAATGAAGGAATACTGCTGCTATGAGTTGAAAGAATGACAATATACTAGGAACACATTGTTCTTATGCATTAGGACTATAGATGTCTTTCTGTCTTTTGCTTTACCAGTCCTCTACAGCTCCTACCTCCTAATTTACATTAATTGCTATACACCAGGCTGTGTCTTGATTATCCTGCCTTGCAGCTGTCTACAAATAGTTGTCTTGATCACTAAAGGTCTAAAGAACCATGCACTCTTCCAGGGAAAACTAAGGACTCTCTCCTCTCCACAGCGGGTATTAACAGCAATCCCTGCAGTTTTTCTTTGCCTACTCAATTTTCTACTTGTCACCCAAATGCATTGCCCCGGCCCTGGTCCCCACAATGTAAAGGGGGTTTTCTCCCCCTGTTTTTGCATATTGTGTGCTGAGTTTCATCCTTCCTGGTAAGAGTAAATTTTCCCCAAGATTCAGAAGAAGTGGAAGTGGAATACAGACCAAGTTTGTTAATTTGGCCATAATTTTCACTATTCATTAGCATCACTGATGAGAGCAGTCTTCGGAACTCTCCAGCACGTATCAACCCCATGCAAATTATGTGAGAGTCTCGGGACATTTTACACTGAATTTATTATTTATGCACATGTACGTGTATCTGTAAACGTTAGTCCATGTTAACCATACTGATGCCAAGTGTTGCATACAGCAACACGATTCTATACCAATAATAGAAATACCCAGGAGCCAGCAGGTGCTTCCACAGTTTCAGGCCATTGTCTAAGCCCAGCACCACATTGTCCCCCAACTGCCACTGCAGCAGTGTGCAAGTAATGCAAAGCAATGCAGGTATTACAAACACTGTAATTCTCCATCATGTATTAGAAATAATGTTCACATAAAGAACTAAAATGTCGCCCCCTCACATTCAAAGAAACGTAAAGCTTATGCCCGACTGATAGGAAGAAATTAAAACCCACATGCCACTGAATAAAACAAGTAATCAGCTTTGTATACCAAGACTTAGTGAAGCATATGAACCTCAGCCAGATCAGACAGAGAAACAGAGAGTGAGTGCAATAGAAAAACAGAAACAGTGAGGACAAGAAAATGCAAGTGTGAAAAAAGCCACGTACATGGGCATGAGAAAGCCTTCGTGGTTCCACCTCTTCCTCCTACCCCACCTAGCCAGGGGCGCATTCAGGCTCAGTTGCCTCACTGTGTGCTTTGAATACTGATTATAAGATGTCACAGATACAGTAAACAAAGATTTTATTACTACGTGTCAGTACCCCATCCTCTCAGCTGGTTTTCAGTCCCATAGTACAATTGACTTCCAGTGTAATACTGATTAAATGAATAACAAAGTTCCTTACAAGCTGCAGAGAATGCCACATTAGTATAGAGAAGATACAAGCATTCGTTATTAATTTTTGTATGAATAATGAATTAAAAATATTCCAATAATTATTATTATATTGTTAAACAAGACCATCAAAGGATACAATATCCCTTTGTTCCAAGAAAAGAGTATAGTAAGTGAGCATTAAAATTCCAGCAATTTAAAAATACATTAAAAGGGACAAAAAATTCTTGTAATAATGTTTCCAAGTGCCATGAGTTAGTGGCATTCAAAATCAAGAGTCTCAGTGAAATCAAACACACATTTCCAACATTTGAGAGCAAGTCTTGTTGTGCTTAAAGTTAAGCCATTAGTGCTCAACACAAATATTAAATTGCAAGAATAAAATGTTCCAAGAAATAGTTCTTGATCTCAAATAATCTTTAAGGTAAGAAAAAAAAAAGTTACGGTCACTTTCTATATATAAGTAGCATTCACAAGTCACAATAAACTTGAGGGACAAGGAACTGACAAAAATTAACACCAAGAACATTAATAACTAAGGATCCCTATACAACACCAGGAATTTTCTCTCTTATTTCTGATAGTTTTGTGACAAACAACCTTCCACAGTTCTTAGATTTCTCTACATATTTTTATAACAGGTACGTGAATGTGCATCAGCAGTATTCATACCATGTGGGAACAGCACACGAGTACTATTTCTGCACAGTGTTTATGTCTGGATAGGAGAACCTTTTCTTAATTTGTAGAACATGTGCAAAACTTTCTCCCTGCCATTCCTTCAATGTGTAGCTCCATTAATCCGCTGGCTGAAGGCTAATCCCTCACCACAATTCTTTGTTTGTTGCACAGAATGTACTGTTCTGCAACATGCAAAGGATATGGAAGTGCCTATGTGACTTTTCTAGAACCTTACTCTACCTTACTCTATGCTTATGTTTTCTTTTTCAGTAACAAATAACTTAGTTTCCTACATTATAAATCCCACTTACCATGTCCGAGTATTAACTTCGTATCTGTAAAGATCATCCACCAATCCATATTTATTGCCAGGTAATGCTTTGTACCCACCATGGACATAAACAGATTTTGTCAGTTCATCATAGACACTAGTATGGCCATATCCACCTTGCACAATTGCTCCTTTTGTTTCTGGTACGAGCCAAGAATTAGACCCTGGAACAGACGTACAGAAGACATAAGTTTAAGGCTTACTGTTTCTAACACACAATACTAGGAGTTTTAAGTAGATAAAATGATTTTCATTATAATTCTAAATACAGCAATAACTAGGGTTTTGTTTTAAGAAGTAATTTTATACTACTGTATCAAAATATCTTCAATTGGATAGTGTTATTAGACTATTATCTGCTATTCTTGATTAAATCACAAATACATCGTTGTTACAGGTGGTAGGCAGTATCTCATACTCTCCCATGTGTGAGTTCAGCACACAAACAAATCAAAAAAATACAAACAAAAAAAAAAGCCCAAACCTTTTGGAAAATATGAGATTAAGAGTTACAATTAATTCTCTCTCAACCTTAATTTTGTCCTGCCAGAGACGGCTGATGAGAATTCAGTGCTCCAGCTACTTCAGCTGCATTAGGAACACCTGCACGCAATCATGGGGAAACTGTCTGGAGAAACCTGGCAGCAACTGAACTGCTGTGAGTTGTGAGAAGCATGTAACATAAGGCAGGTGGAAGTACACACAGATACACACAATTCACTGCTAAGCTGTAAAATTATTGAGCTAAAATCAGTTTCCAGCTACTGTTTCTTAGTTATTTAACTGCAAATATACCTACTCAGTTGCTGAAAACTCACAGAAGGATAATTTGATAACAGCTCATTAAACTGGCACTTAAATGCACATTTTACATCACATCATTAATAACTGCAAAGAGACACCAAATAAAACCATTCACAATAGCTGTTATGACTGAAGAATAAAACACAATTGGAAAATATTTTACCATAGCAATAAAGACAGACAGAGAGGTTAAGTGATTTCTTGTTGCTTGTGGCTCTGAAATTTCCATTTTTTTTCCTGTCCGTCTCCCCAGCTGAAGACATAAGTCACAAAAAGAGCAAGCCAGGAGGTAATATTTGCTGTAGAAGCCAGCCTATTCAAAAGAACCTATAAGGATTAGGCAGCCAGTTCTACAGATGTGAAATGGAAGAAATAATTCAGTTACAGCCTCTTGAAGATTATGTCAGAAGAAGAGAAAGCGTGGACAAGGACTTCCAAAATGGAGCAGTCTCCTAATTCTTAACCTAAATTGGCTGCCATTATCAAGTTAGTTATCCAAGGCTAGCACACAACACCATACACCTTGATTCATCTGAAAGTTAGTTTAAGTTCCATTTCAATTTTTGTCTGATATTATGTAGGTAGTTTAAGATTACCTCTTTTTCCTCCAGATTCTTCTGTGCAGTGAAGAGACTCATGACTTTCAGTTATTACTGTTGCTATTCTACTTTCATTAAATGGTTTCCAGGCACTGCCTCTATAAGCAAGCTACTTTTTTTTTGGTAAAAAATACTTATAGCAAGTTATAAAGTATAGATTAAACTGGAAGACGTGTGCTGACTTTTGTGTGAATGAATGCTGATATTTGTATAAAACACTATTTATATCTGACACAGTATATTTACATTATTTATATGTGGTGTAGTGTAACCAGTATTTTATTCCAGTCTCTATGTTGGATATTATCAAGCTATTAAGAACTGCAACTGTGAACACAAACATCAAATTTGTACCAATAATACTGTATTTAACATACATATTACCTTGCTAACAGATAGATTTATTTGACATAATTTATGTAAGAGTGTCGGTGAGGAGTCAGCCTGCAGAAACACCTTTCTATCACCAACACCATCCTCGTTTTTTCATTTAAACAGTGATCAATCCTAAAGGTTGCCATATGTGCTCTTCAGGGAAAAATGTCTATTTCTACACATAAATTTACACAATGGTGTAGATCATATGCGTAATAGAGTATTTTGCATTTATATCTGGCCGGTTTATGTAGCATTTACAACACTATCACAGTAAAATTGTATAGTGCATAGCTTTACATGACTTGCGCAGAAATATGAATAGCTGTTCCTTCTTGCATAATAAAAACCACGTGCTATGGATAAATACCTACATTTCAGAAAAGAGGTCCAGCAACATCTTTCTGAAATAAAAGTCACAAGCAATATTACAGTTTCTCCTTCTATTTCCCATTCTAAAATTTAGTTTGGAATTTGGAATACTGAAATATATATATGCAGTTTTGATCTCTTTCATACTCATACTTCTTCAGCATCTTGAATATTGCATCATTCATACAAAAATACACCTCTGTCTGAACTTAAAGACATCACTATGCATATGATCTGCTTTTTTTTTTTTTAAAACAATTCATTGATACAGATCTTCACCTGTCTTTTTTTTAAGCAGAAATCCAATTTTTATTGAAGGTATTTACATAACTCCTATACTGGAAGAGATCCCATTCTTTCTATCATTAGATCAGATGAAGTATTCGATTGACCAAATCAGTCATGCGAAACTCTGCATCCTGAACAGCTTAAAAAGCCAAATACAGAAAGAGGTCTATGAATAAATAAACCAGAAATAAGGAAATAGGATTTTTTTCTGAATTTCCAGATTTCAATTTGTAAGTCTAATAGTGTAAAAATAAGGTCAAATGAATTGGGGGGGGAGGGGGGGGAGGAAATCACAAAAAAGAAATCATTCCCATAATAGGGGCTTCTACTGTTCATTTGTAATTTGACATTTTTCATCAACATCTGGGCATTCTTCCAGAGAATTCTACCACAAAGTTCCTCTTGAAATGCTTAGGCAAGTAACTACGATAAGTTCAGATAATTAAATCTGTCAGATCCTGAACAGCTGGACACAGTTACAGGCTGCAATATTCTGGTCACCTTTGTCAAAGAGAATCACACATTTCATGTCCAGCTTTACCACAACCATTTCCAGGAGACTAATCAAGTGAAAGAAAAAAAGAAAAAAAGACATCTACAAAAACATGTAAACAGATAAAGAAATTACAGCTGAGACAGGAGCTAAACTCACTAATTTAATGTACTGAAGCTGGGGTTATGACTCCATTCCAAAATTCTGACATGCACAGCAAGTGAAATTGCAGGCCTAGCAGCAAGACCAGAGGGAGGACAGACAAGATCTGGACAATTACAGACCTTAATCTCACCTCCGTAATATGCAAAGGTTTAGGATAAAGGTTTTTTAAAAAGAAAAGGATAAATAAAAAGTGTTGAAATAATGGAAAACTGTTTCACTGGACAATATAAATGTACCAAATCATTTACATCACATTTACCTAAAAATCAATTATCTACAGAAGGAAGAGTAGATGTTCTCAGTATCTGGGATTCAGAATGTCCTTACAATAGTGTCACAACGGAAAATTAGTTAATAAGCCATTATAACAGAATGGGATTTGGGCACTGAACAAGAAGCAGCATTGAACAATGTTAGGAGGTGCTGGTATTACTAGGAAGACTTCTTAAGAACCAGAATGGGTGCATTTTATGACACTCCCAAATTTAAGGTGTAATAATTGCATAAATTCAGACACTATCAATTCACAGAAGCAGTAGAGAAACATGCAGAATGAAGTGGACTATCTTAGCTACCAGAAAAAAATGGATCGAAATTCAACAATAACTTAAAGATATTGTACACTGGGATTAGCAATATGAACTTCTAGAAAATGGAAGCTCATCAGCTGATAATGACTGAGAAGAATAAGTAGGAGCACTACTTTATCAGAGAAAGTCTATGAGCCATTAATGACTTTCTCATGGATGCAGTACCAATGTCATTCTACTACATACGAAGTGAGGTGTTCCAAATAAAGTAGGATTAAGGTTATTTAGCCAGGCACTGGTGAAATCTCACCCAGAATATCTCAAAGGCTTTCCTAATCATCCATGTTCAAGAGAGGTGAACTCCTTGTGGAAAAGGTACAGAGGTGAACTATGAGAATGAGAGCGGAATAGATAAGGTTGCCTTAATTAGTCTTGCAAAAGGGAGGATTGGTATCTATAAATGTAATTCAAAGTGTAATTCAAAGAGAATTCCAGGAAGGGAGACAAGTGGCTCTACATTAAACAATGTATCACCCAAAAAACAAGTGAATATAAAGAGGCCATTGATAAAGACAGGCTATGAATTAGAAGATGCCTAGTCACTAAACTATAAACAATTTTCCCATGACACTGTGAAAAAAAACCCAAACTGTTTAAGATTAATCTTCATATGTTTTTGAAAGGAATTACAAAATACGGTGTTTACCTCTAAAAAGCACCGATTATGATGGTCAAGGTAATAAATTCCAGCCTTTTGCTCACAGGAAGTTAATAATTTCCAAAGCTGTAACACCATTCCATCATCAAAGAATGCAAAGCAAGTGAAATAAGAGACAAAACCTTATTCTTTCCTTTTTTTCAGTTCATTTCTTTGTATGAAACTGATTAGGATGGCCAAATCAAGAAAATTGCAAATTTGAGCAATAATTTTATCATTCAAAACAGAATAATTAAAATAGCATTTTGAGATAAAGTTGTTTTTAAAAAGGTGTTTGAAAAAATTTTTTTTAACATGCAGTAATAAATCCACCAAAAAATCTAAGGAATGGTAGATACCTTGGCCTGATCTGTCCTTACCACAATGCAACCTTTGATAAAAAGTACAGAATGTCCAAGAAGCACCTGAGTGTGCCATCTTCATTTCATTGCAGTGACAAAGTTTAAAATTTTTCAAGTAACCATGAAGCTTATGCTAACTTACAAAAAAGAGGAAACACAGGTTACATCACAGGGCCATTTCTTTTAACATTATTTTAAATAAACATTTTTAATCAAAATCAACCTATAACCTACTTCTAAAGTCATCAAAAAATTCAGCCTAAAAACTAAAGTGATGTGCTGCTAATCCAAACAAATCTCTGCCTTCTAAAAAAATAAAATAAAAATCACAGAAGACTTATTCAGAAGTTTCTTAATATATAAGGAGCTTTTATAAACCTCAGCTAAAACAAAACACCATTATTATATTCACCTTGAGACTCACATTGAGATTCTTAGAAGGTTTATGAGGTACTGCTAACCTAAAGGGAAATAAATTTCCCTGGGGAGTAACCCAGAAAAGCTTTATGGTTCAAGTTAGTAAAATCATTTATATAATTCCTATACCACGATTTATTGGTTCCCCAAAAGTCGTAAGTCTAGGTATAACAAGAAAGGACAACAGGAAGCTCTTTTGTTCCTGCAACCACCACCATACCTTTGGAGTAGAAATGAATTCCTGTGCTTTTGCATGGTGAAAGTCTGCCTGCAAACCTTGCCCAACTTTTCCAGAATTTATTTGACTGTGGTAGAAATTACTTTCTTCACTAACCAGACAATGTCAGAGAAATTTCAGACCGTGCACACATTTGAGTCACGTTTTGTTAATAAGAACTACATACCTATGTGAAAAGCTCGGGAATCCACAAATAAAACTTTTTTAGATGTTTCTTGACCCAGACCCGGTGGAAATCAGAGTCACAGTAACTAAAGAAGGATTTAGCACCAGAATTCCATGTATCAAGTTCATCAAAGTTCATTAACAGGACTGGATCACTAGAGGTTTCAATTCATATGAACCAAAGGGTAAATTGCCTCTTTCTGTGCCTCTTTCTTTCAGTAGGCATCTGGTAAATGCTTGAAAAATAGCCTTCATTAGGACTAAAAGCCATGGCTGATAACATTTAGAAAGAATAAAGCAGTACAATTTGGAATGTTAAGGCAATGTATGTTTTAAAAGCAAGCAGAGAGAGAGAAAATTGAACTCTTTTTTTCTTTCCATAACGTCAGAAGCCCTTTTTTTATAATAAATTTTCTTTCCTATTCAGGTGGGTTCACAGCAATACTTCTATCACTTCCTAAGTCTTTAAGTTTGGATTCTGAGCTGCTAAAGTGCCCCAAAAAATAGCCATTCTTAGTTCAAACCGCCATCTAGAATTTTATGGTTAAAAATGATCCTACAGCTGCAAAACTGTAGATAAATGCTACAGCTGACACAGAATTCAGGAAAATTTGCCACAAAATTCATTTAACTTAGAGGAAAGGGGAAGGAAGGAGAAGCAATGAGGTAAAATGAAACATGAGAATTATCCACAGCAGAAATGGTTCAGTTACAGCATACAGACCATGTTCTGCAAAGCACTGCATGCACCAATAATCCTTCATCACGAGTAAGACTCATTGAAATCACTGGGTAACCACAGTAATACCCTATATTGTTACAAGTTTACTTTACATTGGATGTAAGTGAAACGTATTTTCTCTAACAAACTAAATTTCTCACTAGACGAGTATGTGACAAAATTATCATCTAAGAAAGGAGACATGAAGAGTTGAGAATAATTCAGACCCGTAATAAGTGCTTTCTCCTACTCAAAGCTTATCACCATGGTATGAAAGGTTTGGGGCTTTTTTTCTTTGTTTTATATAAGCTTAGTTATGGTCTGTTTTATTAATCCTCCACAAACATAGCTTTAACATTTTAAATAGGAACAAGTCCTACATTTCAACCATAAGGCCAGCAATAAAATCTGCCAGACAGAAGACTTTACACTACCAAGAGAATCGTCTACCTCTCTTCATAATTAAACTAATCACAACAATAGGTTGTTGAGAATAACACTGGTACTTCTACTCCAGACTAAATAAGCAGCATGTGAAGAAGCAAATAATTCAAAGTTCCAATAGACATTACAGTGAATGAGCATGCAGAAAACTAGAACAATATATTTTCGTGTTCAACAAAAAAAATTCTCTCTGGTAGATTAAAAGAAAATTTTCAGAAATTAAGTTTTTCAAACAACTGGCCTTTAATACTTAAAAAAATCTTGTAATATTGTCGTGAAACATCATTCTAAGACCAGAGTTTTATAGTACTTTTATGCAGTTCAAAGTTTTCAGTGTGGATAAAGCACATCATGGTGCTCTTCCTCTTATTCCCATTCTCTTTTATACTTTTTCAACATTGTTATAAAATTTCAACACTACCATCAGAGATAATGCCAGGAAGCATAAGAACCCTCTGAGTTTTGAAGGGATTTCCCCAGCGCATAAATCTGCTTAAAGTGCTTATATACGTATGCATACATGCAAAAAAAGTTAAATGGAACAATTTTTTAAAAAAATTATTAAGCCTTAACATAAAAATATTACTTTGAAATTTTGTATTATGCATTCTGCAATTGCTTAAATATCTGAGGGACTAAAATGAATTCTACAGGAAACAAGGAATCAAAAAAAGTAAGAGAAGATTATAATTTGAATTACTGGGTATATAAATATTCCTAAAAATGTATCAGAAGGTACAGATTTCCATGGTTATTCTATTGAAATAATAGCTTAGATTTACCATGTATAAGATAAAAAAAAAAATCTGTTTATTTAATTCTAGCATTTAAAATCACCCCTAAGAAAAGCTTGCAATTCACAATGGTGTAATGGGTTTACGTGGCAAGGTTTTGGTAGCAGGGGGGGCCATAGGGGTGGCTTCTTTAACAGTTGCTAGAAGCTTCCCCTGTGTTCGATACAGCCAATGCCAGCCGGCTTTAAGAACGGACCCCGCCACTGGCCAAG
>JAVKLA010000093.1:33482199-33508315 GCA_034782735.1 Sagittarius serpentarius | reverse complement strand
CCTGAAGAGGAAGGAGCGGCAGAGACAACGTGTGATGAACTGACCACAATCCCCATTCCCCGTCCCCCTGTGCCGCTGGGGGGGAGTTGGTAAGGAATTCGGGAGTGAAGCTGTGCCCGGGAAGAAGGGGGTTGGGGGGAAGCTGTTTTAAGATTTGGTTTTTATTTCTCATTACCCTACTCTGGTTTGATTGGTAATAAATTAAGTTCATTTTTCCCAAAATCAAGTCAGGTTTGCCCGTGACAGTAACTGGTTAAGTGATCTCTCCCTGTCCTTATCTCGACCCACAAGTCTTTTGTTATATCCTCCCTCTCCTCTCCAGTCGAGGAGGGGGAGTGAGAGAGCGGCTTTGGTGGGTGCCTGGCGTCCAGCCAGGGTCAACCCACCACAAAGGGGAATCCTAGACAAACATGGCAAGTTATTTACAAAAATTAGTGTTCATTTTCTCTTCTTTCCTCTAGTAGTAATATGTATACACTTTAGAGAGAACACTATATACAATGATAAACTAAGTTATTACATTTTGAAAATCAGAACGAAAGTATTACAGCAACGTTAAAGAAGCTTCAAAATAACTAAATTCTTGTAGTAAGCACCATTCACTGTATTCTGGTTTGCCCTTTTTTTATTTTGTTCTACTTAATCTTTTTTATTCTAATCTACTCTATGGTAAAAACAGTAAGTCTGTGGTAAAAAAGTAAGTTTCATCACAACAATAACCACTGCGTGGAATTTCTGGTTTCAAACTTTATCCCTTTAGAGTACCACAGCCATGTACAGAATAACACAGAGCCAAAACCATTATACTCCAAACATGTATGAAATGCTACTGCTTAACAAGAAATCTTATCTACATAATTTGAAGGAAAAAAGATGAGGGTTTATTTGTTTTGCAAAATACACATTTTTCTTTCTGAAAACTGAAGTGTTCTTCACTTAAAAGAAAAACAAAATCAAAGGGGTTTTTTTACAAATACATGACAAAAATGGTTTGAAAGTGACTTACTGATATAGTATTCTTGCACAATGCTTGTGTAACCATATATGGCAGAATATCCAAAAATTATAATCATAACCACATCTCTGCTGTCCAGCTCTACTATGTGAGCTGAATGACCTTCCACAGCATATTGTTGGCCATGTACAAGTACTGCAGGAGTTCTGGTACTCCATGTTTGACTGTGTATGTTGAAAATCCACAGCTCATCAGTAACATTGCCATTATTCGTTTCAATTTTGCCTCCATACATGTAGATGTCTTCCTGTAAAAATTGGGAGAGAAGAGAAAGCAAATAATGGATTACAGAAAGATAACATCTGAACTGCATACTTCTATGCTGCGTAATATTTCATAACTAAACAATCTGATTTAAATCTTCACATTTAATCTTACACTAACCAGCTCAATATCAGACACTAATCCCAGATAATGATATTTAAACTAAAGCGACACTTACGATAAGGAGACTATTTCTCTGAAAAATAAACTCAGTCATGAAAATGACACCAAAATGAATCTTAACCAGATTACTTCAAGCAGAAAAACTTTAATTACATGGATCTTCTAATTCACACTGCAGCATTCCATTAAAAAAAAAAAAAAACCACTAAACAGAAAGGATATTATATTGTTTTCTTGAGGTACAGTTCACAGAACTAAAATCTGATTTTCCACACTCAGTCTATGGGGATTTCATTCAGCACGTGCACGAGAGAGCACATTCTCTCTTAACAGCAAAGTAACTTAAGTCCTGAGAAAATTCACAGTCATCAGAGCCCAAAGAAAAGGGACAGTGTGTGTATAGCACCCTCTTGGGCACATTTGCTAAAATCAAATCCCACAGGGGAGTACTTTGAGTTCTTTTAAAAGGATGCAAAACAGATTTTCCAGTCTTCATGAACCATACTCTTCAAACAGCAATGCCATCTGTTTTGATAAGTAATGAATTATTTACTTAAATATTGACTGAAAGCAAACCCTACTAAATCTCAGACTTCATCTAGAGTTGCAAACCAAGGCATACAAAGTCACATAACAAATTCCATCTTGTTGGCTTCACAGACTGGCTCAAGGGCAGTTTATCCTGGTAAGAAAAAACTGCCTCTGGTTCCAAGAATGATACCTAGTCTTTGCTAGGACGTACCAGAACCACAAACACTCCACACTCCATCTGCGTGGTGTTTGTACAGATGGCAGTTTTCCTCTGCATGCTACAATGCAATATACTAGGGTTTACCCTAAATTCAATGTTACCTGCTTAAAAAAAAAAAAATAAAAGGAAGCTGCAGGCTTAGCACATTTTGCAAATTTTTTCTTGGCATGGAATAGTGACCCTCAGAAAAAGAGGCTAGAAGATAAAGAAACTACCTAATATAAGAAGTTTGAATCAACCATGTGGAAATTTCAGCGTTATTGTACAAGGAGCTGATGGGATCTAAATAGAAATGTAGACTGCGTGCTATTACCTTCATACACGTCAAGAAAGATGAAATCAAACTGGCAGGCATGTAAAATATGGATGTTCAGTAGAATGACAGTCTATTTAGTCCAGCAAAACAAAGGCTTGAGAGGGTTATAATGCTGTCTATATACCTACGGTTGACGGTAAACAACAGAGTCCAGGACCACATGAAAAAACTTCATTACTCAGAGAGATTAGTCAGTAAATGGCTGACCAAACTGTCTGACCTGTCTTCAAGAGTACACTTGAAATCTCTGCAAGATTTTCAACTGATTTTTTCATTTAAGTCAGGTAAACACTTCTTGATCTGGAATTTAAATCACTCCCATGAAGTGATACTCTATGTTACCAATTAGTTTAGAGGTGGTGTTTGAACAAAAGATGTTCACATCCTTCAGCAGGAATTTGTAGTAGGGTTAGATATGTATATCTGAACCCATTCTTTTCCTGTGAGATAAAACAACATTTCAAAGGGCTTGGTGAAGACCCAGAAAAGCTGTAAGGAGGCTGTGCACTGATCCAAAGGAATAGTTTGAACAAATATTCTTCTGTAAAGGGTCCTATAGGGCTTATTCATTACACTGCCACATAGATCTCAAAAGGCAAATCAGCATCACTAACATAGTCCACTATGTATGTATTTATTTATATTTAAATGCAGATAACAGACTACAGCAGAAAGAGGGAGCTAATTAGGGAGTTGTAGGTGTTTCAAATACTGTTATACAGCAAAGGTTTCTGACACTGAGGAAAGACAGTGCACAGAAAAAGGTGACCTAAAGAGCTGCATGAACTTTGAAACAATTACTCAGCTGACAGTAAGAAAGTTCTCCTCACAGTTCCGCTTAAATGATTCAAAGTTCAGATAAAAGAACACTTCTGTGAGGAGCAATCTTTATAAATGACACAGCAGGTCCTGTACACAAGACTATTTACAGAGAAAAAGACAAGGAGGTCATGACAACTGCTTTATCAACCACAAAAACAGATTTAACTAAGTTTCACTTAGGTCTATTTCTGAGATTAAGAAGCTCCTAGTGCTGCTGAAAAACGCTTCGGAAGTTAGTGATGATCAGCTGAACATGAAGACAGACAGACTCACAAAGTCAGTAGAAGAAATACAGAAAAAAAAGTTACACGCATAGTTCTTGTGCTGGTTTTGTCTGGGATAGAGTTTTTCTTCATACTCGCTAGTATGGGGCTATGTTTT
The DNA here is from genome assembly GCA_034782735.1 of Sagittarius serpentarius. NCBI lineage: Eukaryota > Metazoa > Chordata > Aves > Accipitriformes > Sagittariidae > Sagittarius > Sagittarius serpentarius. The sequence goes on along the minus strand of JAVKLA010000093.1, from coordinate 33,504,643 downwards.
GGATCTGTGCTGAAAACAGATGTTTTCATTACTGCTGAGCCAGGCTTAACACAGAGTCAAGGTCTTTTCTGCTTCTCACCCCACTCCACCAGCGAGGAGGCTGGGGGTGCACAAGAAGTTGGGAGGGGACACAGCCGGGGCAGCTGACCCCAACTGACCCAAGGGGATATCCCAGACCATATGACGTCATGCTCAGCATATAAAGCTGGGGGAAGAAGGAGGAAGCGGGGGGACATTCGGAGTGATGGCATTTGTCTTCCCAAGTAACCATTATGCGTGGTGGAGCCCTGCTTTCCTGGAGATGGCTGAACACCTGCCTGCCCGTGAAAAGCAGTGAATGAATTCCTTGTTTTGCTTTGCTTGTGTGCACGGCTTTTGCTTTGCTTATTAAACTGTCTTTCTCTCAATCCACGAGTTTTCTCACTTTTATCCTTCCAGTTCTCTCCCCCATCCCACCAGAGAGGGAGTGAATGAGCAGCTGTGTGGTGCTTAGTTGCTGGCTGGAGTTAAACCACAACAGTTATACAGGACTCAAAAAGAATATCCTAGGTACATAAAGGTGGATATTTATCTGGAAAGCCTAATCAGAAAGAGATTGTAGGAAGGTTACAAGTGCAAATGGTCCTAAGCCACCTAAAGATTGTGGAAGAAAAGAAGGAATCCCTTTATAAACTTACACTACCTTTATAACTTACTTACAAACTAAGTATAAATCAAGGTATATGCTAAAGGTGAGGCTTTCTGACAGACACAATACACAAGATACAGAGTTTCAAGAGTGCTAGTACACAAACTGCTGACTTTTAAATGAATAAAGCATACTAGATATTTGTTTATAATAAAATTGCATACCACAACAAGAATAAGATGAAAAACAGCAACAACAAAAAAAGTATAAAACAGAGTCCTTGTGAAATTAGTGAGGATAAAGTGTCAAGAATCTGGCCCAGATGGAAGATGTTAAAAATTGTACTCTTCAGCCTGGAGGAGGGACAGGACCAAGAGGCAGACTGTCCAAGGAAGAGATAACAAAACAACAGGCAGATAAACACTAAGAAGATACAAGGCCTCCAACACACTCGTATTTTGAAGTTTTGATACAACATGTCAAAAGCAACACTTTTAATCAGAATGGCAGATAGTGAAGGTGAGCATTTACTCAATAAACTAACCTTGGCCATTTTAGATATATTACTTCACATTAATAAAGTCATCCGAGAAATTACAGAAACCTTTAAAGATCCTGTGTTTTTTCAATGAAAATTTCATATAAATATTACCATATGCAAACTGAAGTATATAAAACCACACTGTATATTGAACTTCTAATTCAGAGTTCCTGCTCAGTAGGGAATTCCAGAAAAACTGAAATTTCTTGCTGTAAACCGAGCAGGTAGGCAGCTAGCTCATTCATGACATTTCCACCTACAGATCACATCAGTTAGTTTCTTGGCAACTGTTCAGGTGCAAGCCGACAAAACAGCCAGTATAGCTCCTGTTAGTTTCAACAGAACCAAAAGTCTCCAACAGATGTTTCCATTTTCTCAAATCAGCTTTTTTTCCCCCTGAGAAAATTATTTCAGTAAAAATTTTTCATGAACCGTAATGATAAAGAAAGATGACAAAAGGTATATGATCTGTAAATAGTTGAGTGTGCATATTGGGTAGAGAGGATGACAGCAGAAGGCAGGAATCATAAGACCAAAGCCAGGATTTGAACAAAACAGTTAAGTCACATTACTCAAGAGAAGAAGAAAATATTCATTTGATCTAGTATATCTCTTACAGAGTAACGATGGACACACACATTTCAACTAGCCAAAATGGAAACAAGGGAATAACTGAAATACAGGAGAAAGTCAACTGCCACAGTTTGGAAAGCCTGCTGGAGGAATTAAGACAATTTAAAGCAGTAAAATTCCTCTTAATTTCTTCACCTTATTGATATCATCATCATCTTTGGATAATGTGTTTTTTAAATAGCTAAATAATCTAAATAAAATTAAACGCTTAGTGGGAAAAGGTTAAAAAAGAGTGAGCCTGACTCTTCTCAGTGTTATCCAGTGAACAGGCCAGAGGTGATCGGCACAAATTGGATTACAAGAAATCCAATTTAAATGTAAGAAAAAACTTTTCTTTTTACAGTGAGGATGGTCAAAATCTCAAACAGGTTGCTAGAAGACTATGGAATTGAATATCCCTGGAGATATTCAAAACCCAACTGGACAATGTCTGGAGCAACCTGCTGCAGTTGACCTTGCTTTGAGCAGAGAAGCTGGTCAAGATGATCTACAGAGGTCCTTTCCAACCTTAACTAGTCTTTGTGAGTCTGTGGAAACATTTTTAATACAGGCACACCTCTGGCAAGCCTCTTCCTTATTTAATTTTCTATTACAAAGAGTAACAAAAATAATCCATTGGATTATCGTGAACAATATCCAAATTGTAAAAGTAAAAATACTTTTCTTTAAAAGAGGAAGAAAAACAGAAAAGAAAAAAAAACAGAATATCTGAGATGTCACTTTGTGTGACTAAAGAGATGACACAGGAAAAATTTGTGGAGTTCTGGTAAACAAATGGCAATCAGCAGTGTGAACTTTAAAATAGAGGGCAAAATTCTTTTAGAAGCCCAAAAGAGAGTAAAATCTTTCAATATGCATTTATCCTTAAACTAACAAAGCAAGTCAGGATCTACATGAAAGCACTAATTTATGTAAATTAATAAAGGCTCCAATTCTAAAAATAAATCCACCTTTAAGTGAGTAATCGTAGATTAAAATGGTTATTTGTGCACTCAAAGTTTCACAAAAACTGACAAAGTAACCCACAGAATTTCAACAAAATAGGTAAAGGAATATTTATATTTAATAGAGATAAAAAGATAAAAACTTGCAAAAATGACTGATGATCCAGTATGCTTTACTTCAGCTGTCTCATATTCCTGACTTCCAAGGCTGTGTACTTGATAATTCCTGAAAAACCATGCCCCAACACAGTATTACCTAGCTTTTGCATAGTAGTTTTAACAAGACTTCAAATCCCTTCACAAGGGAGCATTTTACAGTGAGAAAAAACTGAAACAGAACAAGGAAGTTACTCAACAAGGTCACCAAAAGAGCAAGTAAGAGCACCCACTTGTCTGATCAGTCCCAGTCAACAGACTATCCAGCAGACCAGGGTAACTCTTCTACATGCTTCACGTTAAATCCCGAACAAACAGACGGCCAAAATCATTAGTTCCTTTGACCGGCTCTTTTTCTTACACCATAGCTCAGTATTAATATTGATTTATATTTCATATAAATGCAGTAATTCAAGGCTTTTCTAAAACTTATCATATTTTTATTCTTTAGACTTTGCAATTTTTCTTTTTTTCCGAAAAGAACAATACTTATCAGCTGCTCTGACTGTACCTGGGAACGCCACACTGTTATGCAAATCCTGCCTGCATTCCAAAAGAATCTTATCTGGTAGTTACCACAAAAAAAAAAAAAAAAGTGAAGGAAATGCAATAAGGGGGTAATTTATAATCCATTTCTAATGAATTGGAAGTAAATTAATCATGTTAAAATAACCACATAATTTTAATGTCGTATTTCTTAACTGTATCATGGCTACACAGAAAAGTTTCTCTCTCAGAAATGAGTTTTCTGCCTGAATTCTTACATTAATCCAAGCTGTTCCTGAAAATTTGGCCAAAGAATGCTACTCACAAACCACCTGAAGAACAGTCATTCTCAGTTTTCTTGAAACAAGACTATCAATCTATTTTTCTCCCGTAGACTGTACCCATGCATTACTATATAAATTTTAACTTTACGTAAACTGACAGGACTCAAAAATTCATCAGAACTTTTGTTCTCTATAATTACCCGAAATTTCTAAAAGTTTAGCCAAATCATTAAGAAGTTTCTGGGATTTATTTTTCAAGCAAAATATAAGTAGGACTCAAAAAAAAGTCATCTGGCAATAACTTATCCATCACAAGCCTGTTTTCTGCATTCAATACATTTCACCTGGTTTAGGACAGTCTAATACCTCCTCTTCCTTTCCCCAGACCATTACCTCCTTTAATGTGGTAACAACGTCAAGAACATTCTTTTATGTGTTATATCAAAAGAAAAAAAATGAATAATCAACATCTCTGCTTGATCCCGTAATCCTCCCATTAGATCAGGACTGACAGACTGGGAAGCAGTCTTTACTCAACTCTTCCTCCTCCAGCCTGCTTTACTATTCTTACTTTATTATGGAACTATATCCTCACTGAATAAGAGCCTGAATAAGAGCTTGCTAAGTTACACGAGGAGCGTATTGTAACCTAAGATTCCCAACAGGACTGAATTCAAGTTCAAGACAGTACATACTGCAGCAGTTTTCATGTCAGGACGTTAGCCTAATCAAGAGCGCTGACACTTTATTTCTTCATTATTTCCACAGTTTTTCACATTGTTGCTGGCTATAAAGGTATTAATTCATCGAACGATTCGTTTAAGTTGGTTCCTACATACCTTAAAAGCCAGTAACTTTTCTTCTGGACTGCAGCAGCATTCAAAATATAGGTCAGGAAAATAAGGTAGTGTGCTTTTGGCAAAAAAACAAAATCTGAAATGTACTTGTTTGCGTGAACATTCCTACATTTAACAGAAAACTAGGCTGAAGAAAAGTATGCCAATAAAACTATGTGAACAGAGCTTTAAAACTGCTGAAGCTGGAATTTTGGTAAAGATGTCAGTCTGATCTTTTGTACATTTAATACTTGGACTAAAACATACTGGAATGAAGGAATAAGTAACAGCGACTGCATAGAAAAGTATTAATAAGGCATCTGTTTTGAGATCTGCTAGACATAAAAGCCAATCATGCTTAGACTTCAACTTTCAAACCAACTGGAATATAATTTTGAAACAACGAATGAAAAATGTCACATTTTTACACAAAGGAAGAAATCTCTTGATGAGTAACGTCCATTTAATTGAAAAGGAACTCAGAATAGGCTTTTACCTAGACTACATGCAAAAGGCGTAAAACAGGTCATCTTACCTACTTCTCATATACTTCTGAGGTCTTCAAATCAGAATTAGAAAGCAAATTGTGCATAAGATGTAAATGAAAGTTATAAAATAATAAAACTATGCAGCTTGGTGATACAACCTGCTAACAATTATTAACAGAATAGTTAGAAAATACTTTTACATTCCTAGTGCTGTTCCAAGTTATACTACAACTGCCAGCAAAAACAGGCATTAAAAGAATAACAATAAACCAATTGGTGAAAGATTTTGTCTCACTTATATTCAAGCAGAAAAAATTTTTACTCTTTTTTGTTTTGTTAACACTAGCTTTTGATTAGACTAATAAAAAAATACCAGAAGAGATATACAGACTCAACATCCATGCCAATTAATTTGAAAAAAGGAATCAAAACAATTACCCTTTTTTAATAAACTCTTAAAATTGGAAGTAACATTCATAAAATTTAAATTAATCAAATTAAATTTGACTACGTATAAAATGGTCCATATACTGGAAAACATCTTTACAATTACTGCTACATCAGCCTGCCTGTTTGCTCCACTCCTATTGCCAGTCTTAAAGGAAACAAATCTTAATGCCCAGTCATCCTTCCCACTGTCTTGGGACCACTAGCAACACTTTAATTACAAGGTTGAATTCTGTGATACAACCACAAGCCCATCACCGAGTAAACTCCCAGCTGCGACCATATACACACCTTGTATGCAACTCCCTTTCTACTTTATTCCAGGGATCTAGTATTTTTTCAATTTACTGTCTAACTCCCTATCTAGTCACTGTTTAGCAAAGCTATACGTACCGACTTTAAAAACCTCAGAAATCATTTCTTCCCATGTCTTTATAATCCTATTTCTTATATGAATTATTTCAAAGTATGTTGGAATTTTCAGTATCAAGATGCCCGGAACTATATACAATCTCTGAGATACAGAAGAAACAGTTGCTAACAGAGATAGGTAGCACCTTTCCAATAACCACTCTGAAGAGGCACTGGAAGGTAATACTACTAGCAGTTTAGTTGGTCTACAAGCAGGAACACTCTTATACTCTCTCCTCTTTAAATGCATAAAAAGTCCTAGTCACTTGTTATAACTATACATCAGTGGGAGTCTTCTGATCTTTTTTTCTTCAGAATAAAGAAGTACAGTACTTCAATTTTAACTAAAGAAGCTTTCTGAGGGAAATGGGCACAGTAACTTTTTTCATTCTCCACAGTGTCAATTATATAGCTTCCATTTACCTTGCACCGCGATCAGGCAATACTAGCTCTGTGCTCTCACTCCAGTCTAGCACTAGGCTTTGAAATCTCAGGAGCTCAAGTCAAAAACTTAATCTAATTTCTTCTCTGTGGATATTTTTTTCTCTCAACTATAAAGGAAACTTTACACAATGACTGATACACAGCTCAAAACACAGCTCAAAGCTGCCATCTCTAGGTTTATGTTCTTCTACTCTTCACACTAAATTATTTTTCTGTTTTTTTCAAGAGACTGAACATCTGAAAGGTAAAATATCAAAAGTTTATCCTAACAAGTTAAATTAAGAACTTATTGCAAAAGAATGTACTTTTTCTCTTGAAATGTCTTCAACTTACATAATCAGCTCCTTTTGGCCTGTGTAATTTTTGAGATTTGACACAATCACTAGTACAAGCAACATATTAGTTAATTATTTGATATGAGTGGTGCTGTGTTCATTATTAGTGAATTCTAATTACTAATTAACATGTGCCTTTGATACCAGCAAGAGCTTCTTCACTACACACTTGCTTGTAGCTTTCATTAATATTAACAAGAGTTGCATTTCCTCACTGAGATCCTAAAAGATCTCTGAATTAACACAGGTCTATTATATTTCACAGTTGCTGGTAAAAGTATCTCTAAAATGGTTACTTTTCAGTCTGCAATATCTCAAGAAAATATTAGCACTGTCAAATAAAAAGGTTAAATGATATTTTAAGCCTTTATTCTGAATTGCTAAATGATACATTACTTGAATGTTTCCCAACTAAAAGGTCCACATTCTACAAGAACTGTAATAACCAAAGATACTGGTCAGAAAGATCTGACCTTTCAAAGAACAGGTAATACATTAGTAATGAATCAGGGAACTGATGAGAAGAAAAACAATTTTTGAGTTGATGTTTGGGCATGCACAGAATCTAGTTCATATTACTCCTGAAAAATACCTCTACAATATTAACCATGCCATGTACAGATTCAACATCTCTGGAAGAGCAATAGATGCCGGGGGGCAGTGAAAAAAAAAGAAGAAAAAAAAAAATCAATCCACCCACACATACAATTCTGCTTAACTTCAAAATCAGCACTATATTAAAGGAAGTCTGATCATAAAAATAAACTAAAAGGTACAACAAAAAGGATAAAATCTTTAATGACAACATGAAGACATTTTAAGAACATCTGCTCAGATCACATGGATGTTTTCTATTTAAAAAAAACTCCAAACTTCCCATTACAAATAACAAAATAAATATTGGAGACTGTTAGAAGAAAAAGTATACTTCAAAATAAAGGTTCAAAAACTCCAGCAGATTAAAACACAGAGACATATAAAGGCAAGCAATGAAACAGTTTAATGAACTGCCTGCAAAATTATATATAAAGAACTAATATATCATTTTTCAAATACATTAGCAATACAGCCAACTGGATAATTTGTGGTGCCTGAAGGAGTATTCTGAGAAGATAAAGCCATAGCAATAAAATGAAGTTAATTTTCCCATGCGAGTTCTTCATGGTACACTTTACAGGTATTTCCACAGCAGAAATTAATAACAGAAGGTTATAGTAAAAAAAAAAAAAAACCTGACAAAACAATCAGCAACAAGTCACCAGGATCAGTTCTGAAGGAATTTAAGAACAGCTGACCCCTGTCTTTAGTGTGTAATCCTTCCTTAAAAATGTGCCTGTACCAAAAGACTGAACAGCAACTGACAAAGGACAGAATCCAGTGAACACATGGATAAGACAGAGGAAAAGTCTAACAATTTTTGAAAAGACAAGTTGTATCTTACAAATCATCGGATTTTCCTGAAGGAATCAAAGGTCTGATTGACACAGTTACCTGGAATTTCCAAAAGATGCTTAATAATGTTCTTCATGCCTTAGAGAAACTAAGATGCTCTGGGACAAGCGAGGCAGATAACACAAGGCTAAATAATTCAATAAAGAAAAGGTTGGGGGGGGGGGGGGGGGAAGTGGTCACTTCTTAAATGAAGAGTGGTCATTACTGGTGTCCCATAGAGATCTACAATTGGGATTTGTTTGTTCAACATACTGAAAAACAAACTAGCACAGCAATGAATGGAAAAATGACAATGTTTTTTGACAATACTATGTTAAGATAGTTGAGACAATGGTCAAAAGCAAAGAACTGCAGAAGAATCTCATAATACTGAATGTGCAATACAAGGACAAATAAAAGGGTAAATAAATGTTCACATAGATAAGCATGAAATTATGCATATGCATAAAAAATAAAAGTAAGCCAGCACATACGGTGGTGGGTTTTGAATTGACTGGACTGAGATCTTGAGGTTATAAATGGTAGTTCTGTGAAAATACCAGTTCAAAGCCAACAGCAGATTTTCAAAAAGCTAAAATACCATTAAGAATTAGACCATTAATTCTATGACATCAATCTCTGAGGTACCAGTACACTAAAGACTGTGATTCCCCCTATCTCAGAAAGGATATAACAGAACTAGAAGAGATAGAGACAATGGCACAATGTTATCTAACGTATGAAGTAGCTTCCTTCTAGAGGATTATTAAAAACGCAAGGAATTTCCAGCATGAAAAAGAAATGAGAGAGAGATGATATAATGGACTTACCAAAAATCATGAGTGGTACAGAGAAAAATAATATAAGTAGTAAGGATTATCAAAATTAAACCAGCTAGTACCAGTTTCCCACACTGGAATTCTTAGGTACAGGATGGTATCAATGCTAAAATAAATATATGGTCAAAAAATTTGGAAAAAAATTAGAAACATTGATTCATAATCTTTCCACAAAAATACTATCCTATCTTAGAAAATCCCAGCTGCAGACTAGGATGTTATTCTGAGGAAGCTTCTACATGTTCTTGTCATTTTTTCTTATATTCTTCCCTAGGCATTCGCTGCTACCCATTATTCAAAATATGTTACTAGGCTAGATGAACACTCTGGTCTGACTTGATACAATCTTATTGTTCTTCCCTACCAGAGGTGTCTTATGCAAACAACTGAAAATTTGTCATACAAATTCTGTATTTCTCTGTCACAGTTTAAAAGTTTGCCAACGTCTGTACAAGGCTAAATTATGCACTGCATTGACTTTTGGTCTTTTATATTTTGGAGACATGACTAACACTAGCCAAAAATTAAAAAATTAACAAATTAACAAAAGGCAAGTATTTTTTTTTTAAACAAAGATAATTTCTGCCTCTCTAGTCTATCAGTACAAAGAATCGGTTTTTTCTCTCTTTTTTTTAAAGTGAAATAAGCTTTTAAAAGTGCTTTCAATAAAGCAGCATGCAGACTACATGACACCAGTAGAAGCAAAACTGCCAGTAGTTCATATTTATTTGAACTTACAGTAATAAGATACTATAGAACAACAGTTCATATTTTAATACTGCTCTGGCTCTGTAGTAAAAGTAATTAACACAAAAATAAAGATGTATTTCTTACTATCATGGCCTATAGAGCATTAACAGACATCAATGGCCCTGACGAGCCTCACCCAGAGCTCAGCCACAGACCCTCAGTCCCTGACTGCTTGGGATCCTGCCTCCTGGATGGACCTGGACCTGCGCTGCAGGTAGCTTATCTGGATGGACCCCTCAAGGCATATGCTGTAGCCTTCTCTCCACTCCTGTCTCTGGCCCTGTCTGCTTGTGCTCCTGATTGGACTCCCTGAATAACCCCTGGATCTGGGTCATCGCTTGCCATGTCTGGGGCTGCCAAAGAACCCTGTTACCAGCACCTGGGGATGGTGCCTGGTCAGTGAGGGCACTGCCCACGCTGGAGTTGGCCTTGGCTCCCGGCTCGCCTTCCCTTACCGCAATTCCAATTAGATTAGCCCCCTTTTATTGGCAGGTTTAGCTCTGAGGGTTTACGATCAGCTAATAACTTAGATCTATTGCACAATCTTTTTTCCAAAAATTGTGCAATACATCTAAGTACTGAAGATGACGCTAATACAAAATGTTTAGGGACTAGAAATTACATTATCCTCAAAAATCTATGCTTGTGATGAATCATTTTAAGATCACTAACAGCACACACAAAGAAATTCATTAAACAGGATGCTGAAGAGTTCAAACCTGATATAAAGCAAGAGTGTGTCCGTATCTCTGGAGTGGCCCTTTGGATACAGGTACTACGTTCCATATACTGCTTTCCAAATTGTAGCTAGAAGAGAAATAGAAAAGTAAACATTTTCTACCTGCAGGAAAATAGAGGGTTTTGTGTATTCAAACTAACTTTTTTTGGCAGACTTGATCAGTCACTGTTTATCTGACGTGGTAATTTGTTAGCAGCAGTAACTTCATCACTTTTAACTGTTACAACAGTACACTAACTTGTGATAGTGTACTAAGAGTTCATCAAGCAAAATAGCAGCAGCTCTTTCAGGGACCCAACAACAATCTCAGAAAATGGGACTGTAATAAAAATCACCAGGCTTATAAGAAAGTTATAAAACTAGGTTGCTAAGCTCATTATTATTAGCCACATACAAAAACCACACCCCACTAAATTGCTTATGTCACAATCTTTAGCACTACTTTAAAGACTTACTGTTGAGCACCCTTTCAGCTATACAGTTGATTTTAATTTCCATTAAATTTTAATTAACCATTAATCCATTAATGCATTAATGCACAACAAGATGGAAGAGAGCTAAAAAATAAATGACAGAGGTAGAAAAGAGAAACACCAAAGGTGATGGGATTTGTTTTGGATGATCGCAAACATGTGGAAGAAAACAAGAGGTAGACAAAAACAGGAGAAATAAACGTGCTAAAAGACATATCCTAACACTTGCATTTGCCACATTTAGGGGCTGTACACATATACAAGTTACCAACCAAATCAGCTAGGTAATATTTACACCTGCTTCAACTTTGTTTTCAATAGGTGGTCAAATACACATACAAACTGTCATAAACGTAAGAAGCGAAATACAGATGACCTGCCTAACCCTAGTGGCATGGCACCAACAGGCTAAGAGCATGCATTAAATACAAGTCTCCTATAATTATAAATCAACTTCAATAATGCAGATAACATTCTAGATGTACTGTCTGAAAATATCAGCACATGGGCTTCTTTCACTGTTTTATCACCACAAACATTTTTATGGTTTGCAGCAAAGTATAGCAAGTTTTCACAAAACTGAAGAAATCACACATTAGTATCACGTACAGTTTCATGTTACCCATATTTTCACTTTTTTTAATCATAAGAAAGTTACAAGCAGAAAATAAGACCATTAATAAAGAATCTAAAAACATATAAACCTTTCCGTTAAATTCCAGGACAGAGGCTACCTCCCTGATAAGACCAGCTTTCCCTCAGCCACACCAGAAAGGATATGACAAAGGAGAAGTCACTTACTTCAACACCATTTGGAATGAACTGTAGTTAAAAGCATATCCACCAATCACCCACATAAATTTCCCGTGTAGAACTGCCTTATGGGAAGCCCGGCCCACAGAAGGGCTGAATGGCTTTACGTTTGGTAAAATCCAGTAAGACTCCGTGGAAGGGACATTCAAAGAACAATCTGGACCTGTTTTGTAAACAAATGTGCAATTTGTACAATCTGTTAGAGAGGAATGTTAAAGCCAATAAAGCAGAAACAGGGGAGGCTTAATTACAGATGTCAGGATTGCTCATTCTGATAAAATACAGTATACACTTTTATGTTTAACAGATGCTCAATAAAAAAAATTGACAAGGGGTGTCAGTCAAATTGAAAGCGTTAGATTAGCTCAAATAATAATGATCCATTTCTGCATTCTTCTCAGAAAACATACTGTATGAGTCACAAATTGAAAGAAAGGCGTAATGCATCGTATTTTTAGATGCTGTATAGGTCTAAAATGTGTAGCACAATATACACTGCATGTTACCTCTGGAAAAAAACTATACTGTATTTGAACTAGCAAATAACATTACAGTAAATTAAGTTACAATATGGATTATACTGTATTAAATCTCAGGAATAAAAGTTTGCACTTTGCCAATGTCATTCTGCATCATCTTTCAAGAGTAAAATACACTGTAAAGTGCTTTATAAAAAGAAAGATTTGAATATTTAAGTTTCATAAAATATTACAGATCATTCTACAAAGCTACCAAAACCCACAACTATATTTTATTTTGGAATGTATTTTAGCCAATAATTTTCACTAAATAAGGTGTCAGCAAAATGTGGCATTTTTAAGTTACAGACTATTAAAATCATGAACAGCAGAAATAATTATTTATTTTTCATTTGTTCTGTAATAACCAAAACGTGCTCTCTTCATTGTTAGTTTATGCTCTAGACGTTGGAAGAACTTTAAAATCTTGTTACTTAAAACCTGAATATATTCAGAACTTTGGTTTAAAAAAAAAAAAAAAAAAGACAGCATATGCACTATTTGCCTCTTGTTGGTGACTGTACATCATTATTGACTGGCTTTATTTCTAGATAGGGAACACTGAATTTTTAGGACACCATTGTGTTCCACTTTAAGCATTATCAATCACAGAATTGAAATTTTTGTCATCAGTGATAGCATACAGATGTTGTACGACAGCAAAATTATTTCTGTAATGTGACGCTGATACTATAAGCAATGTTATGTCCCTCTCAGCCTGCCCAACTGGGATAAATCCTTCCTTCAAGCTACTGGACATTACTGTTGAAGTCAGAGTTGGCATAACCTTCTTTGGAAACTCAGTGACAACATGCTAAAAAAAAAAAAAAAAAAAAAAAAAAAAAAAACAAAAAAAAACCCACAACAACAAACCACCCAACCAAAAAGCAAATACACCAAAAAAAAAACCCAAACAAAACAAAACCCTAGTCTGCATCCCAAATGTTACATATGACATCAACTTTTTAAAGAGGTTCCAGGGAAGATCTGGAAAACTACTGGCCTACTATTCTTCTGTTTCTACCAGAGGAATCAGCAGAAACTATAAGAATGGACAGAATTAGTCAACAGACAGATAATTGTCATCCACTCTTAAAAATCATTATAGCTTTCATAAGGAGAAGGCCTGTCTTCCAAACCTAATAAAGTTCTTTGAAGAAATCAAGGCGGGGTGAATCAATTGATACACTGGCATGGATTTTCACAAGACTTAACAAAATTCCTCACAAAAGACTTTTGAGGAAACTTGACTTTTGTAGCAAGAGAATGAAGGCCTTTGCATGGCTAAATAATTCACTGTAAGATATAGTAAGAAATAGTAGACAGGAGTAAATGGCTAGTTCTTAAAGGGTGCGAGGTCACCTGTGGAGTTCCACAAGGATTTCTGCTGGTACCCAAGATAATCAGCACATAAATTAACAATCCTGAAAGAAGATGAGCAGTGAAGAAAGTCTGTTGACAAAGGCAGTTACTGGAGGGCAGAAAGAGTAAGATCAGCCTTTGAAGAACCACAGAACAAGTTCTTGTCTGACCATGTGACTGAGCAATAAAATTACACATTAAATTCAACATAGGTAAATTTAAAACTAAGTAAGCTATGTTTTAGATTGACTAAAAAGAAGATAGTGTCTTAACTAACCATCACTAGTCAGTAGCAAAGTCTCATCTTAGGATAACTCATGAAAATATCACGTCAAAACTCAGCAATGGTCAAAAAACCAAATCATGTTAGGAATAGAGAACACTGTATAAATCAATGGTTTGCCCACACTTAGAAAACCGTGTGCCGTACTGTTGTGCTTTAACCCCAGCCAGCAACTCAGCACCACTCACTTCCCCCCCACCCAGTGGGATGGGGGAGAGAATCGGAAAATAAAAGATAAAGCTCGTGCATTAAGAACAGTTTAATAGAACAGAAAGGAAGAACCTAACAATGACACTAATAGCAACAATAAAGTGACAATAATAATAAAAGGATTGCAATACACAAAACAAGTGATGCACAATGCAATTGCTCACCACTTGCCGACCGATGCCCAAGCAGTGCTCTTCCCCTGGCCAACTCCCCCAGTTTATATACTGGGCATGACATCCCATGGTATGGAATACCCCTTTGGCCAGTTTGGGTCAGCTGCCCTGGCTGTGTCCCCTCCCAACTTTCTTGTGCCCCTCCAGCCTTCTTGATGGCTGGGCACGAGAAGCTGAAAAGTCCTTGACTTAGTCTAAACATGACTTGGCAACAACTGAAAACATCCAGGGTGTTATCAACGTTCTTCTCATACTAAACCCAAAACACAACATTATGTCAGGAAGACAATTAACTCTATCCCAGCCAAAACCAGGACACCTACTAAAAAAGAAAACAGATTAGAGCTGGAAACTGTTTACAGGCAAGTAATAAGGATGTTAAAAGGAATTTAATGGCTTCTCTAATTGGAACTACTGAGTTGGCTAAGACTTTTTCACATAGAAAAAAAGAAAATTTGGAAGTAACAATAAATGTCTATAAAATAAGTGACACAGAGAGGGTGGATATGAAGAGTCTACAGCTTCTCTGAATATAAGAGCTGAGATTTATCAAATGCAGCTTGAAGAAGCCACATTTAAAACAAGTAAGAGGAAGTAGTTCTTCACGCAAAAAGTATCAGATCTCCTTGGCAAAGATGCTCTCCTGACAAACAATGGTCTGGATGCAAAGGTTTATACTGAATCAAGGAGAGACTGGGCAAGCATTTAGAAAAAAGAGAGCTGCTGAAATTTACTAAATAAACTAAGTAATCTACACGAAGTTCCTAATTGTAAAATATATTATCGGGGGGGAGGAGGGGTATTATATTTTTCCAATGTGCATTATCATTTTTGGGGCAACTTGTTACAATTACTTCCTATACACAATAACCAGGCATCTAATCTGTACCTAATCAGTTGTCAACTTTTCCTAGTACTCCGTAGAAGAATGATGTCCACTTGTATCCAAATTACCTTCCATTCATTAAATGATGGAGATACTCAATTCCCATTGTTCATTATACTTTCTGCCCAGAAAAGATTAATGGTATTTGAATGAGGTCTAATGAGAGTATGAACAATTCAATATATTATTTCTTAAACATTAATAACAGATACTGTAATAGAATTGTAACCTCAGCAAGATTCTGATTTGGTAAATCACAGGAGGAAACACTTAATTTGAATCTAAAAGTGCTTAAAAATAAGCAATTGATTAAATATTCTTTGATCAGGGAAGAATACTTAGAATTATGAAAACGGTGCCTCCAGTCAGAAAACGAAAACCCATTTGTCTTATTATAGCCACCCTGCTTGCACAGAAATGCAGTGGTCAAGAGTGTCCCCTCGTGGCAAATAGTGAGTAAAACACACAATCTACTCGCATACCAATTGATTTAAGAATTTAGTTTCTGGAGACAGGGAACCACAGGAATTCATATAGCAAATCGAAAATATATTTCGATGACATTGACTGTATTAAAATGAGGACAAGCAAAAACTTAACAATACTGTTAACCAGATCAGTGATTGAAAAAATGTCTCAGATGATAACTTTCTTACAGTCTCAGTGCTGCATTGCTGGTCTACACTGAACGACAGGAAAGGTGAGATAGAGAGGAGACACACCATGTACCCAGGTCTTGTTCTGGCATGGAGGAAGGACACATTCTAAGGAGACACACCTGAACTCAGGAGCTTGAAAGCAGCAGGTTTTCTTCAAAGAACACATCAATACCCTGTGCATGACGCACACATGCATTAAAGTGACATCAGTTGACATTGCCACCACAAGAGGCACTCCTGGCCTCTCCTCACTGCTTACTCCTCAGCTATCATCGCTACTGGCACAAGTTTTCACATGGCTGCACCACGAACCAGACGAGGGAAGGCATCCAGGTTAAAACCTGCTTTTATTTTTAGCCAGGCTAGCTTTTAGGTGTGTTCCCTTACATGTTTCACCTTGCCCACATAAGCAAGGTCATGCAAACACGAGTAGGACTGACTCTTCAGTGAAAGTGTAAAACATTCATGGAGTTACCACAGTATGTATCAATCAGTACAAAAATGGAATATATAGTTGAAAAAACTCAAAGCAATAAAATAATACTGACTTCTACTGAAACATCATTTAAAGAGCAAATGCTTTTGTGTGGCTATTGCCTTATAAAGGCAAGGTAAATGTAGGACTTAAAAATATCATTTATAGATTTTCCTACTTAAATATGTATACCATGAAATATCACCATTATTTCAGCATAAATACATTTTCTTTTCAGAAACATCACATTCACTAATGGTTTTTTACGTCTTTTGTGCAACAGAGAGCACTACAGCTGCAGAACAAAGATAAAGAAAAATATGTTTTATTATTTTCTACACAAATATGATTTTTCTCCATTTATTTAAAATTGGATTTCTTTCTTATCTTCCTAATGTGTCACTCAATCCACTGGGGGGGGGGGCTTTAAAAACAGAAAACAACTTTATAAACTTGAATTGGAAGTCAATTACATTATCTTCAAAGGTAGGAAAAAATTCTATAGGTTTAAAAAAGTGATTTACCCACACAACACAAGAGAAAGAATCTAATTTCTATTTATTGAGGAATTTCATGAACTGCCAAAGTAACAATCTGTTCCAGTAGTTCAAGTCATAAGATCAATTTCCACCTAATGAGAAAACATCATCTACTGTCTTCAACCCTAATCTTTTCCATTAGGATCACAGGAAAAACACAGAAGTATTGATGTGTTGAATATAAATGTCACAGGCCTGTTTTTCAAACAATGTAATCAAAGTATTTATTTAAATGTTATTTATTCTATATTTGTTTGATATCTGATCATTTGAGTTGAGAATTATTGCTTTAACATCATTTTTCAACCACCACAAATACAAACCCAATATTACTATTCTCAAGTACCCAATAAAATCTTCATATGATAATGAATTTGAGATCATGAAAAATATTTTTGAGAAAAGAGAATATATCTGAATATACTTTCAATTAAAATTCTATTCAAAGTTTCACCAAGCAGTAAATCACCTTCCCTACAGGAAGGTGATGAGATAGTGTCCTGGTTTCGGCTGGGATAGAGTTAATTGTCTTCCTAGTAGCTGGTGTTAAACCACGACAGATAGTAGCTACATAAAAATACAAAGTTGCTATGTAAATGAAAAAAATAAATGTTGCTCAAGAATGGGTCACCGGCATTGTAATAGCAGGTGTATTAACGTACCCCTACACTGCCACTGCACAGCCCTGCAACATCCATACGGGATGTAATTATTTCCCCCCTCCTGCAAATATTCTTGCTTCAAATGGGACTTAATGCTAGGCAAAGAGATGCTGGATAGGTCTCCAGCTAAAGCAGCATGGTAGCAAGCTGTGCCAGGACTCAGCCTCCTCCACGAATGAAATAGTCAGGAATCCTAACACACACAAGCTGACGCAGTTCTTGAAATGCCATCTGGTTGCTGTTATTCAGTCCCATTTCTTTTCTCAGCCAGGAAGAGTGGATCACCCAAGGGCGATCTGGCCTTGGGGAACCTGCAGGGTCAACCTGAGCAGGCAAGCCAAAAGGGCTGCGCTGCCCAGCACTGGCCATTGGCACCTGCTACCCAACAGTGCCCTTTAGCTGTTTGACTTCAGCTCTCAAGCTCAGGATCAGCTTGGCTGGTACGGAAGAATAAGGCCTGATGCCACAGCAGTCTTCACTGGAAGCACATTGCTTGGAAAGCTTTCCTAATCTTTCGTGACTAAGCACAAGGATACTCTTTGGTAGATGCTGCACGAGATTTGTCCTTTCAATATTAAACAAAAAAAACGTTTTGCTTCTTACTCTCTAAAAGAAACAGGGATTTTTCAGATTAGCAGTAGCTAACAGTACCCATTGGATTAGAGATCTTGAAACTCCATGCTAATGCCAGCAGGATATCAAGCTCTAGTACCTTGGCTAACAGCTTTTAGAAAACTTCACAGCTCTAATACTCAAAAGCCTCCTTCCAATTTTCAAACTAGATGTATTGACAGCCAGTTTACCACAATTTTTCTTCTACCAGTGTTGCTATCACTGGACTTAGAGTTGGTTTGTCTATACACCCCAAAAATGTTTATAAACAGCAACGCTATTCCCTCCCAGCCTTCATTTTACTAGTTGGTTAGTATCTTCCATAGGCCTGGTCATCCTAATGCTTCTTCCTCTGAGCCTGTTTCAATTTGTGTTATAAAAGTGTAGTAACAAAAAGTATAGTACTAACATTTTCATATATTTAACTGTAGATTCTGTGACTGATCATCCTACTAGTGCACTTGACACTTTACAGCCTATAGTTCGTAGAGTATATAAAATTAAGAATACGAATTGGTTCATATTCTAATTGAGATAGACAAGAAAGTTTTCTCCTATGTCACCTTCCACACTGCAAGCCAAAATTATAAAACAAATTCTTAACACTCATAGTCCCTAAATGTATAAATTTACAATTTATACTGAAGTAATTACATCCCACATGTTACTCTAACCCTCTTTTGCAGGATATTCTGGTCCTCCTTCATATTTAAAGTAACTCCTACCTTTGTATTACCAGATTTCATTAGCAGTCTTACGAGTAGATTATAAAAATTATGTAACAAGATCAGTCCCGAGATCGGTCTTTAAGTAGTACTGATATCCTTCCATCCTAAGTTACTTGTTCAGCACACCCACTCACATTTCACAATTAAGCAGCTGTGTTCCCCTTACTGTTCCCTTGTGTATTCCCCAACTTACTCAGTTTCAATGACCTCCTATCATCAAATGCTGAGGTTCAGATAAAATATATTGCATTTTCCTGTCACTTTTCTTACAAATTATTTTAGTGTGAACTACATCGATAAATCCACATTTCAACTGTTTCACTATTCAATCACGCTGTATGTTTAATTATTTCTTTCCTCAAGTTATGGTCTAGAACTTTACATACTGTTGAAATCAAGCTAACAAGTTTTGAGCTGCCTGAATCACTTTCTTCCTATTCTTAAATAAAAGTGCTATAGATAATGAACTATATTTGGTATCTCTCTGTATCATGGAGATCAGCACTATCTATCCCCTTCTCATGTTCAGAACACAGTATTGCATTTGTTCATTAGTTTAATCAAGTGTTTGCATGTTCTGCCTTCTACATTTATGTGCATACATTTGAAATAAATATTTAGAAGGTCATAGATTTATTTCAAGTGGATGACATTTTTTCATTAAAACTCGCTAATAGTAGGGGACTGTGTTAAATCACAGGTCATCTTCTCTGAAAATACATACTTGTATGCTTTCTGTTCAAGAATATCCAGGCACATCAGGCCATAATCTCAGATTTCAGACCTCTCGGCATTTGGCACAAGCTCTTTCCAGTGTTGCATTTCAACTGCCACTGCCTGAGCTCACATCTCAAACCTTCTCCATTGGTTTCAATAAACAACCACCAAGCAAGCACAACTTTGCTAAATCTCAGCATTGAGGAACAGGGCAGGCCAAACAAGAGAATATGTTCTCAAAGCCTTCCACTGAAGGAGTGGGGAATGAACTCAACTCTACTTAGTCCTTTCAGGATAATCTAAGTCAAGTTAGACACACATTCACATGGTAGTTCTGGCCATACTCAAGATGCTGTTAGAATAAATGCAATAGTAATGAGCAAGGGAAAATACTGAATTTTACACTGCAGTAGTCATAGCACTCCTTTTATACTTTCATTGTTTACTTTTCTCCTTACGTAAAGGCTCATTTTTCCCTAGAGAGACGTTATAAAATTCAAGCTGCCTGAATTGCTAACAGACATATTTCAAAGTTAATTAGTTAAACTTCAGAATCTGGTCTTCCACTACATCTCTATCTGCTGGGAGCAGATCTGTAGGGAAAAAACAAACAATACATATTCCAGAATTTTTGTTGGTGTTTTAACTTCAGACTAGACCTGATCCCTAGGACTGAATGCCTGTTTGTGGCTGGTGTGCATTATGTGCAACCCTGAAGTGTAGTTTCATCTAAACGGAATGCAGTTCCTGTGTTTTCAAACCACTTCACGATGCAATCCAAAACAAAGTACATGTGGAAGATCAGATTTGATTTGAAGGTACCTTACTGATCCTCTTAAAGACTAATGTAAATGCATCCTGTAATTCCTCCTAGTAGACCCCCTTTTTGCTCGCAGTACTGATGTTCAGTGACCAAAGTACCAATAAAGTTTCTCTTAAATGCAAGAGGGTCTTCAACGCTTTTTTTTTTTTTTTTTTTTTTTTTTTTTGTCCCTGACTGCACCCAGTAAGAAGGGTACTGGCACCAAGAGCATCCCCACATCACACTGGACAAGGGAGAGGAAATACACTGTGCCTGTGCAGGAGTTCTCAGCAAGGACTCCCACCAAGCATTAGTCACCACTAACTCCTTAATCTCCCCATCACAAGATTGTTTCCTAGTGAGCATATAAATTTTGTGGCATGACTTGAGTTCTTGCTGGTATTTGCACCCCTCCCTAAAGTGCTGATCCCCAAACTGGGCACTATAATCCAATGTTCTCTCTCAAATGCCTGTCACAGAGAAAGGGTCATTTCCTCTCTACTCAAAATTCCTCATGTGAAAATTATTACCTACAGTGATTTGCAAGTCTTCTAACAACCGCTGCTTTCTAAGACAGCCTTTCTTTTGCTGATGCAGCCTGCAGTCTTTCTTCCCAGATCACTTTACCTTAAGTGATATTAAGACAATTTTCTACATTATGACTTTCAGCTGGATGGTTTATAGCTTTTTAAAATGAAACTATCTTCCTTTATTTACCATACAGTGAATCCTACTGTCTTACCTGAAAATTTTACCAGTAAATTATATGTAATAGAGATCTTCTTTATAAAAATGTTGTTTAACATCAGACAAAAACTTGTCACTGGAAAATTCTCCAATTAAGCACTTGGCTACTGCATATTTTACAGGTAGCTGTATTTTTAATTCCTTCTGTAAAACAGTTTTTAACCTATTTAATATGCGGCAGGCTAGTTATTTCCTTTACATGGTATCAAATCAAGCTCCTTGAAGAAATCAAAGAACACCTTTATCAACAAGACTTGCAATATTACTTTTAAAAAGCATACAGCATGTTCATCGTAGTTAGCAATATTTTCAGCATGTCCAAAGACAGTCCACTTAACTCTTTTAAAAATGTGGAATTGTTTACAACCCTTCCAGTCATCCTGAGTTTTAAACCTGTTACAGCAGTTAACTG
This sequence comes from Sagittarius serpentarius, assembly GCA_034782735.1. Taxonomy (NCBI): domain Eukaryota; kingdom Metazoa; phylum Chordata; class Aves; order Accipitriformes; family Sagittariidae; genus Sagittarius; species Sagittarius serpentarius. Next base: position 33,483,180 of record JAVKLA010000093.1, on the reverse strand, counting down.
TTTTGAAATCTCTTCTGCTCGCTTACAGCCTGAGACAATGCAAGACACAGTGTTACTGGTATCAAAGAGAATTTGCTGGCTGTAAACACATACTCGGCAAAAGGTAACATCTTTCCATGAATGATCTTTTTCTACTTCAACAGGTCAGATAGTGCAAGAGCCACCACTTTTGTCTCAGCCAAGTCCCCATGTCTTTCTTACCTGTGCCTAGCAAAGAAAAAGAGAACCAGTCGGTAGTTTTAAGGCATCTTTTTTTCTTCCCTCAGTTAAATCCACAGCCTGTATCAGCAGACATCGACACATTCTGCTTCAGAATATCAAGATTAGCCAGTAATGGGACAGTGTAATATGATGTAGTACTCAAAAGGAATCACTCTTCAGGAAAAACTTCAGCCTCCTTTATGTTGCCTGAATTTTTTAAATTAACCAGATTTCCAGTAAATACTGTATCTTCCTGTATGTACTTCTGAGACCAGCCATCTCAGAAACATTTAACATTATTAAACATTATCATTATTAAAAATAATAAATGTACTTTGTTAAAAGTAAAATTATTATTAAACTATTTGCTTTCCAAGTCTAAAAGTTTTTATTGTCATGCCTTTATTCTATATTTGTATGACTAGCAGCTAACTGCAAATATCTACAAGATCCTTCTTCCACAAAATGTATCTAATAACGAGAGGATCATACTTTTTACTCCAAACAATTACTCCGTCCCAAGGAATACAGTGTTCTCTTTCCTCAGAATACTTGTTTTAAACATGAAATTTTCTTCCGAGATGCTCCTTCCACAGCATCCACAAGATGTCACTATTGTAAAAGAAAGAAACCCCATGTGTTTTAAAACATGAAATACCTTCTTTATGTTATGTTCTGAACCATGGATTTTATTTATTGTACATCTCAATAAATGCAGTCCAATGAATTATTTTTTTTTTTTACTATAGGGACTAAACATACTCGGGGGGGGGGGGGGGG
>JAVKLA010000093.1:33442639-33482189 GCA_034782735.1 Sagittarius serpentarius | reverse complement strand
CCCCCACCCCCCCCCCCCCCCCCCCCCCCCCCCCCCCCCCCCCCCCCCAGTTAAAAACAACAAAACAAAGTTCTCTTGAAAAAACACAGAAATCAAGACCCTACTTTAGCCACTTGGTTTGAATTATCGAACTCAAGAAAAACTTGGCAGACAGCAAGAGTAGTAAGGTAAGCAGAAACATTTATGATTCCAGCATTGCAAATAACCTACACAGACGATACTATCAGTTCAGAAACTACAGATTATATAGATGTGGATAAATAAATAAATAGGACAGAGAAGCAAATAGAGTCTCCCAGGGAGCTTGAGGAAAATCTGGGATTGTTTTGCACTTCATAAAGAAAACCAATTATGTATCCAAGCCAGCTCATCTGTCACAGAATAAAAAAATGAAATTAACTGAAATCTAGGTAGGTTTGGTAAAAATCCAAGGAAGAAAGCAAATTATCTCTACATAATCCTACTCACTGTAGGAAAGAATAGGAAGCTAGTATGCACAGAAATGCTAGATGAAAACAAGGTACTAACTGTGAAAGTTAGACTTGTAATTTTATTTCCTGCTCAAAACTTCTGATGAAGACTATAGCAGTGTAAAGGAAGGTAGAGTCTAAAAAGTGCTTCCAAAGTTTTGTGATTTTTCCCCATTTTGTACACAGCAATCTGAAATCACAAGGAATCAACACACAAATAAAAGGGGGATATTCTTGCTGCAAGTTTTATTCACAACTTCCTTCCAGAGACTAAGCTTTCACAATTTTTTTTGTGCACTACAATCACGGAAGTTTCTAAAGGACTCAAGTAACAAGTCTGTACTGTTTCCATTCAGTGACCATATTGCTAACCCACTTCCTTTCTGTGGGTGCACTGACTGCCTTTTAATGAACATCATTAATTATTAAGAAGAGAAATGTATTAAATCTCACGGTGTCTTTGGTCTAATAGGTATGACAGCTAATAGGAGTAAAAAAGTAATTTCCTTTGACATGCAAAAAGAAACAGCAATAAAACAGAAGTAGAGGCAGGAAGTAATGGGAAGAGGGCATATCACCTAAGTAATCTGGAGGTATTTCAATGTTTCTTTTAACAGAAGAATGGCAATTTAAATGCACAGCAAGCTAATCCAATTGAGACTTCTAACAGGAGCGGTAAAGAATGAAAAGAAAAAATTCAAACACCTACCATAATTATAGAAAGTGAATTAAACATTTAGGATCTTAAATAATTGATCTTTAATAAGAAACAATTATTTATGGTAGTGGGAGTAAAACTACAGCACATACTTACAGTATATCCATTACTCCACAGTACGTGTCCACATAGACATTCTTGTACCATCATAACAAAACAGCTTACCTTTCTTTTTCATTGAGAGGCTATACGAATAGTACACAACGAAAAACCAGACAGTGAGTACTTACTTCAGGAAGCCCTAAAAATATCATGTGATGATGTGACATTAAGAAAGGGGGAAGAAAAATCAAACCTATCTAGACATTAAAGAAACTAAAAGAAATAGGAAATTCGGTTATGGAGGAACTTAGTCTTCAAAAGTGCTCGCAACTCTTGAGTAATTACTGCCATTATTTTTTTCAAATTAATGACCCAAAATGAAGAATGCCCACCACAAAAAAGTTTAGGTAGGATATTTCCACAATATCTTCAGACAGAAAATACCAAAGCTGTAAGCCTTCTACAGCGTTAAAGTACACACATCTAGGTCCACGTGAAAATTTACTCCAGAAATTATTTTTTCATTTATGTTTGTTCTTTAAAGGTGCCAATATGCATACTAGATAGGATACATTAAAAGCAATTCTTTAAGGATTAACTTGATTTGAAATAACAAAACCTTACCTTGCCAGCTATCATTGCAAACACACAGCTTCTCGCCTGTCAGATCACAGTAACCATGATCTGGACTGCCACAGTTGGCTTTACAATATGGAATATCACAAGCTTCTCCTTTCCAATACTTGTCACACTCACAGTATACCCGGCTTGGTACGGACACACTGGTTGTACACTTCCCATGTTCTGAGCAGTTATTAGGACAGGAATTAATTCTGAAAAAAATACGTAAAATAAGGGAAATGACAAGTCAAGAGTTAATGACAGTAGTTTTATCTGTATTCCAACAGTATTTGTTAGATAAAGTACTTTTTTTCCTGAAAAATTTCTATGTACTGTTAAAACACAAGTTTAACGATGATTTCACAGGCAAGTGAGCTGAAAAGGTGTTCATCCAGGCTTACATGCAAAGTCTGTGATGCAGCCAGGATCACAAACACTTTGTACTTTAATGAGAAGTATTGACGTTAAGCAGGACAGGCCCAGCCTGGACAAATCACCATCTATTTTTTTTCCTGTGTTCCAGTATCAGCGCTCTAGTCAGTCCCTTCAAATGCTTATTATTTCTAGGAACATCCACACTGGAAGTGACTGTGAGCAGTAACCCTTCAAGTCTCCACCACAGGCATACAGTTAAAGGGTTTTCCTGAGTGGGTTTGAACCATGCTATGTAACAGTGTGCCTAACATCTGAGGGGAATTAAATTGGAAAAACCAAGTAAGGAAAAATACAAGACAACTAGATATCCTGAAAATACTTACACAGGTAGCACTTCATGCTTTGAACACTTGCCTCCTTAACTCCACAGTCAGAGATGCACAAAGAGCAAAGACTAGGCTGAAAGAAGTCTGTGTCTGTTATGGGAGTTAGCATTTCCGTGATACGCCCTACCAAACACTGAGATCACAGGCAACTGGACTGCAAAATTATGCAAACTGGTTCCAGAAATGCAGGCAATTCCTTGGAGATGAGGAGGGATGGAGCACATTGAAGTATGTGGGTCCAAGAGTTTCCAGGAACAGAATCTCAGGCAGTATGTGCCTAATGAAGTCCAAAAAGGATTTGAAAGCTTTTTGATGACTCACAGCAAAGGGCTGGGTTGAAACTCAGAGTAAACTGTAACTACAAATCCCTGATAACACACACTGCTTCCTGTAGATGTGAGCGCTGGATACCATTCATAACCTTCCTCGCTCTTACTGAAGGAAGAACGAACTGAAAAAGTTAGCAAGGAATTGTTCAAGGCTGGCCTTTGGCCAAATGTAGTAGCGGTAGGAATGTCAGGAGACATGTTTTCATTTTCTAAAGACTCCAGTCCTCTGAGAACTGATTTTGTTACTCTACAAAAAAGAAAATTCCATGTCCTAACTGCAAATGTCCGGGGGGGGTTGCCTAGTAACACACACGACATTAAAACCACTGATGGCATTAACTGCTGTATACCACAGCTTGAGGAACCTATCTCCATGACTTCACAGGGAGAGTGTTCTGCAGCAAGGTGAACAGTTAAGTCTTTTCAGCAATAGAGACACCAGTTTAAAAGTAGACATATTCCCACTCCAACAGGTTTGTTAGGGATTCAAACAGAATGAGAAAAACTGGATCAGCAGAGTTGGAAGCAGGTTGCCTGACTCTACAGAACGCAAAATTTACTTCGAGAGTTCTGGAGTAACTACTGTTGTTTGCAACTGGCATGTCATTTTAGTCACAGATGCTGTGCTTCTGTCTTCCCCAAAATAAAAGAATACGAGTGGTCCATCATGATATAGCAGAAAACTGCTCTGGGGTTACCAAACCAAGGAAGAAAGAGGGTAAGAGAAGCAAAGTGCAACAGATCAGTGACAGAAAAAAAGTTAATGCAGCCATAAAAAGCCATCATATGTACTCCTTTTATCATAAAAAGTTACTCTTTATAAGTATCCATTGCAATAGAAGAAACAGAAGAACAGAGTACATAAAATGTCATGAGTTATATATGTAATGGAATTAAAAACTGGCAGGTTTTTTCATTTATTTCAAATCTTCCAAAAAATTAGGTAATGATATGTAGCATGCACCACATTACCAAGTCACAAAGAATGCAGAGCACATACACTCATTTCTGAAGAACTCCATGTCCTATCGCCATTTGCTCCCAAGACAAACAAAAGAAGTGCAATAAAAGCTTCAGGGATAAATGAAAAATGTATCTAATTACAGTAGAGAAGTCTGCCAGGTGATTGAATTTTACTGATGTCAACTGACGAAAATAAAAAATCACCAGTCTACTGTTATTTTTGTGCCAGCTGCAGACACAGAAAAGCAGACTGGAGGAGAGCAAGCACAGTTATAACAGATTACACTTTGCCATCAGAGAAACTAAAAGTTGGACAGTGCAGATAAGAAATATGAAGGCAGAATACAGACCGAGATGGACAATAGGAGTGGAAAGTACATGAGAAGTAGAGAAGAAATGGAATAAAACCCTTGCAGCTGCCACAAAAATAAAAGTAGGACTTTGGTGAAGGTTTCAAAAGCCATAGAGCCCTAGAAGTACATTCAGCAAGAAAAATCAAGCAACAGATGATCCTAGTTCAAGAGAAGGGAAATGACATGACAGCAGATAATAGTCTCCCTTCTATTCCATATGACAACTACATGTGTTGGATAAATACTGGAAGGGATACATTCTAGTTCCATATGGCATAGGAAAAACATACTCTTGGAATGGCCATGTGGTTTCACTCAGAACAATATACTTTACCTCATTTTCTTTTTCTGTCTTTTTTTTTAAACTAATACCTTAATGATAACTTATTACAAACCCAGCTTCCCAGTTTTAGACACATACCTCAAAGTATAACTCTTACACTAATAATAAAATCAATAGATAAACACTTTCCCTGGGTTTGTCATTCTCCTGAAAGAAATGATAGGCTAATTAACAAAATAATTACTTATCAAAAAATACTTACGAGTAAAAAATATTAAATCCAGTTAGGTTATAAGCAGCATCACTAAAAAAGTGTAGCAATGCATAGCCAGATGTAGTAACTACTTCAGGAACAGTTTCATTTCCACGCACTTCAGGGACTATTAGACCACTGGAAAAGAAAATAAGAATAACGTTTTTAATCATTCTTTGGCGGGGGGGGGGAGAGGGAGTTAGCTATTCTGGTTGTTAATTACATAGACAAGATAACTCTCTTTTAAAAAACAAATAATAAAAAGTATATAAAACTTGTCCATGCCTCTGCAAGGTAAGGTAGGGTTTTCCAGGAAAACAAAACAAAAAACCTCCTTCCTCACACAGTAATGCAAAATTTCACATCAGATTATTCTGAGGGTGCATGCACTGTCAGTATAATTTTTAAAACTTTTTTTAACTTTAAAAAATATATATATCCTTCAGACAGGTACTTAACACTCGCTGTCTTTCAGCACGAATTCTATTTCCACATAATATTTGCACCTTTAGAATTTTATCTTATTAAATAATTTCAAATATGGAAAGTATGATAATCAAGTAATTTCCACGAAAAGGCAATTTTCAATGGAAAATAAAATACTTTTTAAAACTTCAGAAAGATGTTAAGATGTCAGTCTTACATAAAGACAGAAGCAGGAAAAACAAGCAATAATATAGTAACATACTGAGGAAAAAGGACCATGTGCAAAAAACAATGCCACATCGCAAATATGAATTAAAAGTTATAGGATTCCTAAGATAAACACTAACAATCAATAAACTGAAAGACATCTGAAGGAAAGAACATAGGAAGAGGAACCTCCTCTTTCCTTCCATTCATGCTACAAGTCAGGTTCCTGAACGATAGCTAGACACATTTAAGAAACACAACTTTGAGGGGGGGGAACCACAACACACAACCCACCCACTAAGCAATTATGTAACAATTGAGGAGAATTAGGAGAGAAGGTGTAGATTGCTATAGTTGGGCAGGACAGAGGGATGACCTGAGCTTTGTTGCCTCAGGAGAAAGCACTATCTTTTATGCAATTAGTATTTCAAACTTCAGCAGCATAACCAGTATTTCATAACACAAAATGAGGTACAATTTCTGCCCCACAGACCATCTGTGTATATATGCACAAACAGTTTCTGTTTTGTTGATATTTTTTGGTTTGTTTTGTTTTTTAATATAGCTTTGCACTCAGCGGATATCCCAAGATAAAACTTTTACTGACTTCAGAGTATTAGTACCCTGTGCCTTCTCTCTAATAAACTATAGCCTACTTGCACAGAATACTCTTTCTGGAATATTTCCCAAAATTTTCATGGAAGGGTAGGAATAAAGCAACTGAAATATTTTGGTAAAGTTCAGGGATGGAGGAAACAAGTGTTAAAATTCATATGCCCTGCTTTTTCTCTCTTGGACACACAGGAAGTGCACTGCATGGACCTAAGTCTTTACCTCAACAGCTTATTGTCATTTGAAAGGCAAATAATTAGTCTCTATTTAGTATTAGTTGCTATGCTCGTTGTTTATTGTTGTTGATTTCGTGTTTATTTCTAAACCTTCCTACAAATTAATACTATGATTCTAGACAACAAATATTAACCTTAAAGATTTAGTTGTGTAGCAATTCTCATAAGCTAATGATAACATAACAAAAAGGAAAGAAATGCCATCATTTCAGTTCATAGCAAATTTGAGCTCTCCTCCAGGACTTTGAAGAACTGATAATTTTACCCGCTATGACTTAGTCACAATGACATCCAGTTTAGTAATCTATGGAAACAAGTTACAAAATTAGTGCTTAAGATAGTCTTTGTATCAAATGCCCTGAACAAGTCTCTTCATTCTGCATATAGTAATATAGAAGGCATTTAGCAGCCATTTTTTATACCTTACACATAGTGCAACATTGCCCGAGTCACAGATTGCAGTTCTCCTTTAAGCAGGATTAGATATTGACGTTATTGGCCAGTGCCACATTTAATGCACATTAAAACTCAGGAGTCGCTATTGGAAGCCTACTGAAAAATACATTTCTGATTGCCCGCCTATGAGCATTAACACTCCATGCAATGTCAGCAGCAAGTACAAGCCACATAATGGATTTATGCTATGATCACCTAACCAAAAAAGTAGCATTTTGCAGTTTAACATGCTCCCACAATATTAACGAAAGAAAGCAAGCTATTTAACAAATTAAGGCCTCTAATGTTATTTTTTTCCCCCGCAAACTAAAAATGTCCATACATGACTACTTGCACTAAAAGGCTAATAAATACACTCACCTAAATACAGCTATTAAAGGTGCATATATTGAATCTCCATCATATACATACATATGGTCCCAACTACATTCCGTGGCAAAGTGATTAAATCTTAATCTTAGTATTGCATTTGGGCTGGAAAAAAAAAAAAAAAGAAAAAAAATGAACACTGATGTGTAAATAACACTGTTATTTACAGAAGTATTGAGCTCATAAGATAAAGAACTTACAGCAAAATTGATCAAGCCAGCATAACTCTATTAAAACATTTTGAGTTCTAACTACTAAACATTTCAAAGAGTTAAATAACAAAATTCTAGGCAAGCAAGTATTTCATTTTTTTTAGAAAACTTTAAAAATAACATCTTCAGTCCAAGTCTAATAATCCCTAAATTTAACAAGAGACTTGTTCACCAGGTGTTATCAGTATTCAGAACCACAAGTTTTGAGCAATTAAAGTATCATATTTTAATATACTAGCTTTACTTTACAATGTTAGGACTATGAGGTTTAAAGAGTCTTTCAAGACAAAAATCACCTACACATCCTCATTCCAGTATTATACTAGTTATTGAAAATAAAAAATCTTAACACACAAATTTAAAATAGCAAGAAATACTAGTGCAAGAATTTTTTCTTTTTCTTCCTCCTCCCCTCCCCCGTATGACACCTGGGAGTCATATTTCACCAGGTTTTGGTAGAGATCCAGATGGAGAATGTAAGATTTCTGAAAGGGGAATTTTCTCATATGACAAAATTAGCAGACTCCTAACTATATTCCATGCAACATACTGATTTTTTTTTTTATTTTATTTTATTTTTTTCCCCCCTACTGACAGGCTCGAGGGCAGTTTGTCAGTTTGGAAAACACAAGCTTTCTTTTTTGTGAGAGATCATTTATTCATTTTTTTAAAAGAGAGTATTTTATACATATGTGACTTTCTTGTGTGTTGACATTTTGCACTATGTTACTGGGTTGCATTACTCTTCCACATACTGTGCAGCATATTGTTCCCTCCAGCTACCCACTCTGCCATCTCCTGCAAAGAGGAGGAAGAGAGTGAAGATCAGCTTCAAAGCAGAGTTTGCATACAGTCCTCAGGCATATTTGCACTTTAGCATATTGTAGTGCAGTGCAAATATTCCTGAGCTAGCCTGGGTAAAAACAGATGTCTAGCTATGTCAGAAAGATGTTCAGCTACAGCCTAGTCACCTAGATATTGAAGCTTCTACTTAAATGATTTTGCAGACTACCCATAACTTCATTGCTGTTGTGTTTAAGTTACTATCTGCATATAGGCAGACCAAATTTAGATCAGACAGATCATTACTGAACAGCAGCAACAGAGCAGACATCTAAGGTAATTGAGATTATGACAATATGGAAATAGAGAAGGAGATAATTTTCTTTTCGAATGTTAGTAGAACTTGGACCTAGCTAAATTCTTCAGCAAAATCCTGACCCCTAGCCTGGGGGGAGAAAAAATCCCACTGAAATTTAACAAATTTGTGCCTTTAACAGTTAGCCTTACTAGTGCATATGTCTCGTTATTTCTTTGTGCATGTCTGTGTGTTTCTGTGCTGCATAAACTGAAAAGCTAGAAACAGACATGAGACATCTAAACTATATAAAATGTGGGCACAATATAATTTTAAAATTAAGTATGTGAGGAACTAAAATGCAGGAGAAAATACTTTACAGAAGCACAAACTTTTGAGTAACATGTAACTGAATAACTACAATTAAACTCGCAGCATTCTGTACCTGAAGCCATTCCTGAGAGTAAGATAATGAGTTAAATAATGGGATTCTGTAACCACATTTGGACCTTATGTAAAGATACTCAAATAGGCAACAAATTTATCACAGGGTTTTGAGGGCTTGCAGCACTGGCCAAATTCCAACGTCAGCCTAATTGTTGCCAGCAATTTGAATAGTAATGGAATTTGGCCAGTTCTGAGCAATCCTGAAAATCCCACCTCAACTTTTTTTTTTCTTTTTAAATCTTTTTAACATTTAAATAAAAACCAAACAAACAAAAAAAAACCCAAAACTATTTATATTGTATCCAGATGCAGTTTCGACTTGAGTAGCTCTTTAGATCTCTAGAATACACAGTACCAAACTGTCTGAAAATTTAAGTTACGAAAATAAATACTTACTATCCTTCAATTAACCATGTACATTTAGTTTTATATTTATAATTTATTGGTCCATCTGTTAAATATCCAGAAGGTTCTGTTAACCTACAAGAGAAAAAACAGTGCTGTAATAAACCAGAGACAACAGAACACACATCATCAACATGCCAATAGATTCTTTCTGGATGGAAAGAAAACTAGGGGTGAGGGAAAGAGTTAAGTCTTTCTCCGTGTTTCTTGTCACACTATTTTTGCTCATAAAGACTAGAATTCTGATTATTCTATATCATTGATTTGCTTTCTTCCCCCAGGCAATCACAAGACTTCTAATTTTCCTAGTTCAGTAACAAGCAAATACTACATACAATTTAAATTATCCTTCACACGAAATGAATCCAAGCCAATGTAAAGGGCTTTTTGTTTAAGAGGATTTTGGTTTGGTTTGCTTGTTTCTTTTGCCATTGCATTACATTTTACTTCTGAAATTAGACCACAGCGGCAATGAGAAAACTGTTCTACATGAAGAGAAATGAAGGCATAAATTATAAATTTAAATAAGCATGTCTGCCAGCCTGTCCCTCTCATTCCTGGTCAGTGATGAGACATGGGAAAGCAGAACAACACTGAACTACATGGCAACTAAATAAAATGCATACTAACAGCCATAAAAGGTCAGACCAAAATGCCGACATAGCCCGATACATAACCCTGTCTCTGACAGTGGCCTACAGTGGATACCCAGGAAAGAATTTAAAACCCTACAGATAATTCCCACAGCGTTACACCACCTTCAGCGACTTGCAGGTCAGGAACACATTCAAGATGCAGGTGAACAATGAATCTCTACAGTAGCATAATAGTGATTTCCACTTCGTTCTCTATTCTCGTCCTAACATTTTATTTGTTCTTTCAACAACTACTATGCTGACATTTTAAACACACCTAGCTGCTATAACTTTTTTCTGAGTGACAATAGATAGTTCAAGATTCATTACATACAGAAATTCATTTAATGTAGAAATAGAACCTTTTTCCTCCTTTCATATATATGACTTCACATTAATCTATAGAGTGATAAAATAGCAGATGAAATTCAATAATCTATTACCATAAAAGCTTTCTGAAAGAGCTTAGTATCTTCAGCACACTTAACTTCACTATTTACACCATTTTGTACATCTTTCATGATTATGTTGTATAGATCAGGCCTTAACACAGACGTCTGGTGGCCTTACTCCACCAGGAAAACTGACCATCCTACTCTTTAAGATGTTACAACTATGATAGCGGATATAAGTACATACTCAGAAATGGTAATTTCTTCCATTATATTGTGGAAAGATAATCGTTAAGAATGAGTATAATTGAATAAGAAAAAAGAAGAAGTTGGGCTTTTCTGTTTTGTTTCAGTTTTTTTAATAAATCAATAGACTAGGTCTAAGTCCAGAGGCAATGCTGAACAAGTCACAGCTAAATTTTCTTACCAGGAGTCCAGCTGAACAGGAATTCAGTATCTGCTATCTTTGAAGCTGTATACACCAATTTTAAAAATATTCATTACCCATCTACTGCAAGTTATTTACATTTGAACCCATATCAAACACTAATTGCATACTTATTAACAGAGATCTCTAATTCCAAACATCAAACTATAAACATGTGGAAAGGAAATAAAAACAAGAGAGCAAGAAAGAAGAATTTATGAGACAAGGTCTGTGCAAACTCTTAAGTCTTTAAACAAGTTCCTTCATCTGTCCTGTAAGAACTAGCTTCAGTTTCTTAGGCACACTGTAAACCACTCTGTTCAAATCACTAGTGGTTTGAATGAAGATGATCTTTTTACCTGCATTTTCTTTTTGATGAAATGGGACAAAGCTCTCTAATACGGGGAGCTGTCCAAATAATTGTAGTTCAAAACATTTTCGAGGCATAAAAGCAGTATCAATAACATATTTTTATGTTTCTGAATAAAAAAAAGCAGATAAACAGCTGGTAACATAAGCAACAGACTGGGGTGGGGGGGGAGGGTTGTGGAATAAAACCAAACAACCATCTTATGCTTCAGTCAGCTGACAGCTGAGAGAAAAATTCCCTAATAAAACCCAATACATTGACCTGGTCCGAATGCTGCAGTACACCGCTCCCCAAAAGCAATGGTTCCTGGTAAGCGCTATACAAATGCTGGTGTAGCTCGTAAGCAAAGCAATGGATGATGCAGCACGGCTGGTAACTCCCCACTCCTCCCTTGCTGCACACTGGAGAAGCCGCAGCAGTGGCCACGGGGAAAGGCTAACCATGCTCCTGCCAGGTGCTCTCGTGTGAATCAGTGCCTGGCCACAGAACACTTCTGCTTGAAGAAAGCAAAAGACACACGCAGTTTAAGTTCATAATATTTCTTTTTGTTGAGAAATATCAACTTTACCTAAAGGTATACTTTCATGTTTATATATATGAGAAATAAGTTTTCCAGGGTTATTTCTGACTTTACATATTAATTACATTGTTAGGACAATAGGAACATACTATCAACCTACAACTTAGACTGCTAAGTTGCACATCACTGATTTTGAAATCAAGCTAATACTGATGCTTGGCCCCTAGCAGAACTTTAGTAAAGCTGATTACGGGAGCAGATCCTATGTTTGAGTGTGTCCTAGACCGAAGTCATTTTTTTTTTTTTTAAATGCAGTAATGCATAAAATTCAAATCAAAATAATCTGCTGTCATATGGTTTATATACAGATGTAAAAGTCTTATATAGCAAGCCACAGAACTGCAAGAAGTGTGAAATATCACAAGTGTTCATTTGTAGTCATGACCATTGCCGCCTTAGTAGCTGTATAATGCAATGGAGATGACTTACAAAGTTGTTTTTATTAGATCAACCCTTTGGCACTCGTAAAGTGCAAACAATTTCCCTTGTCACCCAGGCTGATAATTTTTTGATAAATAGTTTCTTTTGGAAGAGTAGATAGCCTTTGAAGCAGCTATTGCACTTTGCTGAAAAAAGTGAAGAATAAATAAGAGCATGACATTGCTTTGTAATAATGGTTGTGGAAAATGGTAAGATAAAGGGGCTTTTTTATTTAAAATAAATACATAGCAAGACAGAGGGGTATTAGTTTAAGTTTCTTGAGTCATACCAAGAACTCTTCTGTATAATTTTTTTTTCCAAACATTACCAAATACCAAAGCCCATAAATAACACATAGATAAGCATTACTACTTTCACGTAACCTCTTACCAAATCAAGGGCAATATTCTCTCTCATATAAAGCCAGGTATTCATGGGCAGTTTTCCTCTGTGACTAATAGTGATCCTGTCAAATAACCAAAAATCCAGATGAGCCAACATGACAACACACTGTTTAGTCACAGAAGTGGAACAGCTAGAATGATGCCTACCTGCTGCACCCACTCCCTGCTTACTGCTGAGAAAGCTTCAGGGATGAGGGGACAGCCAGAACTATTTGTGTGGCCTCCTTAAGCACCACAGGTTTATCACACCTAGACTCCAGCTTTCTAAACAGAATGCACAGAGGAGCAGCTGATGTTGTATATTGTCATTTTAAATTGCATGCCAGCTTTCATAAAAACAACAGTATTTTTTTTAGTTGGCAGGGTTATAGTCAAAACCTATAAAGAATTAGAGGCGCATGCCAAGAGAACATTTCCCTTCTCTGTACACTGTAAAACAGGTCTATCAAATTATAGAAGGAAGTCAGGGTGCCGCACAGCAGAGTTAAAGACATTCAGAAGCATCAGTGACAGATTAGTCACTCACCAAGCTAATCAGTCAGTAATAGCTTACACAAAAGATTCATAGGTTGTTTCATCTAGCAGACAGACATATACCAGAAATGCAAGGGCTAAAGGCTGAAAGTCAACACAGGGCAACCAAACATGCAACAAAGGGATATCTGTATTCCCTTGGAATATCACTGCTGTTATAAAATAATGGCAAATAAAATTGAGTGAGAATTTGCAGTGTTAACATTGACATTTACCACTGCAGAGACTTTTAATCAAGACTGATGCCTTTCAAGAAAAGAAAAAAGTATGTTCTAGTTCTGTCAGAAATTACTGGTCCAAAATGAAGGAGTAGTCAGGTGAAATCTATGGCTTGCAATACATAAGACAAAGCAGGTTATTAAAATGGCCCTTCCTGGCTATAATATTTATAGATCTGTGAAAAATGTAGTCATGTCATCTCCTGTATCTTCTTGTAAAAGAACAGTATCATCAAGTCTTTCAGAAAGGGGCACTAATTTAAACCAGAGAAGTCATTAGGTATTTTCTGTCATCAACAGAACATAAAGATCCACAAAACTGCTGGTAGATTGACAGACAGGGGTCTGATTTATAATACACGTACATTAGGAGAAACAAAGCATAAGGCACATTCATAACATTACAAACATTCACTGTTAAATAAAAGAAGGGGTATGAAGAGGTTCATTTATCTCTATATTAGTGTCACATTTCTATTCTGAATTTTATTAAATGTTGGATTACTTTGCAATTCCAACTTCAGATATATCTGAATATAAGATACAGAGCATATTTTGTTATATGGATTCATCTCAATATCAGTATTTGTGTGTCAGTCAAGGACTATTCTCTCCATTGTTGCAAAATTTGGCTCCATCTCCTTTTCATCTTTTATGAAAATTTGTTTTATTAAAAAATAAAAATCAATAACTGTGCTTCAAAGTTATAAGATCAAATCCTTCATAAATACAAGTAGGGGCAATCTTTCTAGCTCTAGATCTGGTGCCTAACCTTTACAGCAGGAAAAGAGGCTCTTCACATATGCCAGATGAGATCAGCTGAATACGTGATGAAAGGAGAGGAAAAAAATTTGGACCACCTTACAGAACAAACCAGAATCAGTGAGCACTATAATATCAGAAAGAAATACAGGAGAGATCAAGAGGCCATTTCTCATACTAAGATCTTAAGTGATAGACTAAGAAGGTTTTTTTAATTTTTTTTTTTTTTCCAAAGGAAGATCTGAAAAACAACGTTCTGAAAAACCCACAAAGCCAGATTTTTATTTTCCAGGCATAAAGCACTGATAGGCATCTGACAAAAGTCCTAAGAACTTGCATTTGGGTTTCCTGCATTTTTACATTTATTGTAGAACCTTGCTGTTGGTTAATTTTTTTTCCACAATGTATATGAAACCAGAATATACTAAACATACTGTATTTCTGATTTTTTTCAATGACTAATCAAGAGGAATAAACACTTAATACATTAAGAAAATAACTGCATATGCCAATCAAACTCCTATATTTGTTACACACTGCTTTGCATTAATAGAAGAATGTATATTTAGAAACAGTAAGGACATTCATGACAAATTTTCACATGCCAACTAATCAAATGCACGCTCTTAAATAGGCCCTACTTTAACAGTTTCTTTTGTAAAATGTCCCTACTGCTTAAGTATTCACTTCCTCCCTTTAACTTATTTTAAACAAAACCAGGCTCCAAAAAGTAAATGAAGACTACAATGCAACATTTTTTTTCCCCATAAGAATATATTCTGTATTTCAAGAAGCTTAACACTTGTGTGGCACAAATCTACTTTTTTCTTGAGTGTTTAGGTTTCGGTTTGGGGGGAGTTTTTTGTTTGGTTGGTTTTTTAATGAAGTTAGCAGGGATATAATCTTTGATTGATGCAAAACATTAGTTTAAGGTTTAATTCCAACAGGTGTTTTGTTTCCTCATTTACCGTTTCTGAAAAAGATTGTTAGTCTATAGTAGGTTTTTGTAATACTCCCAAAATATACTGAAAGAATACTGCATAGAAGAAAATGTTCATTTCAGAGTACAAACTTACATGGCATCTTACTTAAGCAATGTATTTTCACTTACATAAAAGTTTCAAAAAATCTGTTCCCTTCCTTAAGCTGAGTATTATATAAATTCACAGGACATAGACCATGACAGGTCATTTAGATTAGGATATCTGAATGTGTGACTGTAAGACTTAAAAGGGAATCTATAAAGTGACTAGAATTAAGCAAATGTGGGTACAGTCTTATGAAGACTTCATAGACAAACAAGATGCAGAAAATAAAAGTAATATAGTAACATTAAAGGTAATCCCAATATTTATTCTATTGTAAATTAAAATTACTGTGGAAATACTGTATGCGACTACCTAAGAATTTTCTTCTACCTCCTCACAATGTTAGGTCGTACTTGACTTTTTTCCCTAAAAAAAGCCTTAAATTGCCATTCAGTTACAACACACCCTAACATCTATCCCAAGGCAGGATCAACCATACTGAAATCTTTCTTCACAGTTATTTGTCTAATTTGTTCTTAATAATTCCAATGACACAAGTCTACAATCTTCTTAGGTAATCTATTTTAGTACTGACTTAACCTTATTATTAGAAAGTTTTTCTAATGTCTAACAATTTTTTTCTTACTTCAACTTAAACATATTACTTCTGTCCTACTCAGAGTGGACCTGGAAAACAGGTAGTTCCCTTCCTCTTTCTGCTTACCTTTCACAAACACCTATCTTCGGGCTTTTCTTCTCTGAATTAAGCAATTTAATCTAGCATTCCTCATGCGTCGTTTTCTAGACTTCCTTCCTCTAAAACTTCTCCAATGCATCTGCATCTCAAAATGGTACCTGCTACTCCAGCTGTAGTCTGACCAGCATAGTAATTAGAGAAGAAAAATTATTTAAATCTCCTTAATATAGCCAGTTCTCCTGAATGTAAGTAGCAGAATAACTGCCTTTATGCATGCTGATTTGTATACAACCTGTAATTCCCTGTGACTGCTAACTTCCCCCACAGAAGGAACTAAAGGGTATTACTCTAGTTCATCTTACTGGGGTTAATTATGCCTACTGAAGTGTAGAAATTTGAATCCAATTCCATGAGTGTGATTTTTTTCAGGCAGTATTATATGGGATCATTGCAGCTTGCATGATCTGGAACTTGCTGGATGGGAAGTTTCACTTATCACTTTCCCCGTAGGAAAATCTATTTTTATTTCTGTGATATAACTATTCACTTAAAAGATGGTTACTATTCACTTAAAAGATGGTAATTCCTGGCCACGCTGCATAGTGAGAAATCCTACTTAAAAATCAATGGACTCCACAAGAAAAGATGAAATTCCATTTGTGTATATTTATCATAAAGTTTTTTAAAGAACTGCTGTATTTTTTCATAACAGCCATTTTTCTTTTACTCAATTATGTCAGCAGTTTTTGAATTATTATTCATATTCATTATTCATTCACCTTATGAAGCACTAACATAAAGTCAGTACTAACAAAAATTAAAACTCAAGTGCACATGTGTGAAGGTCCCCATCATGACAGCTGCATTAATTTTGTATACTATAATGTAAGTCATTCAACCAACTACAACACGGAGCCATTTTTTGTGCTGGTTAAAACCAGGCAGTTGCCAGACATCAGCATTGCAAACTAGAGGCGCAAACACACAAGGTTTTCCTTTTCCTCCCAGTTCTAAAATTAAGTTTGAGGAAAAATATTGACATGCATATAGAAAAGAGCTTTCTACTTTTCTACATGTAGAGAAATTTTCCCGTTCGTTTCCAGCAACAGCATATGTCAAAATGCTCTATTTTAAGTTTTTTTGACAAAATGAATATCAGCATTTTGGATGAACAGAGGCCAAGAGACAAGGTGAGGAACAGGCACAGTAATCTCTGTCACTGCACAAATGATTGGACTATTTTCATTTAACAACTTGATACATAAATGGAGCAAACACTACCGAAAGCAGAGCTTCACAGCATGGGTCTTGGAAAAGTCAGGATGGCTTCTATCTTCAGATTGTTCTTCAGAGTACATACATATATTCTTTAAAGTATGCAAGTATAAGCCATAACTATATAAAAAAAGAATCCAAATGCTGATTGCCTTGAATCTAAGCAAAGAAACATACCGTGTTCTCGACTGGTATCGAGTATCTGTTTATTTTTATAACTACATAAATGAACCCAGATTTTGGAATAATGAAACTTCTCCAAAAAGAGGAGCAATTTACTGAAGGCTTAAATCTTAAAAAAAAAAATAAGAAAGACAGCAAAGCCTAAAAAGATGGGGTCTGCCAAGACACTAGTACAGTATGAGGCAGAACAGCAGAGTGTGGCCAGCTTGGTAAACACTTTAGGAAGCTCACTGAAGAGAGAGGCAGCAAGGAAAACTAGATCACCACTCAGAAATATGTCATTAAATGCATTATTACCCTTTGGTGGATTCTTAGCCTTTTTTGAATAGTAATATTCACATGATGTAACAAGAAGAAAACCACACAAATATTTTTAACAAATTACTTGGATTATCTTCAGAAAAACTGCTCCTTACCTATAGCTCTCATTGTGCCATTATTCCTATTTTAACAAACATAGTAGATACCCATCAGGAAACAATTTATTTTTTTTTAATACAACTTCAAAAGCACCTGATTCTACATCTGTGAGATGAACAAAAACAGATTCTTAGAGATTACAGCTTAATTGTTTAACACAGGTACCCAAGTACACATACGTACCGAAAAATGGTTGACCTGTTTTCCCGAGGTTTAACCTGAAGTCAGAAAATACTTTCTAAATGCAAACCTTTCCATTTGAGGGAGAGTGAGGAGGGCTGTTACGCTATATTTTAAAGAAACCCAGACTACTAAATACTGCATCACGCTCAATCATTTAGAAGTTAAACAACTTTTTTTATGCTATCTAGTCTTACACAGATGGTTTTATATGTAATATTTATGGAAAGTTTCTATAAAACTGAGTGGAGTTGAGTCGATCCACAGAGTTCAACAGTGAACTGCATACTTTCTACAGAATTGCTACACCAATTAGCAGTTCAAGTCTTGCCAATATTTTCCAGGTGGCAGTGGTCCTCTTCATCTCAACTCAGAAAACAGTGCCTTTTAAAAGATACTGCAAATAGCACAATATCCTCCACTGACCTGGAAAAAACTTCAAGAAATGTAGCTTCATTTCTCTTATCAGGAATAATACACACATCTGGTATTTCCTATTTTAATATCATGGTTGGACAAATCATATGAGACAGATATCTACTGTATTAGAACTGCCCAGGCTAGTTCATAGATGTCATCCAGAATTCTGCGTATAAATAGGCCTGCCACTATGCTTAAAATTAAGAATTTGGCATTTGATACAAACACAAGACATCACGTATTTCCCTGTATCACTATCTCATTTAATTACGGCTGCAAATGCTACTTTAGGCATAAAATCCAAAAGGTTAAAAAGCTGTATAAAAATAATTCCTGTTTTAAGTAAGAGGCAGACCATCTACCCAATTCATTGGCTGAACTTCTTGCACTCACAGTTTTGTGTCATGGTTACTCATTTTCTCAGAAAAAGTGCAAGCTTTTAAGTATTCAAAAATTTTGACTATTCAGTCTTGATTCAGAAGAATATTAACAGCAGTCCCAAAGTTTTCTCATGTATCAATCCAGATAGCTACTATTAGAAGCAAATAGGAATTACAGAAAATCTGCCAGGAAGCAAGGAGACACCTCATAGCTCTAACATTTTAGTGTTCATTTCAGCCAGGAGTTATTTTTATGGCCAAATGTTGCCAAGATAATGAAGAAATAAATAACAGAACCAAAAAAACCCCACACTCTGCCAGACTGAAGTGGTCCTATTACTTACTTTTTTCCTACCACATAAATATTGTTATTATTTCATTTAAAAGAGTTCTGTACCTGAATAGATTATGTTACTTTAAGATTACCCAGAAGTAATACATTATCTTTAAGTTATCCTTAATGTTAAAAAAAAAAAAGTTATAGTTTATGTTTCTTTAATTGCTAGAGCTCTTTTCTTGAGGCTTTATTTTCTACAAGACAGCCCTCCATTTCCAAAAGTAACACCATTAAGTGTATTTTCTAACGTATAGTTTACATTATTTTGTTAACGTCTTTCATTTCACCTCTGCTGCCTAAAACAGATTTCAATCCAAGTACGTTCTATGTTAAAGTAAGATTGTCTACAGGTTTTGATTTAATCACAAGATTAACATGAGTGAAGGATAAAGTTACTTATGAGTTTTTATGTATTTGTATATACTTTAAACATGTATGTATATATTTATACGTTGAGCCATATATAAGACTTCCATAATTAACAAACATGCTACAGTATCTTAAAATGTGGGGCACAAAGCATATAGACAATGCAGACTGAGGCACTCGGCAAAAAGATAATGCACTGTGCCAGTTTTTCACTGTACATCACTATAAATCTCATTTTCATTTGTGACCTAGTTCAGGGTTTTAACTTAAGCTTCCTGAGGTAACAGCCAAATGCTCTAAATCCAGTGTGTCACCTACTCCTAAATTTCTCATTGTCTAAGATAAATTTCAAATAGACACCTGTGCTCAACAAGAAGCAGCTATTTCTACCTTTCAATCATTTAGATTGATTAATACTTAACCATCAAATTGTATGTTCGTTAAGGACAAAGTTCTCCTGGCAGGAAACTATCTCCTACCATAAGGCTGCAGGCACCAGCTCCCACTAGCTACATTAATTCCGAAATTATCCTAATGTAGTAAACTTTGACACACACACTCCAAAGAAAAACAAAAGAGAAGACATCAAGTATCTCTTAGCATCCCTAAGACTACACTAATAGAAGTTTGTTTCATTTTATATGGTTTTCAACTTTTTAAATTCAGCATCCTCATTCTATTTTTTTTAAATTTATATATATATATATATATATTAAAAAAAACAGCAAGTCCTCCTTCTTCTCTTCCACCTCCCATCAGCACACATGCTGCTTCACAAGAGGTTGCCCGTCCTTGAACACAACCTCCGACAGTATAAATGTTGAGATAAGAAGAGACAACAGTTCTTTTAAAACCTTAATTGATTAATAAATTTGAAGGGCTGGTTGCTGACTAGGTTTCAAGTACTGTCTTTTAGATAATTATATAGATCAAGCATCACTTACTTTCTGACTTCTATGGCTATAGCAATTATCAGGACATTACACATTTGCCTTAAATAGAAAGCCCATCCCCCTTTTTGCTGTAAAGAACTGGAATAATGGCATTCATGTCTCTGAGGAATTACAAGGCATTCCTGTTTGGGGATGTGAAAGATTCCTACTCATAATTAAAAAAAGCATGATTTTAGAACACATCATTCGTGGCAGGTGTCATTTCACTTGTATTTTCTGCTTGACTTTTTAATTCATGGGTAAGTCATAACACTGTTAGCAACTTCCAGTATTCCCTCTAGAAGAGGATGAAGAGATACCAGCAAGGAAAGACTACGACATTTTGAGGGCTAACTATTCCAGCTGCCAGTTTCACAGAATCAAGCATTTCACACATTGGTAGAGGGGTTTGGGGTTTTTTTTTGCTTGTTTGGGTTTGGTTTTGGGCTTTCTTGGGGGGGAAGGGGGAAGATATCTTTAGCCTGTAATTTGTTCTGTATTTAAATGCAAAACCTCCAGAATTAATCAAATGCTGAAGTCAGGTCAAAAAGTACAAACAAAACTTGCTAGCAATTTTAGCTTCGAGCTCATAGGCTCTCAACTGAAATGAAACACCAAGAACAATTTGCAGATAGTGATGAGAAATGTTAGATGACGGGGCACACACCGTACTGTATGTTATATCCATCAGTTACCGAGCTAAATACAACTTCCCATTTACTGAACTGTTAACAGGAGACCTGCTAATGCAATGATTTTGCATCTCCAAAGCTGGTGTTGCGAAATAACCTGACAACTTCAAAACTATACAAGTCTTGGACTATTCTGAAATAAGTCTTAGTCTGCATTACATACATTCAGAGTGATTTTGTTTGCATTCGGGGAGAAGGTATTGCTGTTATTTTTACTGTCCACAGAAACACAGAAGAATTCAAGACAAAAATTAATCATGCTATTTAAATGATAATAGCTTCATTTTTCCAATATTTTCTCTTACGTCACTTCTTTTTTTCTTTTTGAAATGAAGCACAAAATAGTGAAAGATAACCAATATACAACACAAAACTAATGGGAATCTCTGAAAGGTGACATATACGTTTTTAAAGCTCTACACCAAAAAAGACACATCCCAGAAAATGAACAGGTTGCATCCTGCAAACCAACCCATGTCTGTGCATTCCTGCAGTTCTAATGAGAAAACTCAACTGAGACTGCACGTTACTCAATTCTCAGTGTTATCTTAGGATTTAAATGAAGCGCTATATTAGTATAATTATGAAAGATACAACTCTGAAGTTTTTCAATGTAACTTTCCATGAGTTTATTCACCACAAAGGCACTGAAACAAAAAAACTTTGGTTTAGAATTTCCTTCTGCTAAATAGAAAAATTACAACAGAAAACTTGATCCCTTCAAATTCTGTCTTGATAAGGACACTGCCAATTCAACGAACAAAAACATGAAAAGTTTCTGCTGAGATTTCCAAATCCCTTCCGCTCTAGCTTGCCGAGGCACTGATCAGTACCAGCCAGTTGCTCAAAACACACGGCTGGAGCTAGGAACAGGGAAAGAGGACATACAGGAATTTGTCACAGGGGCTGTTGCCCCCAGCCTCCCACGACAGAATACAGGTCAGGGGAACATTGCTTGGAATGCATCGCTTTCCCTTTAACGGAGTACAACAGCAAGATACACACCTGCAAGACCAGAGCTCTTATGAGCCTATTCATGCTATCCTTACAGGGTATACCATATCCTAGTATATTATGCTGTATAAAACATATCAAACTTGGTTTCAGGATATGCTTCTGGATATATTTCTAAACATGCTCCCCACAGACAAAACAAGCATTTTTTGGCCTCTGATTAGGCACCAGAAGGTGCTTTTAAATCATTAATCTGAGCTTCAGTCACTCCTGACCTCAAGTCTCTGAGGACAGCATTGTGCACAGGACTGTTAGTAGGTCATTTAACTGGAACATACTATAGTTAAAGCAAAACTCAAACTAATTCTAGCATGGCTTGTTTTTCAGTAAGGAAGCTGAAGGGTTATCAGCAGCCTAAAAAGAGCTGGAGGGCTTGTTGAGTCACCCCCAAAATAAGCTTTTATTCAAAACTGCAAAAAACTAAACCACACTTCTATGGATACATACTCTTTATCAAAAAAAATAACCACAGAAAATTCTAAAGAGAGGAAAACTACCCCAAGACTAGATACATTTTACAGCATCTCAAAATATACAATTAGGAAGCTGATCCATCGTTGACTGCTTTAAGAGACAGAAGTTTAAGACTTGGGATTCAAAACTATAGCTATTTTGATAAACAACTTATTTAGAGGAAGAAATGAAATGGAAAAAAAAAAAAGTGTTCATCAAAACACATGGTAGCTTAGTTCCAGTGACTATATAAATTAAGGCCTATAAAGTATATTGAGTAAAGAAATTATATACCTGTGGAAATAGTTTTATTTTGATCTGTGAATTTGCTCACTTTTGTCCACTGTTCATAAAATCCACACCTGCATTTATACTTTAACGTGTATTCCCCCAAAACAGATACCAGATATGGACCAGGCCATATAAAACACTGCCAGCCAGCAGAGACAGAACAAGGCACAATCTTCTGTAAAGGTTATTTTTCCTCTGTCTCTGCATCCTATCTAACCAAGACCAAAGCAGAGACCCTTTTCCCTTGATTTCTCTGTCCAGGATGGAAGCCGGACATGAGTTGTAATGTGAATGCATTGACCTGGTCAGCTTCAAGTGGCCAGCACGGCACAGGCTGCACCCCCCCATCAAGTAACACTCGACCAGCTTGGGGAGTTTGGAGTCAGATACAGAGTGACAGTAAACTAGGTTCATCTCCTGACCAAGGAAGAGACACACCCTAGTTCGGTTTGGTTTTGTCTCGTTACCCCCACCCCTAAATAACTAGCTTAATAAGAGAGCTACTTTTTAAACACCAAGTCTAAGAGTTATCTGTATACACAAGATTGAGATGGCAGCTTCAGCCTGGATTTTGGGAATTGCCAGCCTAATGTCAGCTTTTGCATTTAGTTAGAAAATAAGCTAAATCTTTGCTTACAAAGTCACTGGGAATACAAATTTTTAATCCCTCTACATTTTAAAATGCTTTTTCTTGAACCAGCCTAAGGATCCAAGTGTTCTGATTCACAGAAGTTCTTAGGCTGCAAATCCATTTAGTAATGATAGGATTATGCAGCACATGTATATCATTTTACACATGATACTTTTAGGGAATTTTAACTGACAGGGCTGCTTTAAAAAGCTTTCTGTTGGTAAGTGAGCTTTATGGAAGTATTTACTCGTATTTCTTGAATTTCGATTACATACCCTGTATCATCTCAAAAACTTGAAGAGATCTAAAAATTTTACTAAGCTTAAAAATGGACATAGTCCTTGTCTCAGTTACTTTGGTATAAATCTGCAAGAGTTACCTGTTGTTACAAAGAAGATGCAACTACTGTATTGTTGTTTCATTCATACACTAATGATAAAAAAATAATCATTCACAGCAGAATGTATCCACTCTTCACATAATAAAATCTCACTTTAGAATCATATTTAGGTAACATCACTGTGTGGAAGAGGACCAAAACTGGCAGATACTTGCAAAAGTGAGCTTTTCCTGTCCAGACAATCTACAGAACAGCAGCCTCAATATACATTCTGTGTAAATTTATCATGCACACCCACAGCCACCCATCCTTCTCTTCATCCCTAGCAATGCCCTGAGCATGTTACCTCTGCTGTGGGTTTGCAGGCATACAGGATTGGGTCTTATAGGCGAGACAGGGCAAAGCCCAGCTTCAGAAACCTGTTGGAAGGCTCTTGACACTTTTGAGCTGTGGTTCTGAACGTTCATCTCATTAGTGTTTCTACCACTCATCAAAGAAGAGTGGTATAAACACCTAAGAAACTTTGCACATGCCAAAAGAGGAAAGAGGGACCCTTTACATGGCAACTGAGAAAACTGGAGAAAGTTAGGCCAAATGACTTGTCTCTTAAGTGGGTGGCTAAATTGCAAATAAAACTAAGACAGAAACATCAATATTCAGAAGTAGATTTAAGCTACTAAGCAGACAATATATAACTGGGGAGGGGGGGAAACATGTTTTCAGTAAGCTTTCAAAGTAATTATTCATTTATATAGATCAGTAGTTTCCCTTGGGGTTTGTTGGTTGGTTTTGGTTGTTGGGGGTTTTTTGGGGGAGGGGAGGGTTAGGTTATACACAGCCGTTCAGATCTGTGCTACTCACCTGTAGGTGTCTGGATTTTCTCAGCACCACACTGCAGCTTAGTCTGCATAAAAGATTGATAAGTTTGCTGTATATACTAGATAAGGTAACAGCCCAAATGAGGTCAGTAACATCTGCCTGCTTCAAAACAGGAAAGAACCATCTTTAGTAATGCACTTAATATGTTGACACAAGTGAATACTAGGACATATGAATAAGTCATAAGGAAGCTCTGAGTAGCCACCTGCTATTCCATCAGAAAACAGGGTGGCTACATATTGTTAGGTCACAGGTTACCTTACATAAATGTCTGCATAAAAAGAATTTTAAACAGCCCCTGATGATGGACAAGACCAGAATGCAGAGCCATGTCTCTTATGAATAAGGCTGAATAGAGTCCTCTTCCACACACTGATCTTAAGATAAAAGTTATACATGAACTCCAAGTCTGCCACATTTGTATTTTAGAGTTTTGGAAAGATCTTTAAATGCTCAGCACTGATGTGAGCATTCTAAAACATTGCAACTACTCAGCTGTCCAACATGTTTAATTAGAGAAAGAAAAGAAAGAAAGAAAAATAAATCACAGTGTTGAATTCAGAAATAACTTTACTTGAACATTCAGGAGTATATGACACTATAAAGAAAAAAAAAAGCTATGGCAAGAATTGTGGACTAAAACACTCAGAATCCTGAAAACAGATGTAGCTTACAGACAAATCCTCCATACTAAGTATAGCCCATATATAATAAAGTTCAAATAATCCTGAATGCCATGACATGTTCTGAAAGAACTTTTCCATTAATACGTTGATCAATGATTGTGTTAAATATGGAACATGACCCAAATGTGATATGAAAGTTAAGCTATGAGAAAAAAACAAATTATTTTAGAATCAATTACAAAAAACAGGAAATGCCCTAACATGTCCCAGATATTAAAACATTATGTTCTGCAAAAATGATGCTGTACTACAGTGAGATAGATACTCAATGGAACCTATTAGGTCACATTCTTCTTCTCAGTAGACATGCGCTTGAACATTTTTAACCAACAGGATTTATAGTACCACAGCTTTTTAGGCATATGGGCTTTTGGAAATTCATTAAAATTTAAACATTCAAAAAGTCAGTAACAGCTAGTCCACAGAAGCACTGCAAAACCATATCAGCACGTTCTGCTCTTTGAGGCAGACAAAATACAAAATTCATTTGCCATAGCCACTTTTAAATTTAATAATAATGTTAACACAAACTGCTTAGAATAATTTTGGTTACAAAGCTTCCAATTTCTGTGGAAAAATATCATGACAATTAGTTAATACAGCTCTTGAAGGCTTTCTTTTAAAAAAGAGTATCTGAAAGACTAATTTTTCATATGTCTACTTGCAGATTTTTTGACTCTTGAACTGTGGATTCACGTATAAGAGCTTAGTAAGACAATAAAAAACTGTATTTTTTACCTTACAGGTGTGAGTGTTGGATTAATTTACGGGTAAAGCAATATACTAAGACTCTATCTTAATGCCATATGAGAAATTTGCAAGAAATGTTAAGTACACCAGCGAATTGTTGGACATTTAGAGTTCCAGACATTTACACTGTTTGCTTACCTCAGCAGATGAATGGACATGATTATTTAAAGAAATAAAACAGGCTGAATTGGAAGAACATATTTTAAAATCAGCAGCAAGAGACAGTTTGCAGACAAGCAATCAAGTGGAGAACAATGGCTAAAAAAGGATGAAGAGTCATTGTTTCAATGATTTTTGTAAATCTTGGTAAGGAAAATAATTCAATGAGACACCAAACCAGCATTAACAGTAGTTGAGGGTCTCAAGTCAAGAAAGACTTCTATCATGAAAGTGAAGAGAAAAACATATTTCAAGCAAACCACATGATCAACAGTGAAGGCACAAGATTAAAAAAAAAAAAACCACCACCAAACACACACTCTGAAGGAGATTTCTTTTCAAAAAGCAACAATGTCAAAGACAAAATAAATAAAAAGTCAGATTAATAGAGGATGGATGGCATAATTTAGATCAACATTGAAAAGTCCCAGTTGCACCTCTGTCACATAGACTAAGAGGCCAAAAAGTTCCCATCTCCAAGATCTGCAGGGTTCAATGCGGAATGAACGTGAAAGGGGTCAGCAAACATAGCATCTCGTACATGTTGACTCATCTCACCACATGACTGCACAGTCTTTGCTTTTCTCATTTCAAAACCAGAGCCTTCCCAAAAAATTGTAAGGTTAAAATAATTATTACATTAACTATAAAATGTGATTACAGAGATCTTCAAGTGTTACCTGTTTGGGACTGTTTTTACATGTGGATTATTTCACAGATCACTTACAGGCTGCAAGCCTTGCAAGAGCTGTTGATTCCAGCTTAATACAGGAATATTTAACATTCTCTATACATCACTGGTATTGCAAACAGGGATTTCTGCATGGGAAGCATGTTGCGAAGGAGAAAAAAAATTATATATATAATCAGGTAAACGGGCCCCCTAAGGATCCAAAAGGGAAGTCACTCTGCTTAATTAAAGCAAAAAGGTACAGTCAGCCTAGCCCTCTCATCTCAGGACAAAGATGGACATTCCTGCTAATATTTCATTAAATTGATTATGAAGGATTACTTTATCAAATCAGAGATTCGATGAGAATAAATCCAGATGTTTTCAGACAGCCCTCTATTCAAAAAGATGCCAAGGTTCAAAATTTTAAGCTCCCAGTGGATGCTCAGCTGCTGTATTTATTTCACAGTTACCAGGAACAGCTGTTCCCTGGCTCATGCACCCAGTAGTAGTCAACTTTCACAAAAAGATGACCAGCATAATATCCTAATCTTCTCTGTATTGCTTGGGTTTTTCCCTCATTAAAAATGAGGTAAAAATATCAGGATGACAGACATCTTAGGACTCATCATGACATTGCTAGTGAACCAAACACACAGAAGTCATCATCATCCAGAAAGCCGCCTGCTACGCACCGCTCTAAATGACACACAACTTACTGTCACAAATGACTGAAGGAAAAAAAAAAAAAAAAACCACAAACCACCCGCCACAAAACCCAGATTATTTACAGTGTTTACACTGGGTTTATCTGCTATGTCTGCCAACTTTTTCTAGTTATATGTTTCCATTCCCTTTAAAATTCCTTTAATCCACTGATCTTAGTGTCACAGTTAATGAGCATGTAAAATACATCAACTGCAAATTTTAAAGACTCTCCAAAGCTGATTTATTGTCTTCTTATGAGTGTGGGTGGAGGGTTCTTTCTGTAGGAATAAGATGCATCTCTTTGCTTTTGACAAGAAATAAGGATTGAAATATAAACCAACAGAAATGCACAAAAGAAGTGATGTTAGTTTATATTTCAGATGCACACTGACAGAAAAACTTCCATTTTCTTTGGTTTACAGAGCAGATTGGTTTGTTAGGGGTTTTTTTAATGTTTTGCGAGTAAACACAAAAGAACCTATCTTGAAAAACTGTACAGTTTACCATCTAAAACAGGTGTGGATAGATTATGCAAAGGGGTTTTTTTATTTGTATATTTTCAGGAAAGTGATGTTCATGAAAATCAGATATTTGTGAACAATACTATTGGATACATGTACACATTAATACCTTCTCCTGTATAAGCATTGCTCTTGCTCAGGGAGGGATTTGGTAAAAATCATATCGTTCATTATAAATCTCTCCTCCACCATACAATTCCAGTGCAAATACTTATTTTGACATGTCAACCAGAGATACTAAATAGGATGTAACAGGTGTGTAGGTACTTAACGATAGGGCCATTACTGAAGCATATAACAGCACCGAAGCTTTTCATATTGGGCAAACTGCATAATTACTTTTTAAGTACCAAGTATAACTAATTAGCTCTTTTTAAGCCAGTATGTATGATCCTTAAGTCTTAGATATTTCCGTTTAAATTTTCCATCAGAGACTACTTTTCTAGTGCACAGAAGAAAGAACAGAGAAGATGGAGAGCAGTACATACATGCATGATGTACCAGTATCAATTTGAGTATCCATATGGACATAACAGAAAAGCCAAAGCAGCTGTACACTCATTAGGACTCCAGCTGTAATCTGAGATGAAATTAGTCAAATACACTGATTAAATTGTTACCTTTAATAACTAGACAAGCACAGAAATAATTCGTCTTTACAAACTACTTTGTAAAATACGTGCCATGGGATCATAAACCTGTTACAAGTAGATATTATTTCTTTGTCATTGCCAGTTAGAACTTGCTCTCCAAGTCACAGCTAGTGTTTGTTCACTTAATAGCATCTTATGAAGTATTTCATACTTTCATTTATGCAATTAATAATTAAGATAATTGATAGAAAGCAAATAGGGAAGCAACATGGAATGTGTGTGTTTAACAGTATTCGGTGCAATTAGTTTTCCATTGTAAATAATTAAAATTTATAGAGCAATGGAGATGATTGTTGTGCTATTTACCTTATAGCCAACATGAAAATTGCTTTATGAGGTGGAAATTCAAGTTAGAATTAAAATACTGCCCAAATTCCAAGTGAGGTTAAAATCATCATATCTAATGAAGAACTCTAAACAAGCCTTGAATTACTTAATATCTAATTCCATCTTAAAAGATAAACTGGGATGCTATGATTATAATCTGTAACTTTGTCAGCATTATCTCCTCTTCTAATTCCATTTTTTTTTTTATTAAGCAATGTATACATCATGACAAGGCAATCAACCATAATACCAAAACATCTGAGCTTTAATGTGTAACACTAATAATCCTAGAAGAACCAGTTCTTGTCCAAATTTTAAAAAATAACATTCTCAGCTAAAGAAAGTTCGTTAGATCATGTGTTTGTATGAGAATATGTGTGCGTATATGATTGCAAACTTGTCAAACAATTGGCAAAAAAATCAGGAAGCATAAGGCAACAGATATTAAAGGTCACAAAACAAATGATAATTTTCACTCAGGATGATGAAATAAAGTATTATCTTACAAAAGCAAGACAGCTCATGGAAATAAGTGTATAGAATTGGACAATATCACAATTTTAGTAGTAACAAAATTCAAAGAACTTACTGTCCTACCAGAACAGAGATAGGAATCTCTACACGAGAACACTCAGACACAAAAGATTCAAGACATTAACTTGCAAGTTAGAGCAGTAGGCACTTTATTAAGTAGATTAAATTATACCATTTGTCATATTCTAGCAAATATTGTACATAAATTTAATGCAAAAAAGGAAGGAATTCCTCAGAATTAATAGAACCTATTAGTCTAGCTTCTCATTACTCTATATTCATAGTTTAATCTAAAAATATGGATGTGAGGGGAAAGTAGAATAAAATGCATCATAAATTTATTAACGTTACACACTTTATCTTTGATAAAGCAACTATAAAGGAAATTACCATTATATGAAGACTCAATAATAAGCTGCGCAATTAGTTAAACCTGGAGACCAAGTTAATATGAGAACCATAATACAAGTAACAAGCTGGATAGAAATGGGACCAACAGGTTGCCCATAAGAAAAAAATCTCAGCCTATATGGGGATTAACATTGGATAGTGGAGGTAGTCAGAAGCTGACCTTAAAAAGGTACTTAATGATGATGGCACAAGTGTGCTAGTGCAATTTATTGATGGCATGAAGTTGTTCATACTGTTAGAGATAATATAGCCTATGCAAAGAGCTAGATGTTGATGCCTAACAGAAAAGAGATTAAATTTAGTAATTTAGTCTGTAAAATCATGCACTTAGAAGTGAGGGGAATAATTTTAATTTTTAATTAAATTTAATTCTTCTCCATTGGAGAAGAAAGAAGATCATTAAAACAGCAGCAGAATTACTATATGCCACCGATGGGATACAGCCAGAAAAAAAAAAAAAAAGAAAAAAAAAAAAAAAGAGAAATGATCCTACAGTGTGGGATTTCCAGAGATAAGGCAGTGATCCAGATGTGGGATTTCCAGAAGCAGTCAGGCAGAAATAGCATCACAGCACAGGAGACAGGCAAAGCCATATCCAAGAAACAGAATAGAAAAGATTAAACTGGAACATGAACAGAGAATGCCATTTGAGTGATTAGAAGAAATAAGAGCCAAGTAAGAAGACACTTGCTTATCCTAGCATAATGAAGTCCAAGGTAAAAATATGACACACTCTGTACATACAAAAAGAACAAAAGGAAAAGCAAAGAGAGGGAACAGCTCTTTTGGCTAAGTGACTATATGCACACAAAAATAGGCATGCATCAAGGAGACTGCATGAACCAATTTAGAGTAACAGTCTAAATTCAGACAGTCAGAAAAGTGACATTCAAGAACCTCTGAACATGTTTATGGCATATTTAGTTACAATATACTGCTATTTCACTCCACAGAGTTTGGGACTATGGCATAAGATAAAGTTTACTAAAGATTCTTTCATCTAAATCATATATACAAAGTTGTTAAGGCACGCTTTTAAAAAATATCTGCTCAAGTTTCAAATTTTTCTGCTAGAGTTGCTTGCAGGGTTTTGGGGTGGTTTTTTGTTCTTTTATTTATTTCTTTTAAACACATCACACCCCCTCCATATAAAATGTCCCTGAGTATAATAATGAGGAACTATGTGTTTGCCACATATACATAGCCAAGGCTTTATTTTACTGCAATAATTAAAAAACCAGAAGCATTATATTACATTTTCAACACAGCTTTTAGGTCCCTGCAAACAACTGATACCTTTGCCCCTAAAATAGTGTACATGCACTAGTGTAGTAATCCTGCGAGGGGGGGGTGGGGGGAAGATGAACCCTTTGCAGAGATGTCAACAGCCCGCAATTTCTGTCTGGTAAAGCCAGACAGAAATCTAGGGGGAAAGGAAGAAGAGAGTAGCTTGCAGACTGAGGTAGGGTAAAAGCAGTATTCAGGCCTAAATTGCAACTCAAAATGCTTAGCCTTGCTGTCCAGTCCTGAAGACAGCTATTCTTAACAGCCACCTTATTTTTTCCCACATTGCAGCTTCTGAACTCCAATAGCTATGCTTCCAGGCATTCATAAAAGGACTTAATAGGTTGGCCGAAGTTGGATGTCATGTCTACCCTGACGTATGAACCTACCTAACTCCTCAGAGCTCTTGATAGGCAATCTGGGAACACAGCTCACAGAACTGCAGTGGCAGTGATTTTATTTTAAAATATGAGTGCATAAGGAGATGAAACTCTTCCTCCTTTTCCTTCCCACTCTTACTCAGCAGCGCAATGATTAGAAGCACTAACCCTAGATAAGGGAAGGTTTGCAGTACTCAAGTAGCCGCTTCAAGTCAAAGAACCAGCCACATGGAATCTGGACTTTCATGTAGACTCTAGAAAATTATATTTTCAGTATATTTGTATATACATACAATCACACATATATACAGATCTATCTGGTTTAGAAATATTTTGCTTTTATATGCAAGACTTCACCTTTAAACTCATACAAATCCCTGCTGCTTTACAGACAAGCCTTTTTAATTAATCCCAACTTGCCCGCCTTCTTAATTAATCCCAACTTGCCAGAGTGTTGAGAAGGCAGGCAAGCCATTAGAAAAATCAAAGCACTTAAAAAAAACCAAAAACAAAAAACAAAGCAAAAAACCCACTACAATACTTCAGAATTAGGCATCATCAAGAAGCTTCATGTTAAAATAAAAATTCACAAGTTGAGTCAAAAGCACCTAGGAATTTTAAAAGCTTACATTTAAATAACAAAAAATTACCATACTCTACAAATGTAGACTATAAGTTAACATACCACAAGGACAAAATAATTCTCATTTATCCCACAACAAACAACAATTAATTGGTATTTGCAATTTCTAATGCAAGGTTCAATAATGTCCTAAGAAGGCTGAACCATAATAGAAATAATAAAGAAACTTCAACATTTATGGTCATTTAAACTTGACAGCTCTAAAATTTAATTTCCATTCTCAATGTTTGTCACATTTTCATTTTTTGGTAAATTAAAATTCCTTGCTGACTTGTTCCCTCCTCCATAAGGCTCAGAGTTACCTCTTTACCCAGTTGTTTGGGGTTATAACTTTTTAGCAGTTTCAGACAACTGCAACATTCATCCAGAGAAGAAAAGAAATTTAAAAAAAAGTAAGTAACAGCTTTGATGATAACTGGAGAATTATAAATTAAAAACATGCTTTACAAATCCTACTTATTTTTTCCTATTAATAATTTAAGTCACTGATTTTTTCTTAAAGTTACAATCATAGGTCAGTCATTACTTAAACGTATCCTTTTTGGTGAAATAACCCTGCACTGGTGGTGAAAGACCATCATCAGTGAGGTGGAGACTCAGACTTGTAAACTTGTATCCAGAGTGAGCATGCTCCAGTGTCATGGAACTCCCTTCATAAAAAACAACACACAAGACTTGTAGCTCCAGAATTAGAGGTTAGAAACAATCTAATGATTATTGTCAGTCTCCTAAATTGCGAGGAACTGAAATTAAAAAAGAGGTCTAGTGGGGCTGCACAGTTTCTTTTCCATTTAGTAGAAAACTGAGGTGAGTCCTTGTAAGAGATTCACAAGTGGCTGATAGAAACCTAAGCCATAAATGAAGCAAAGTATTTTATTTCAGCACTTATGCACACTGCAGAAGAGCCAGCTCAAACAAAACAAAACTGCAGTAGTTGAGACAAGAAATGAGAAAGCATAGTAAAGTTTTAGCCATGCTATGAAGGGTGCTACGAAGTCTTCTCTCATTTAGACATTTTTTCCTTTATATGTAAATTGACATTTACAATTATTAAGCTAAAGGAAAAACAAAATAACTATTTGGTTCTGCATTTCATAAGTACTTTATCACTTGTATAGCTTAGTAACAAAACTTCCTCTCCTTTTATATGTTAATTTCTAATGCTATTTATGTTTCCTCCCCCTCTTCACTCTACCTTCCCTCCCCCCATTAGATTATGCAATTAAATCTATTTATGACATAATAAGCAGTTTCATCACAACAAAGCAATATGGAACAAATTCATAACTTCTCTGCACATTTATACAGCAGTAAAAGATATAGCGAAAGAAAGCATATAATTTATCATGAAGGCAGTAAGAAAAACTCAAAAGCGTTTTTCATAAAAATGAAATTCTCAGACTCACTATCACATGGCAGTTTTTATATAGGGACAGTCCCCAAGTACTCATTTCAGAGCTTTCAAAAAAATCAATTTTATTACCATTTTGCAGAGGAGTTTTTTTAATTGATTGTTTTACATTTTTCCCCTCAAAATTCCATGATGATCTTACATTTATTGATTGTCGGGCATTTATTTGCTTTCAAATTGTTTTTCCCCAAGATTTGGTATTTCAGAAAGAAACAAAACCAGACTCTAGCATCAAATACTGACCTTTAATTCATCCAGATCACCCCACTCTCTCAGGCTCCACTTCAAAAAATCTGATTATAATACAATCTGACTATTAACAGTTCATAGTAGTTTGATACACTTGTTTGTGTACCCAGCCAAACAAACAGGAAAAGCTATATGGAAAAACTACTTAAAAATAAGCAAGTTTCTCAGGTTTTCCTGAGGAAGTTAGCATGTTAGATAAGCAAATAAAGCTCTACGTGTAAATTACCTGAACATTACATAGACTAAAAGTTATTCTTCCAAGAATAGTAACTGAGACCAGGCAATTAATACAGTCACAACTGAGTGTTAGCCATTGCAACCAGGTCTATATGATGCTTAAAGAGCAACACAGTTGTGTATGCAAACGATATACAACTAGCATATGAAAGGCCCTGCCTAAGGCTTTTTGACCAGAATAAAATAAGAAATTATAGCTTCTTCTGAGGCACAGATGGGAAAAGCTTATGACTCTGAAATGCTGACTGAAGTGGCATTGGAGTAACTGACAGGACTCTTGCAAAGACCTTCCTCAGTCTTTGAACTGGACACAGCAAACCCCTCAATGGAATTCTT
The DNA here is from genome assembly GCA_034782735.1 of Sagittarius serpentarius. Lineage (NCBI taxonomy): Eukaryota > Metazoa > Chordata > Aves > Accipitriformes > Sagittariidae > Sagittarius > Sagittarius serpentarius. Next base: position 33,447,726 of record JAVKLA010000093.1, on the reverse strand, counting down.
CCAAACAGAACGAGACCACTTGGAGCGGAGATTCCTTCTGCTAAAAATGGCAGTTCCAGAATACATATGGCAGGATCTGCACTATCCAAAGTACAGATTTATATATGAAAAAAGAAAGCTAATCAAATCTATTGGTCTTAATAAACTTCACTTTTTTTCTGTTTGGTTTTATTATTTTCCTCAATGCAGAAAAACTTGAAATCTTTGCCATACGTTCAATTATCATACATTGCAATCAGAAATGGCCCTCTGCATATAATTAAAAACTTGCTGGTTTAATCCTTTAACTGCTGATACTTGTTGGTCAGATGCATTTGTCAAGTTATCTAATACAAAAGGCCTTTCTTTTCATACTATCCTGCAAATTCAGTCCATCAGACACATAAATAGCAGAATTCTGCTTCAGATATGGTCCTGGCATCACTAAATCAGACAACTAAATGCACTTTGATAACATTTTTGGACACCTACAAAGGCCTGTTTCTTGATTGCTAGAACGTCAAGTTATGTCTAGTACCAACAACAGAAAAGATTAGCTGGGAAATAAGTGTCTCCCATGACAACAATAGCTTCAGACATTCCTGACAAATACATATACCACTACTGAGTAATGCAGACTGCTATTTTATTGCAAACAGGAGGAAAATTAATAAAATGATGCATTAGTTCAATGAAGCAACAGAAACAGGCTTAAACAGATACAATCAAATATGAATATTTCATACTAGTTATAAAAAAAAAAAAAAACACATTTACTCAGATTTTTTTTCCTCCTACCCTTCAGCATACAATCCTACAACAAAAAAAAACAAACATTCATCCTGAATAGTTTTTCTTCTGTGCTCTTTAGCATAAATTCAAAAACCATCTACTCCAAAATAATAGTCACACATCACAGTCCAGTTTTTGTTCCATTTTTCAAGTGTTCATCCTGTTCCATGGTAAGATTCTAATTTCTCTTCTGCATCCAAATACAGTAAAGCTCCCAGAGATTTCATAATAGCAACTGTTCTTATTTTTCTAAAGAAGCTTCTGACAAGGATAAGTTAAAAATATTTTAAGAGAGGACAGGGAATTCTACTTGAACAGAAGCTAGCATTTCCCTTTCTTCACATGCATAAAACATGTTTAAGGAGAACATTCCCTTGGATGTCTTTAACTCAATGGGAATATTTAGAACCACAGTCCTAACTAAAAGGAGACCATTAATAATTATTTTTCCTTCTGAGTGCAACACTAACGTAATTAAATAACATCTATGAGAACTGTTTGTATAATAAAGACATTCTTAGCATGGGACAACACCTTAACAGCTTGATTCTTAAAGTACCAGGGAGATAAATACAGTCCCCAACAGTTCATTAGGTGAAAAATTTATTTCACCAACTTACTTCTTATTTGTCTCATTTTAAAGTCCCTTTAAAAAGGATTGATTGTATCCAGCCACACAAACTTCAAAAGCGTATGGCACAAAGTATCACAAACACTGATTGTCAGTGTCATTCTTCCCTATTATCCTGATATTTGTTTATTGGGAAATTTCCTTTTTCTTCATTTTGCTGTCATTTAAAAAATGAAGACAAGCACAATGGGTAAAGTAACTCATTCTATAACGTAACAAGGTGATGCATATGTTCGTATATACAGATGATATATAAAAAAATGCAGGATAACAAACATTTCAGCACCTATCCATGAAAAATGGACTATTGTCATATACATGCAATTTTAAGAATCTGATTCTCCATTCCATTATACAAGTTTCATGAAGTTTACCTTCAAATTAAAGACCAAACCCTAAAGAGATTAATTACAACATCTTAAGACTATAGCAATTGAGTCAGGCCTGCAGTTTAATTGCAAGTACAAAATTATGAACAGTCTTATTATTCCTTGTTATACCATAAATATTAATTTAATAGAAATTCAATACTATTTTATTTCTTAATAATTTTATTACCTATTAATATATTAAATTATTAATTTATACATTTACATTAAATTTTTATCCTACAACTATCACAAAGTCCATGAATGCTTTCTGATGGTGTATACCTTCATAATAGTTAACCTGTCTCCAAACCCAAGAAATGCTCCCCATCCTGAATCAATTACAAGCCTGAAATCCTATTTTGTGGACGTGCTCAAATTTCACCTGTTTCTACAACACTCCTTACTTTGTATAGAGTGACCTCCTTAGAGAGTTTCTTTCAAATCCCACCTCAAGCAAATACTTCTGCAAATACATAGAACTTCTGAACTGAGTCCATTATCCACACAGCTTCTGAAAATTACTTTCTGAAGAAGTCTATTCCCCCTCCCAAAACTTCAACATGATTAATTAGATGAGCAAATATATACTATTTCTGATATGCAGATATCACATGCATCCACCAGTCTATGCAATTTTCTCTTTGCTGCCTGAGCGAATAACTTAGGAGTCATAAAGCATACATGTACACAAAACCCTAAAGAACTGCTCAAGTGATGTGAACTAAGTAAAATTCAACATTGGTGGGGGGGGGGAACTAAAAATCCTCATGATACTCTTAGGCACAGACAACATGCTGCAAAACTCTCATACCTATTACGAAAAAATCCACCTTTAAGATTCACAGCCACCAGCAGGCCAAATTTATGCAGCCTGTAACCCAAGTTACCATTGAAATCTAGTACTGAGGTGCCTTGAACAATACTACAGGCTTATGCTGTTGAGCACATGCACAAATAGAAACATGTAATGCTAGTATGTATTGACCAGAATATGCAACTCTTTCTGCACAGCAACATCCTTACACACAAACTTGCTAACCTCAGTTCCATAATTCCCTTCAGAGCCATGGTTTACAGGTTCCCAGACATTTCCATCCAGATTTTTAACAGCATTTTCCATTTTCCACTTTTCTATGGAAGCGATGATAAGATCTTTTAGACTAGAATGTCTTCTTAACTATAAGGCAAGTATATGCTACCAAGAGAAATGTAACAAGCAACGAACAGAATTCAGCAAGAATGATCAGCTGTCCTTAAAAACAGAAACCACCACAAAATAAAGGCATCCTATCATTTAAACTACATCATCAGAACATGTATACATAACATACACATATACAGAACATAAATACATGATATACTGAAGATGAACTTGCATAACTTGTTATCTTATAGGTTGACATCATCTCAGAAAGCTTCCTAAATATTTCTGGTCTGTTAAAAAAAAAAAGACAAAAAAAAAAACCCAACACACCAAACAAGCAAACAAAAACAAAACAAAAAAAAAATTGAAAAACTGAAAGGGAGAAAGACTCAAAAACATAATGAGAAAGATCTCAACAGGGAGGAAAAACCCCAAAGTTGCTGCTGCTTAAAAAATTGTAGATTTTTAAACATAGGATACCCGAGAATTTCCTTCATCAGTGTTTTTATTCAAAAAAAAGTATGCCTTCAAGTAGCACCCAAATAAGTGATATGATACACTGAAGTCTAAGCCTGCAATGGCACAACTATGAGAACAAAGAATAATTCTTCTACTAAAGATCTCGTGCAGCTATGATCATACTCACCAAAATTAGCATATGTTAGTTTTGTCATTCTCCCAGCCTTTTAACATAATAATTTACCTCCACACCCTGTGAATTACATAAAGACAATAAGGAAACTTGCAGATTAGAAAGTTATAACAGACTAGAATATCACACATGGCACAGTGCTTGCTTTGATCATCACAGAAAAACAGACTAAATCTTAATTGCTGTATTTAAAAATAAGGAGTAAGGCTAAGCATGTCCTTCATCTGCTTTGGTTTTCATCAGCAGATGGAAACAAAAAGTCAAATTTATCAGGATCATAAAAAAAACCCCAGTGACTGTGAAGAGCAACGGGTGACGTGTCAAAGAACCACATAAGACTCTTTAAAAGGAATGTCCTCAGTAGGCAAGAACTTAACCACAGGGGTTTTTAATAATAGTAGGTAAGCCTTTTTAAGATCTTTACTGAGCATGACCTCAAAACTGTCAAGACAATGCAAAGGGAAAATTCAGAGGAAGATGTTCGCAAATTCCATTTCAGTGCAACACTGCAAGCCTCTATCATTCCAAGAGAATTTAGCATACACTGTCTCTGCTTTCCAGTCCAAAAGCTACTTATAAATGCAGTCAATCTAAATTAGAAAACCTAAATCTAACTTTAAAGGAATATTCTGCTTACATTCAGCTGCCTGTCACCTCAGAGCTTTATGTTAGAGAACAGATTTCTGAATGCATACAAACCCCAAAAGCAGTAAGTGCATTTCAAGGATGTATATAAAATTGAAAAAAAAAAAAAAAAATCCAGCAATGTTCCCGTTAACAGCTTTGGTGAACTCAATATATTAAGCTGTAGTTTGCTTGTTCCCTGTCTCCCCTCCATCCCCTTCAAAAACAAGACAGTCCAGCTTTGATGTCCTGGCTCGTTTGAATGGAGGACACCTTTCAAGATGAATTCTCTAAGTATTCATCAACCTCTAACCTATACTGGCATTTATACTTGCATTAACAGAGGCCCCACCGTATATGCATTGAATGACGTACAGTATGTGGTTGGAACAGTCAGTCTAAAATATCATCACAAAATTCCTCAGCTATGTATCCATTCCTGAACAATAAGCTTCATACCCTCTCCTGTATCTGACTATGTTACAGAGTAAAGGTCTCTAAGAAAACAAAGCATTTCATTTGCAGAAAAAGAATGTACAATTTGAAAACAATTCAGTATTCTTAAAATGAGGACTGGGACAGAATTACAGAAAATTGTATAAACTCCCAAGCTTTCATTTCAATTCAGTCACTTATTTGTTATGTTACCTTAGACAACCACGTAACTTCAGGTTTCCTATGTGTAAAACAGCTCAAAAAACACATGCCTATTTCTCAGGGCCACTGTGATGACTAGCTACCTAGTGCTTAAATAAGTTATCCAGTTACAAAGTATGATACAGATGTGTAGAGCTAAGTACTTCCTTGAATATAGGTAGGGGTTGGGGGGGGGGGGGGGGGGGGGGGGGGGGGGGGGGGGGGGGGGGGGGGGGGGGGGGGGGGGGGGGGGGGGGG
>JAVKLA010000093.1:33411085-33442539 GCA_034782735.1 Sagittarius serpentarius | reverse complement strand
AGAGCTAAGTACTTCCTTGAATATAGGTAGGGGTTCCCCCCCACCCTCCCCCCGTGAAAACTAAAATAGTATAAGCAATTTGAAAATTAAAAACTCTAGAAAAATTGTGTCATTTTGATTTTAAAATATATGCTCACAGATTATTCCTACAAAGTGCTACACTATTAAAAATACCCAGGAAAAAACCAAAGTTTTAAATACAAATGTTCTGGATTTAATACTTACATAAGCACTAGGTTTTAGAAAACCTCTGTAAAAATATTTTCTAAACACAGTTGTTTTAATGTGTTATTACAGCTGTGAACACAAGTGCAAATTTTTATGTTTTCAAAAGCAGTCATTTGGTTGTCCAGTATTTGTCATTTTTCAAGCATACCTTCCAGCTTCTGTTCAATGTTTTAAGTTACGCTTTAGAAAAGCTTCAGTTGACTTAGGAAGCAAACAAAACAGAGGCTGATATAAGAGAACTACAGAAGCACACAGCTTAATTACGACAGCTCTATGATACTTCCTATGAAACACACAATTCATTTCCCTCTTCCCCGTAAGTCCTTGGGTATATCTTGCATATACCACCTATAAATTTGATTATCAAGTATCCTCCAAAGTATATTCATCAACTGGTCTTGCACACACAAACGTGAATGTGAGCTATTTTGTTTGTTTGGGTTTATTAGTTTGGATTTTCTTTGCAAGAAATACACAATTTTACATACTCACACTCTCACTCTAGATTCAAAAAAGGTGCAAATTATCCTACAGTTGGATTAATCAGCATTTCAGTTTTACTAATAAAACTGGAACTATCAAGTATTCCTTTGTACAGCTTGGAGTGTATCAAAGTTTTCTTGATTTTTGAAAGCTCAGATCCATTATCAAGAAAATTAAGCTTACCATATTTTATTCAACACTACTATCCATTACAAAAAGGAAAGTATTTTAAACTGCAGCATGACTAGCAAGATATTTTACTGGTTAATTTATCTCTGTCCTTGGATTGGGGGCGGCAATCAATGAAGTCCATTTGTCTTCTTACTCCGCAGTGCCTCATGGCTTCCTTACACCTTGAATAGAAAGTTTCTGCAAAGCTCACCAGAGTATTTGAAGACATTACTAACCCCAGCTCTCCCCCAAGGCTTTTGACCGAAATCATTGCTGCCCACAATTTACTGCTGCAGTTGGTAACATACATAGTTAAAATCTGGTCCTTTTGTGATACTTCTGATTGTTCTTCAGTTCCAGATCCAGCATCCCAATAGTTACATGACATACTCAACATGATCCACTTTTTCGTTGAAGGCAAGTTATCAGCCTTCAAGGTAACAGAGAACAGGCTGAAAACTCAAAAGCATGGGAACAAGCATACACCTATGCATAAAAGTGCATGTCTGTCATAAAAATCTACATTCAAAAGACTGTGAATCCAGACTCAAAACTCTGTAATAACATAATGCAATCATTCTACAAATTAGGAATGCATGGTTCTTTGATACTGATAAAGGAATGTAATAACTAATATAAAACATTGTATTCATACAAGTAGAGCAGTAACTCTTCAAAATATCTGTTAAGTACTATGGTGTATCACAGTATTTTGTTTGTAAAATTTAATCCAAGGCTGGAGGTTAGGTCTTTCGGGGTCTTACCTTCTGAAATAAAATCTTATCAGTGATAGTCAATGCACATTTTTTCCCAAGGATTCTCTGGAATAAGAGAACAATTTATTTTTCAAATATTCTGCAATAATACAGAATGCTTGCAAGTTTTAAGTCCATCTGACCTAATAACGAAGAAATTTTACTCATTTGTTTGGGATATATGGCATGGTTTGAACAACAGTACTTCATGCCCTAGTATTTATCACATTCTAGGAAGAAATGCATTCTCTAAAATTATGCCTAGCTTATTAGCTGTCCCTCATCATTACAGTCATGGGTCACCTCAAGTCTTTAACATTACAGGAAGTGTTACTTCCTCTTTACAGATGAGACACTGAAGCACATAAATTATGGAAGAAATCCATATGAAAACGTAGACGCTGAGTGTCATTTTATGTGTCTGCATCCAATCTTTAAGTACTTCAGTACTTGTTCTGTTGCCAGGTAATCCTAGAATATCTTGGCTTCAAAATTCCCTACCCAAATCATGGTTCTCAGGCACATGCTGCTTAAAACCTGGAAATATTCTACAGCTAGCTTGTTTCTAAACATCACTAGCATGAACAAACTAGATATCCTGCTATAATACGATGGTAGTAGCACATTTCCATCCTTAGCTAAGAAATATAAAACACTGATTCAAACAGATCCTGGAATCCATTTCTTCCAGATGAGTGATGTAAGCTTTAAATTTTGGGAAAGATTTTACAGTTAATTTATTTTTTGCAAGATGCTGTTGCATTACAGATAGTTTAAGGTGTTTACCCTAGAATATTCTATGGAGCTGGCGGCTAAATTACTTTTCAGAGGTCTAAAATCTTTAGGTTTTTCTGTCTGCAGAAGACTTCAAAGCTGAACACAGTTCTTGAACCTTGTGAATGAACACTAAGTAACAGTGTTGAGCTCAGTTCCATCATTCTCTGAGCTCTGAAATCAATGCAAATCTTACCTCTACTCATTAGGCTTTTAAGAATGTATAGGGCAACCTATAATACTAGTTTGAAAATTCCCACTGCTCCCTCACCTCACATGAAAATATACACTTTGCTTATAGTTCACTATTGTTCCTTTATTACTATTAACAGCTGCAGTTCCCTGGAGTGCCCACGTTTTCAGGTATCATCATCATTTATTCCTCCTTACATCAACTTTGTAGCATGTTTGCCAAGACTAGACTATAGAGCTAGTAATAAATTCCATGGACACTGACAGATATTATTCTTCAATACTGCGTGAGATTTCCAATGCATTTTTTTATTGTCTATGTAGTAGTGTTTTAAAGTAAGGGTTTTTTTCACCAGCACTTCAGTTAGTATGTGTAAGAATTTCCCAAGGATATTCCTGTAGCATCTCATATTACCTCCTACCTTTTCTGCCTACATTTTTATACAATTAAATCAATTTCTAGTGCAGTGTGATAGACTGATCTCTCAAAAACTACTCGTACTCATTTTAAAAAGATGACATGAACTATAGTAATGCCTTCCAAAATATGATCATCATGCCTTCTTTTTGGTTAAAGGAAGACACGTACAATGTGAGACTCTTCATTTGCCAAATTAAATTTAAATCATAATAAATACTAAATGTTGTAACTGTTACAGGCATTTATGTATCATTTATGGATAGACTTAAGCATACATTTGATACAACTGAGAGTTTTATACACCCACAGCAATGGCAGCCCGCCTTTGGTGCTGTCTGAATGCCTGACAGGGTCATCAGCCATCTGTTCCCACACTTACTTGCTATCCTGGTTTCGGCCAGGATAGAGTAAATTGTCTTTCTAGTAGCTGGTACAGTGCTATGTTTTGGGTTTAATATGACAGCAAGTTAAGTAACAAACTGCGTAGTCTGCAGACAAACCAGACTCCAAACCAGACTCCAGAATCCACAAGCCCTTTGCCTAACTTGCATTTGGATCCCACCCTGTAGATGGTCTCAGACTGATACACAGGAAGGGACCCTGTACATTGTTAATTATCCACTGCTTGAGGGCCGGGGGTTCTTAAAAGATCTTAGCTCCATCCCAAACACACACGTTTGTAGCCCCACAATTAAATATCACTCCAAATAGGGGAGGCTGTGTTCCGTTCACAGACTAGTTTGAGAAAAGCAGGGCCACATACCAATCGCTCGGTACTGAGGATGTAGCAACTCCGAGAAGACTTGTGAGGCAGAAAATAATGGACTGAGCTGCCAGCACAGTGCTACGCTTAGGCACATTCTCCACAGCTGCACATGTCAGGACACCAAGCAGCAGGGGAGAGGTTGCTCTGCTTCTACATTTCACCAGTAGAGCCATTACCAGAAGACAAGCATCTAGTTCTGGCATTCATAGCTCAAGAACGCTGATAAAATAGGCTAAAAACCAGGAGAGCAATCAAGGATGGAAAAACTTGGTGTGAGTTGAGACGACTCAAGGAGCACTTCTCCTCCATTCTCAGAGAGGAAAAGGTGACCATATTTTCACCTACACAGGGAACACAGACCTGACATACTGAAAGCTCTGCAATGAAGGCCTGACTCAAAACATGAGAAAACAGGGCAACTCAAAGAGACAAAAATGAGATAGGGTAGATTTTCTGGACTAGGGGCATTATGCATTTGTTTTTGCTGGTTACAGAAAACAGTGGGGATAACTAACCAGTGGAAGAATTCTGAAAGTCTATAATAGGCTTTCAGTCAGTAAGTGTTTTCAAACATACGTGGATGCTTTTCTAAAGCACATGTTCAACTCAAACAAGAATTCATTCAGAGTTACCCTACAGCCTGCATAAGGCAAGCTGTAAAAACAGGTAATCAGAGAGTTAATTTCTGGTCTTGTCTATAAAAACCCATTAAAAAAAACATTCAAATGGTTTAGTGGTAGACTTGGTAGTGTTAGGTTAATGGTTGAACTCTGTGATCTTAAGGCTCTTTTCCAACCTAAATGATTCCCTATAGGAAGTATTAAAACAACAATAAAAATACACTCTAATAAAAACAATTTTTTAAAGTTTTAAAAAAGATTGCTTTTCTTTCAAAAAACACTTTTCAGTGCAGATTGTTTAGCTTGTAGGAGGAGTTTAGTGTGGTCACATGGCTTACTCTTCATTTCAAAACAAAATTTGAATAAAGAAATTTATTCCTTACAAATTCAAAATCTCTTTATCATACTATCATTGTATTTTAAGATTTTAATACAGAGAATAACTTACTTTGGAAGAAATAATTTTCAGAACATCACCACTATCTATTTAAATAAAGGTCAAATTTTATAAAGATAAAAGTCATAATCACTGATGTTTCCACTAGTTTAGTTATATTAACATTCACTTGTCGACATATAAAAAGGCAATTTGCAGGTGTAAAATCTCACACACAATTCCACTGATGTCAATAAGAATAATTATGCATATGTCTTGAATGAGATACAGGCCATGCTGATGACAAAGGTAGTTTTGCAACTGATAGCCTGACTCAGGATTTCACCCTGTATAATAGAAGTTGCACCAGTTTAGTGGTGATGTTGTTTCAAATAAAAATTAAGGCAAACTGTACCACTTCTAAAAGGGACAATTTGCTTTTCCCATCTACACCTGCTCATTCCTGCTACCTCCTTTGTGTCAGCAAGATACTTACGCAAGTGAAGTAACATGAGGAAACTTAGCTGGCTTAAAAAAAGTTGGCTGGGAGGTGGGGAGATATGTTCCTGTTGATACTTTTCAACTCTCAGCAGGAATATTAATGCTTATGTAAGAAGTGGAAAGATGTAATCAAAGAGAAGCATGGAGGATAAAGTCACCCCTTTTCACAGCAGCATGAACTTCAACTGGCTGCAGCTAAAACTAACCTTTTTTCTAAAGATCATTTCTTATACAACATTATTGTTCATTTACAATCTGCAATTTAAGGACGTTTTCCCTGTGTGAGTCATTCTGCAGACAGCAGAATTCAGAGTTTTAGATAGAAATTAGAATTTTGCCTGGAATAATAAAATTTGGTACCCTTTTAACATTTCAGTTGTGAAGGTTCTTATACTTGGAAATTGTTTTGTCCTTGAAGAATGCAGAGTCTTTTACAGGAGCTCTAGAAATTAAGGAGAACATGCAGGAGATAATTTAGAAGTGCAATAAGAACATCTGGAGATGAGGTTTAATAATCAAACAGATCAATTTGCTCTTACTTTCTCCATAACAACTAGTTATCTAGGACTAGGCAAAGCAGATTAACTTGTGTAGGTACTCAAAGGTGCTCACCTATCCTGTACAGTTTACTTCATTACCTATGCCAATTGGGACTCACAAGTTACCAAATAAACAACGATAAGCATCTGAACACACAATCTAAAGACAGCATTTTAGAAGACTGGGTATTTCCTGTCATTCAGGTACTCAAAAATTCAAGAGGAACAGCAGTTTCACGCACAGTTTTTTTCTAATGCGCTTCCACACACCAGTGTACAAACTAGAGCTAGAGAAAGGGGTAGCTTTTTGCTCCAACCTGAAGAAAACTTTTTTCTTCCAAGAAGTCATTCTGTGAGTAGCAAAACTAATGAAACCTGTTTTCCTGTAGGGTTGCATCTCAAGATTGATTGACTTTGACATCTAAATACAGAGAAGCTGTGACTGCAGCTTTCCTGCAGTTGAGCCATTTGTAATGTTTGTCTCTCTGAATTCCCTGGAGTCTCATAACACAACTAATTTGGGCAGCCTTTCCTTTTCCCTTCTGCCCAAGCTCGTATCATCATGAAAACTGTAACTGACCGACAAATACAAAGGTATAGGATAGGGAAAGAAAGAGTGGCAGATATAGCATTAAAAGCTCAGTTTCCTTAATAAATCAATCTATCAGAATAAAACTGGACACTGTGCTTTTATACTTGTGATTTTGTTTACATCTTGGCAACTACGCTGTTTGAAGCTCCCTGCTATAAAAACAGAACCTGCTCACCCTTTGGCTTTCTTATCTTTCACCTGTCTCCCGCAGGCAGGCAGGCAGGCAGACAGAATTTCTTTCCCCTCTCCTTTTATAACTAAATTTCTCCTTTTTATTTTGGTAAAAAAAAAAAAAGTTTTTGCAGTCTATCAGAGTAGAAAGGAAGGAAGAAAGAAAGAAAGAAAAAAAAAAAAGGTTTAAAAGAGACTGAAATAAGTCAGAATTGCATTCAGATATCCATTTTGAATAGAGTAAAATAATTTACTGCCAGGCAAGAGATGAGGCCCAGATCATTCTGAAAAAATGACTGACATGGATAGGAATGCAATGCAGTAAGAATAACAAGGCTTCCATGTATATAATGAGCTACCACATGCTTCACAATACAAGGAGTAAATACAAAAGTTGATAAATAAGAGTAATAAGATAGTGCTAGAGAATCTTTTTGCCCATTTTTTTCCTCCATCCACCCTTCTTTCATCCAGTCCAGAGCAACATTTGCAAAGTAGCCTACTTGGTAATTCTCCTACAAGGGAAAGGCAAGGTTACCATAGTACTGTCAGTAAGCAAGTGTCAAAATTAATTAAGATTGATCAATTATTTTTGATATCTTTCTGCTATGTTGTTTACTTCTCAGTCTAGAAAAGAAATTTAAAAAAGCCAAAAATACTACACTTCTCTCACCAAAGAATTAATGGTCCCAAGTTACCCCTAGGTAGGGTATTTCTCTTACGATAATGTTTCTGATGCTTGCTAACACAAGTCACCCTTTCCCAGAAGAGCAAAAATAACAATACTTCACTTAAATGAAGAAAAATAAAGACCCTTTTATTTTCAAGTGTTTTAAGCCCTTACTGTTTCCTTATACGCTCTCGTGACAGAAAACAGGTTTTACATTTGTCCAATTTAGGTCATTAAAAGTTCAATCTTAATCTTGCATAACAGAGAGGCACCCAGGCACTTCAAACTGCTGAAACATTGAAACAATGTAAATGTTTAGAATAATACACAAGGTTCTATTAACATTTGTATAGATCGTATCTACAACCCATAAATTAACTGTTAATGCAGTTATAATAGCCAAACACACTTTTCAATCTTCGTGTCATTCCGAAACATTCTTCATAATAATTCTTACTGACAGAAGCAACTGCTGCAAAAGTGATATACATCCAACATAACTTGTCAAACGAAAGTACCACTGCTGCAAAAGTCCAGCCATGGCTACTTGTGTATAAAGCAGATATTCACGCTTCACAGACAAACAGAAGCAATATGCACGTGTTCCGCGATAATAAGTCAAACCATCAATTGCCACAGAAGTCACAAAGGTCCTCAATCACCCGGCCACGGGGCAGATTAACATTCTTTTTCCAGCTCTTCAGCTGGAAATACATAGACTTGACTCGTCTCCCATTTAACACGCATCTGAATTTTCAGGATTCAAAATATAACCACTTCAAGTTGCTGCTCGTGTTGTAAGACACGTTAATGTATTTCATGCCACCCCCAACTCACAGGACTTGAAAAGCTTTAAACCTTAGAATGCTTATTTTCATGCAAGGTATATTTTATTTCTAAGAATAAAGATTAAAGATGAGCTATCAAAGATACCACTATGAAAGTGTCCTCAGTAAAAAAATAGGTCTCCAACATAATAGAAACCGCTTACTTCTGTGATAAAAATCACAATGCAAGCATCACTGTCATTTCTAAAGCTCAGCATGAAAGAATACAGAGGAGTTAATGAGAAATCTATTCCGCTTTCACCAAAACTCCAAATGGCACAGCAATTAACCACTGTGTTAGCTTAGCTCAGAAGAGGTGCCCTTTCAACATTCGGGCAGAACTTCCTCTAGGTGGGGATGGATTATTAACTTTCTACCAGAAGTGAAAACATAACCACTGTGCCTCCTAACTCGACAAATACAACCAATGTAAAGAAGCATAAATGTTTTACCAGGTAATCAAGGAAATACCTCTAAGGACTGGATAAAGGCTCCAGTAACCATTCAGAGAATATACTAATTCACAACAAGCTTTGAAATTTAAGAAATGAAAATCTGCTTCAGCCCTTGCACTATTAGGGTCTGTTGTGACTGGCATCAAGACAAAGGACATGAATAATCTCTTTAAAGCAAGGAAATAATAGCTCTGCAAGCCTGTCTCCTGCAGATCCTCACACACAAAGAAGATTCACCTGGGCCTCGTCTCCTCACTCTCAATCCCTACGCAATTAGCCCATTGTTCCAAAGCACAGGACAAACCCCAAATCCTCCATACACACAGGCAACAAATGACCAACTTTAAAATCTTATTACCAAGTTCATATGCGGATAAGATGTATTATATTTGCCTTATATTACCTTTACAACTCTGTTATAATCTCACTGATGGAATAATCCACCAGATACTATCAGTGAATTGTTTCTTCCTCTGCAGCATGTACATTACTTCAGCCAACATGTCCGACTCCCAGATACCCAACTTCCCAAGCTACTAAGTTACCGCATTTACTTTTTGTTTATTTAGTGATGAGTGACCTCGGATCAAATGTAAATTATGTAGCTGTAAATTATATAGCTTCATTTTGGTACTCCAAAGAGAAAACTGAACTTGAACACAATTTAAAATAGACAATTATTGATACTTTTACCTACTAAAGCACTTTCCAAAGACAGAATTTGAGTTCTGTAAGACACAGGGTCACCAATACATTGTTATTAGCTAGATATTAGAACACTTTCCAGCTGTATATATCAATATACTAATAGAGTTCCAGCTTTTAAGGGGTGTTTTACAAGGGAATGAAATGAGATGTCCTGTCCAAGGTTATAGAGCAAAATAACAGCAAACAGTATTCTTCACAGCCAGTCTTTATACTGATACCAAAGGGGGCGGGGGGGAAAGTGACAGCCCTATAAATTAAGTCTTTTTTTCCACTACATGTAGAAAAAAGCAAGTGTCAGGATGCGCTTCCTTCTTACTGATCAATGACTTTGTATCACATCCACTTCTAAGAATAAGAAGCTAGTTCTAGCTTCACTGACCACTCACTCCTTTGCAAAAATGTGTTAATGGTTCACATTTACCAGTCTTTCCTCTCCTGCAAACCTCATCACAAGGGATGTATATTTCAGTAAGTTATACTTATGTTATCCCTGAATGTGCCTGACTAACGCCCACTTAGCTAAAACACTAGAAAGAAAGGAAGAGTAGAACAAGCAAAACACTTTCACTCTCCAGAAGGAAAAAGTTACTCAAATCCACTAGTAATTTTTGCTCCCTGGGCAGCCCCACAAAGCCCGCATGTCATTTCCATGACACTTCCAGAAGGGACAGCAGCGACACAGCTTTAGGCCGATTTCTCCTTGTCTCTCAGTTCCCATCAAGTGGGGCAGCCTATTTTCAACAGTAAGTTAGCAGGTACAATTTTCCACCGGAGGACTGGGTCGCGTGTTCTTAGAGGCAGGGACCATGAGGTGGAGGAGCCTATTTCATCCTTAGCTTCTGTCACATACTTCCACCACACACGAACAAAATCACAGCAGAACACCAGCAAAAAAAAAAAAAACAAACCCAAAAAAAACCCGGCAAGTGAAAATGACAGGGAAAGGGTGCAGGGAGGAGAAAAAGGGAACAGTAATCAGCAGACACTTACTTGAATCTGCCCTGGCAATGTTGGCACTGGTCTCCCACCCAGCCCTGGTCGCAGACACAGGTGGAGTTGACACAATGACCCGAGAAGCAGGAGATTTTGTCGCAGGACTTGGACTGGGACACCTGGGCATAGAGGGCCAGGTACAAGAAGCCGTAGAAGAGCAGCCAGCTGTTCACATCCAGGAGCGAGGAGAAGCAGCCGCAGCAGGAGGAGGAGGAAGAGGGGAAAGGTCTCCAGACGCCCAGGGGCGCGGGGGCAGCTCCCGCCCCCCTCGCGGCGCTGCCCGGGTCCATCTTCGCCGCGGGGGCCATGGGCCGAGGCGCGGCGGGCAGCGATGGCAGCGCCGCCCGCGCAACCCTGGGCAGGGGCAGCTTCCCCCGAGGGGAAATAATCCAGCCAGGGAGATTCAAACCCCCTGCTTCCTCCTCGCTTTCCTCTCCTTCTTCCCTCCGTCCCTCCCGACCCCAGCGCTGCCTCCTCCGGCCCCTTCAGCCCTCCGCGCCCCGTCACTCCCGCGGGGAAGCCCGGCAGCCCTCAGCCATCCGCCCCTTCTCTTCGTCGTCCTCCTCAGGGCTCATCGCTCCCGTCTTCTTCCATGGAGGACGAGAACTGCCTCTTGACCTTGTGTTTTCTCCTCGCCAGATATGCCCCCCACCGGCATGCACACACACACACACCACCCTCGATCATGTAGCCCCTGACTCCCCCTTCTCCTTTGTAGTCCCTCTGCCCGCGGCACACACGCAGGCGGCAGCGAGGAGGAGCGCGGGGAGGCGGGGGCCGCCGCTGCCGTCCTCTCGCCAGTCAGTCAGATGGGAAGTGAGGGCGGCCGGGCCCCGGAGCCGCTACGGCATCCCGCACCGGCGGGGGCTGGGCGGGGGGGGAGGGGGGGGGGAAGGCTCGGCGGCGAGGGAAGGGCTGAGAAGCTGTTATCTCCCCCTCTCCGTTATTAGACCTGCGGGAAGAGAGGTGGGAGAGGAGGATTAACAGCCCCTCCGTGTCCCAGCTGACAGCTTCCAAGCAGCCATTTTTAAAGGCTAATTGTCATCTCCTCTCAGAGCCGCCTGCTCGCTCTAACGCCCCCCGCCCCTCGGTCCGTTTGGATCCGTCCCTCAGCGGCAGAGGGAAAGGGAGGGGGAAGGGGCCGGGCCCGGCCCGGCCCGGCCGGCGGCGCGGGGAGGGCGGAGGACCACTCTCCCCGCCGCCCGGAGCGGGGAAGGCGCAGCCGGGGTAATCGCACCCGGCAGCTCCCGCGCCCCACACGCCTCTCGCACCCCTTCCTTCCCCTGAGCCCAGCGACGGCAACCTGCGCTCTGTGCTTCAACAGACCCCTCTCCCGCCCACGCTTAAACAAACAAACAAAAAAACAATTTAAAAAAATAAATAAATAAAGGCGGGGGGAGTTGAGACGGCACCGGGCCCAGCCGGCGCCCCCGCCGCACAAAGCCGGCGGAGCGCTGCCGCCGCCCACACCTCGAAGGCCCTACGGACCCGCGGGAGGCGGGGAGGGGCGGACCCACCCCGCCCCGCCCCGCCCCGCCCCGCCTCGGCGCGCGGGCGTCCGTTAGCGAGGGGGGGGGGTGGGGCCGGGGGGTGGGAGCCCCCGGCTCGGCCCCTCTCCTCTCCGCCGCCGGGCCCCCGGTCAGCGGGGAGAGCTGCCGGCGGCCAAAGGCGCTGATGCCTCCCGGCCCTTCTCCACAGGAGCCGGGCCGGCCCGCTCCGGTGTTTGCCTCAGGTCCTGCAAAGTTCGGAGGCGGTTTTCTTTGAACTCATCACGGTTAATATTAGAAGAGATGTTGCAGCTTGTTTTGAAATCCTTACCTTCCTAAGATGTACTCCCTCTTCCCATTTTATGGTTGAAATCAAGACCTTGCCTTCTGCTTACAGCGTGATAAGCAGTAACGAAAGTTCCTAGCTTTGTAAACAGAGCTGGACAGAAGTAATGGTTGTAATAAAGTTGCCTAAAATATTCTTTTTTTCTGCATAGTGTGCCATACCCAGCCCGTCTTTTTCAGTTTTGCTGTAACCTGTTTCCATCTTACAGTTTTTTCACAAGACAAAAATAATGAGCCTTGCTGTCAAGCAAAGAAGAAAATAACAGCAACCAAACCCTCTGAAACTTTCTCCTAATGCTGAAATTGAGAATTTATGATGTGATGTCTCTATTCCAAGAAGACAAAGAAAAGGTATTTAATTTAATCTCCTGGTACCATCTCAAAACAGATAGGTCCAAAGTGCCCCAAGTTAGAGTCTGAAATCCGATCCAAATCTACCCTTCTTCAGATTCTGCAGTTCTGACCCTTGGAGGGTGGAGGAATTGTCTGGGGGTTGGTTTAGCCTGTTTTCCCAAGTTACCATTAAACCCTCACCTGAATTTCAAGAAGAAATCAGAAGTACATCAGTACTACGGTAAGTACCACAATAACATCCAGTGGTATCTATTTGTACTTTGTGTGATGTAAGAGTTCAACCAAGGTCAGGACGTCAGAGCTAAGCACAATACAAACATCATAGAGAAACAGTCTGTGCCTCAAGGAGTTCACAGTCTTGATGGAGGGAATACCTGAAAGTGTGTGGGGAAAACGAAGATGAGAAGTGATTTGTCCAGTTTCATTCCAGAGGATGTCAGGAGGCCCACAAGCCGCTCTCGGTCCAGGAGTCTGTACGTTGTCTTCCTAACAGAGCTGAGACAGATCATTTCATTGTTCTGGATCAGACACATTTCTTAGCTATTAGACTTCTCTTTGTATGTGTTTTGTCATGAATTGGTGAGTTCATGCAAAGAGAGGAAATGGAAATTGTGTTGCTGCTTTATATTTTATGAAAAAAAGCTGAGGCTGAAGCTTTTGTCAAACAGTCTGCTAATTGTACAATATCACATGTGATTAAGGCTGCTGAACAACTGTCCTCTGTTAAATACCATTATGAGACCAGAAATGCAGTTAATAGGAGATTATAGTCCACGACACAGTCGGTTCAAGACTACTCTTTAATCCAGAAACACTTTAAGCAATAGTTTTGCTTACCATGGCAGGGAGATACATTCCTCCTCCACATTCTCAATTCCTTTATACCAACCAAAAAAGTTCTAAAGCCAACACCAACTTTTTCTCAGACTGAAGGAAGATCTTGCTTCAAATCTAGAGAAGTCAGCCAAATTTTTTAAATTAACATTCACAGCAAAGCTAAGATCTCAACAGTCCTTTACCAGGCAAGAGATCTGTTCAAAAGCAGAATGATTAGTGTGCATTTGTCCATTAAATGACAACTTTCTTCAGTAAAGAATGCAAAAAAAAAAAAAAAAGAAAGTAAAGAAAAAAGAAACACAAATTTACGTTGCTCAAGCTTAAACAGCTTTTTAGGTAATTCTGTGAAGCAGGAGAAAAAAACAAGCTATCAGAAAAGGACTAGGGTGGTTATAAGAGGTGCTTATAAGAGGTGTAGAGAATAGTATGACAGTACTTTTACTGCATAAACAATCATAATTGAAAACCTAAACACAACTATAAAGGTTTCTAGATTTAGAACAGCAAGGAAGAAACATTGGACAACTACCTCCTGGCTAAAAAGTAGCACGTTATGAAAACGAAGGAATGCAAACCTTTTGGCTGTTGTATGTCACATCAATGCAGTAGATATTTCATAACCCTAGGAAATGAATGATGTGCAAATGCCAATATTGGTTCTATTCTGTGCTGATTTTATGGGATTTTTTTTTTGGTGTCATATGAAGTTAACAGATCTGGCTGAGAGAAGTCACATCTGTCAATCCTTTCATCGTTACACGCATATCTGTAAGTTCCACTTTCCTTGGAAGTGTAACATTTTACACCTTTCATCCTTCTGGTTCTTGACATAGAAATCATTTACACTTTTAAAGTACTAGTGTACCAAAGCATCTTGGGTAGCATTTACAACTTAAAAGCATTTGAATAACTTATCAAAAGTTTTAAGCTACTGAATAAGAACAGATAATGAGATTACAGACTATAGTAGTGATGTACAAGGTTATGTGAACAAAACCTTCCAATAATATATCCTTCATAGTAGGAAAGAATAATAAAAGAACAAGTATGAAGTATCAAGTCTTCTTAGCTGTTACTATCAAAACCTAAGCACTAGTATACAAGGAGAAAAATACTGATACATTTGTGTTCTTGCAGCAAAACAGCTTAGAGTATATTTGAAGATCTCTGTGGTTGCTGTTGTGAGGCAGGGTGGAGTGGATCAAGGGAAGCAGCCCTTAAACACAGACTTCTTCAGTTGTTCAGAATTTCTGCAAGACCCTGAGGACAAGATTATAGCAGAATCCGTCCCCTCCTCCATACCCTCCCCACACCCCCCCCCCCACACACACACATACACACCCCTCCCTGCTCTGCTGGCCCTCTCCTACAGGCTGATACCAATCAAGCCTTGCTGAAGACAACATCTTTCCTTAAGGATGCTTAGTCCTATTTACGGTATCTAGTGCAGGTGTATTTCTGCAGTGATGTTGAGAAGAACAATATAACCGGATGAACAGAAGAGGGAGAAAAAAAGATTACCTTTGTGGTTGACCTCTTTGCAAGGATATTAAGAGAAATGAATGTTTTCTATGCCCTTTCCCTTCTCCTTGGGACAGACATTATCAGACTCATTAAGTAAAAGGGGCCAAGCTCTGCACTGCTTCGGGGCAGGGATATATAGATCTGAGTTGGCCTTATGACATATTGGTAAAACTAGCATGTAGATTTCTGTAATGGAGGCAATAGCTGCAGAGTGATTTGATACAGTTTCCAGAGCTGTTGTAGCTTAACACATCAGAGCAGTGTACAGGCTTCCTACTAAACCTTACAAGTATAACATGAGCGTAGGCTTTACATTTTCTTTCCTACTATGCGCACAACACTTTGGATGGAGGACAACATAAGGCTTTTTTTCCTAAACCCCATGCTAATTTTTCATTGAGTGACACTTTCGTCACCTGAGCCGTTCCATATAACCCTTTCTGATACTATGAACACCATGAGTCTCTTCCATGAGTTAAAACAAATTTATCCCTACTCAGCAGATTCTAGCGCTAACAGAATAATGTGTGTTACAATTTTCTGTTCATATTTGTCTTATCCGATAAGTCAGCTCCTGGGAGGCATCAATTTTACAGATTAAAAATATAAGCCTTCTCCTGCCTACACTTTTTTTTAAAATTTACAAAGAAATAAAGTGCACAGAAAATTCACCGGCACCCTTCTAAAATGAAATCTTGACAGAAAATCTTACCTTTCTTATCACCCATGCATGTATTTTGCTACAGCAGTAACTCACATTTGTTACCATCATCTCCAGTAGGTATTGGCGAGCAAACTGCTGTACAATAAAAACTGCAAATGGTGTAGGAAGCTTACCAAACTCAGAAAGAACTAGAAAACAAAGGAAGGGGAAATTAATGTTCATGTTATTTTATCAAAAGCCAGTATCTGGAGAAAAAAAGTTTAGGGTCCATTCTATATTTTTTATGCATGTGCATAAGCCGAGGTGTAAAATTTATTCTACAAAGAAAGAGACAGACTTTTACTGAAATGTTTGTTCCTTTGCAGAATTTTTTTCATCAGGAAAAAAGTAATTATGTTTTTACACACTAATTTAAAATTGTGGACTTTGGATCAAGAATAATGGGGTAAATTACAAGTTAGCTGCAAGTCCATTTAAAGATGAAAGATTTCAGAAATACAGACTAGACAAAGCCAAGTTCTATCAGCACTGACAATGACATCGTCGTTATTTGAAACACCTGTCTGCTTTCAAATAAAAGTCTATTGAACCAGAAAATAAAATCATATTATGTTTTTTTATATACTTTCTGTACAAATGCTAAAAATTAAATTGCCAAGCTATACCTGATAGCGTTTCCATCTATGGCTGAATGAATCTGCCGACATTGATCTTGACTCTTAGTATGATCTTTTGATTTTTTTTAAATAAAAAGTTTTTCAATGTCTTTCTACTGAAGAGATGTGTAATTGTATACCATGCTGAAACCTTGATGCATCCTGCAATATATTAAAAATTATTTGGAAAACACTGACATTTTCCACTGCAAATATCCCTTCTGCTGAATATTTTTCTGCATCCATTCTCCTGCATTTCATTTTCACTGCTATTCCTTCTGGACTTTTTCACAATCCTGCTAAATCTTAACTAAGCTAGGGCATTTTTAACTTGTCAGCAAAGCTCCATCTCACAATTGAACCTTTCTTACACATCATTAGTAGGTATCCTGAATTTATCCAGTACCCTTAATGATCCCAAAGGGACACGGCTATTAGACTTTTTCTAGCTGAGAAAGCATTTACTTTGAGTTATTTTCTCTCATTCTTTTCTAAATCAGGAAATTATCTGCTGTCTTTATTTCTGTATTTGTTCTTTTTATTAATAAATTTCAGCAAAATGCTGAAGAATTTATTTGATGGCAATGAAATTCCATTGACCTTACTAGGGTTTACACCCCTGCTTCAAAATTTGGTAGAGGTTTCCACATTTTTCTGGATAAGGCTAGTTTGCTGAATGATGTCAAAAAAAGCCTTACTAAAAGATTTTGAAAATCAAAATAAACCATAAGCTCCAACTGTCTCTTATCTACTATTTTTTCTTTGCAAGACTTAGGAAGACTGCACTTATTATTAGTGGTTTACCGGTTTTCCTCATCACATTATACTTTACCCAAGAGCTTTGTAAGTACTATACCAATTCCTTCTAAGGCTACTAAAGAACGACTTCTCAGTCCATATTTTCAGGCTGACAAATTTCATCTCTCTAAAAAAAAAAAAAAGTCAAATATTGGGTAACTTAAATGAAAAGTACAGTCAGTATTTTGATTAATAAAATTTCCGTCTTTATATTTATATCATGGTTCAGCTCCTTTGGAGTGATATTGCCTAGTCTTAGTAATTCTATTTCAGTATAACCTTGTGTTGATTTCTTACTTGTCTTTTAAAAAACTTTTAACAATGGCTACTGTAGTAACCTCTTTAATACTTAATTTCTCAATATTTTGTTTGAACACTGTAAGGAAATAATTTGCTTTTCCTAAAATCACATTTTCCTTTCCTGTTACTACTTTTGGAGCCTAGTGAATTTTCCTGTTAGTTCCCTTTTATGTATTTAAAAAAATTACTTCTTTTCTCATTTAATACTTGAGTAGTTGTGCTATTAAACTTTGGAAAGCGATACTTGCAAAAAATGGAAAAACACGTACATCAAATAGGCTGCAACGAGGATAATGAAACAATAATTGTACTAGGCATAATGGAATAATGGAATAAAATGATGCTCTTTTTTGCCCTTTGATCTGCATAAAATTGGCAAAACCAAGAGACTATGTGTGCATTGATCCCTGTCTTGTCTACTATACAGACGTCAAAAGAGAATTGAGCAGATTAAATTTTCCTTCAGTATTAAAGTCAAAACAGACATTATATGCCAGGAATCAAACTGGCATATTGTATTAATTCAATGAAAGCATTTTCAGTAATTTGAAGAAATAATTCTCATGTACAAATATAATATTTTGTCAAGCATGCATGCAGTTATTTAATTAGCTTAAGACATTAATTTCCATATCTGCAGATTGAAATAATGGTAGAAGTAATTATTATTAAGAATTACCTTATTTCCCTGAAGTAACAAGTTTTACACATACCTAGACATATGGATATTGCCACAAAAGAACAAAACACCTTCACATGCGACATCTCCCGTTTCTGTACTTGGTCGCTGGTGTTACTGCAGGTATGATATGAGTGAGGCTGAAGAAGCTACGAGCAGAGATCTTCACCTTATCCGTGCCCTCAGCTAGGGATAAAGGCCCAGACCGTGCTGGGAGGAGGTCTGGCTGCACAGGCGGTGTGGAGGTGGGCATGCAGGATAGCTGTCTGCAAGATCAACTGCTAAGGAAAACCTTCTTACCAGCCTGGCAAGTTGCTCTTCATGAGCAAGGCTTTGAACTAATTTTAAAAGGTGCCAGTGAAAAAATTCTGCAGGCTTTACCCGCCCCCTGTTTTCAGGTTATGGATTCAGAATATGTACGGTCAAAGCCGAGGCAGGGAGGAGAGAGAGCAGGGAAAGGAAAAAATTGCAAGAAGAAAGGGAGAGTGTGAAGTGAGCCATCAAACATCTGAAATACAGGTCCACAAACACTGCAGTCTGAGATATAAGCGCCAGACCTTATGGTCTTAATACCCTGCTGTGACCTAACTGGCATTGCAGAGGTGTGGCTGGGTTAACAGCAATACTGGAATGTAGTTATGGAAGGGCATAGCATATTCTAGAAGAAGAGACATAGGAAAAGGAAAAGGAAGGTGGTGTGGCTTGTGAAGGGCATATTTACTTCTGAAGTCTACAAAAAAGTGACAGGAAGATTTGTTGACTACCAGTTGAAATATGGGAGAGAAAAAGAGTAAAGTGCACATAATGGCAGATTTAAATCAAAGATTTTCTGATCAGGAGGCTTTTTCAATATAGCAACTATTGGAGGTACCCACGGGGCAGAAACTGGAAAGACCTGCATGGCAGGACCTAGTGGTTAGATGGGAATGTAACTATCTGAGGATCTGTTTGAAAAAGCAGTAAGGCAGGACATAGATTGCCTATTCAGTTCTTCAAATGTGCCAGGGACTGCTTTTTTCTTTCATGAAGTGGAGGAAATTACACAGAAAGTAGCTATTTTAGATTTAATTCAAATTCTTTAGGAGGAAGTGCTTGAGAATCTTAAAGTGCAAGTTAATTCAAGTGAAAAAGATCATAAAAATGATAAGTCTTCCATTCTTCCTTTAAATTGTGAATAACAAAATAAGGGTAATGGACTTCAAATAGCTCAGGGAAATGCAGGTATCTGAGAAGAGATAAGGAAAAAAGGAATGCAAGAGATAAAGGCACAACAGCAAATTATCCTAACATGGAGGAAAGATTAGAAGTACATCAAAAATTAACATGATTGCATCAGGAACTCTTTAACGATCTGAAAATCTGAAAGAAAATCAGCAAATACAGAAAAAAGGACACATATATAATGATAAGTATAAAGAAATAGCAGAAGCAAGCCAGAAAAAAATAAAAAAATGCTGAAGCACAGAATGAGTCACAAGTGGCATGATAATATTCATATTCAGTTCAAATGGGACAGATCTGTGCTTGAAATAGTAATAACTCCTATACGGCTTTGTATTAGAAGACTGCTGTTTCCCACAAGGATTATACCACGTTACAATGGCTTAACAATTGTTTTTTACCCATTTTCCTCTCCAAATTCTCCATCTCTTACTGATGCTGTACTTCTTTAAGAGGTCCTCTAAAAGCAATTTCACAAGCTTGAAGCAAAGACAGATGGTGGACTTTCCTTTTCTCAGGCGCCTTTCCCAGCCGTGTTGACTTTAACTGTCCACTGTCATTCCAAGACCAGGCATGCACCTGGCCTACTGAAATTAATTCCATGTATCACAGTTTACTTCTGTCAGAGTTGCACATGGTCATACTAAATATTAAAATGATGTTCAGAATGAGATTATGAAATCCGATTTTCGACTACATCTCACGGACCAGAGCTGTGGCTTCATCATCACCAACAGAAGTTATTAGCTGTGCATCAGGATCAAGATTGAGAACCCATACTGAAAGGTAACACTCTGGATGGGCTATACCACTAACTACAATTAGTTTTGTTATGCTGTGAAGACAAATAGCTGCAGGCTGTAAGAAAGTCTGAGAATAAGAAGGTTTAACAAAATCTCATTGGAAAAAATTTGGAAGCAGAGTATTCCTATTTTCACAACACTATCTTACACAGCAACATAGTTAAGCTTACTGTATTTAGTGTTTCTGTATTTTCTCCCATTCCCTCATTTTTCCAGACTATGGGAAGATTGCTTTGTCATTTATGAAAAAATGAAGTGAGAAAAATCGTATCTTGGTCTGAGCCACTTTTCATCTGCTTAAATAATTCAAATATCAAATTTCACTGCCAAAAATAATTTGTAATAAACTTTGTCTAGATAAATTATCGACTGAAGAGCTACCAGAATGTCAGACAAGTTATAAAGTTTTCACTCCATTTTTCATTCTGACCTTATCTGTTCACTTTCTTTGTTGTTTATATCAACCTGAATACTCTTTTTCCATGATTTCCAAATTTGGCCTTTTATTTATCATCCATGTTGAAGCTAGAAAAATACAGAGGGTTTTTTTTATTAATCTGAGAGCAGTTGGAAGTAACTCTAGACTAAAGGAAATGATACAAAATAGTCCTCGCTTTTACGTGAGGAGAATTTTAGAGTGCACCTTCTTAAAGCAAAATGTAGCATAGTAAAACAGAGCTTATAGAAATCTCTTGACAACAATTAGAGAACAGAATGCTATGTTTATGGTATCTGAAAGAGGAGTTTCTCTTGCTTTCATGAGGTTTTGTTTAACAGACCAGTCCACCTTTATTTTTAAATTGGATTTTAAATAATTGTTCTTCAACATGTTTCACCTATCCACCAATTGCTCCCTCATTTTGCATTATCTAAATTACACTAAAAAAAAAAACCTACCCAGAAAATAATCTGTATTCATTTTTTTAATTAATTTTTCTGTTGTTAGCATTCATGGTTCTGTGAAAGCAGCACAGTACAGAGATCTCATGTAAAGAATAGGGCTAGTGTTTGTGCCTCACAAAAAGACACACTATTGTTACCTACATCACCCATCCATCTGTGTTAGTCTGACAAGGTCCTGTCAGAACATACATGTGCACACACATGAACATGCATGTGCACACATACGCACATAGTAGCACATTTTTTAAATTTTGTAATTGTTTCAGGCTTTTTCTTTTTTAGTTCACATACCCTCACCTCCATACAGACCTTATTCTAGAAGTTGCCTATATGAAGAAAGATCCTGGTGTTACTTCCCCAGCTGAAAGGGACTATCTTCAGTAAGGTACCAAAAATGCCTCAAATAAAAAGGCTGTTTGATGTCCAGGGTTGTGTATGAACACCTGCCAAACATAAAATGAATGCCAATTTTATAAATAGCAGACAGCATGGATGTTTCCTGTGAGTGTTTGGGGCAAAACCAAATGCCCACATCTCTGAAGAATGTCAGAAAACTATACCAGCAGAACAACACCATATCACGTGAAGGGTAGGTTTAGACCCTGAGATTTCAGGGGTTTGTATGGTCTGCAATTAAAGAGAATAAACTCAGGAATTACAGTCTGGGCCTCAAGGGAAAAGAATTTTATGTGCCTTTGATATCTGTTTGCCTCTTAACTAGAAGAAAACGCTGGTAGTACAGTTAGCTGCCTATAGCAAAGAAGGCAGAAACGTCTCAGTGGGATGATGGTAGCAGCTGACACCCGAGGACGTCTAAAAGGAGCAAAGCACCGTGAGGTTCAGCACTGGTTAACTGCCGAGCAGCGGTCACTGTCTTGACCTTCAGGGGTGGCATAAAAACAGAGGTGGTGGACTGAATGTTGGAGAAAAAAAATACCTTCCCGTTTAGTGACCTCAAAAGGAAGATGAACATTAAAAGGACAGACCTTATCTGAGCATGGAAATGTCATGACATTCATTTTAGGATCCCTTCACCCAAACCTGTTAAATGTTTGAGCTTGGTTGGGGTACCTCCAAGAGAAGACCTTTCACACATGAAATTAATTTGTAAAGTCTAACAGAAAATATTTTAAGAAACTATCACCTCTTATTTCTGTCTTTCTTGGTCACCCATTTGGGATCAAGAATCAGATCAGAGAATCCTTTTCCATGTTCATATATTTGGATCTAAAGTTAAGATCTGCTTATATGCTGGATAGCAAGGGAATAGCTCTGGAAAAAGAAAAGTAAAGGAATCTTCATGGAAAACAATTATGAAGTGGAGAAAGTATGTAAACAGATCAGTACGCTATTTGAACTCTGGGCAAAAATAGAGCCCACACTCCCCAAACCTCCAAAATATGCTGTTTGTGCATATTTGATCCCTGTTTTGCCTGATGACTGCTCTCTGGCCTTACTTCCATACCTTTTGGCATTGTGTCTATGCAGAAGTACCACATTACATTTTCATAAAAGGGCTGTCTTTCATCTGCCTGTGTCAGGGGACATCTGCATTATGGAGCAAGACCAGAATGGTCCCTAAATTAAGGGAGAAAGAGGGAGAGAAGGCAAAAGTGTCTGTCACACTCTCTATTATGGTAGCTGATTTTCGCATCTGCAGAGAAATATAAGCGTAATTCAGATGACTTGTCAAGGGAAATATGATTGAATTATCTCTATAGCCCAGCTGAAAGGTGAAATGATGAGCAACCTGGAATTAAATTAAAAACCTAAACCCATTAAAGTATTCAGATTTCCCAGTCTAAGATAAAAGTGAAAACCTTTGAAATTAAGCAGTCTTCCTACCCTTATCTCAAGCTGAAGACGCTGCTGCTTTGGGTAACACAAAGGAAGCCAGACTGGATTATTGCTCATTTGAACACTGGTTTTCAAATGCACCGTATTTTCCTCAAGAAATGAACATTATTCATTTCAGCTTATGCTGGATATCAAAGTAGCTGTAGAAAAGGACACAAAATAAATTACCAGCCATCCTTTGATCCCAGCACACTCCCACTGCTCCGCTTCCCCACTCCAGAGAACAATGTGAAGGGACCAAATCTCTTCCTTATTCTCAGCACAGTGCTGCACACCCTGAGTCTTTCAAAGCTCATTCCTCTCTGAAGAATGTCTTTATTCTTAATAAATTTGAAACTGTGCAGAAGATTTCCTCAAAAGCCGGTTTCCTCACATGATCTTTCCATTGCCTTCAAAGTGATTCCTCTTAAAATGTAATTCATGAGTCCCACCTTGTCTGGCTTGAAGAGACAAACAAATGGTTTTCTTTGAGGAATCAGTCTATTCATCCATCCCATCACAAGGAAGTACATTTCGTACAGAAGTATTCCATTCTTCTATGCAATATAAACAAGAAAACAAACATGTTTTTCTGCTTAAACTGGTTTTCTTGTTGGTGTAGTTACACTTTTGGGGCATGTGAAATGAATCCTTGCCTGCCTTCTTAAAGGCATTTAGATAATAACACCACCATCTCACCTTTATTCTCGACAGTTCAGTTAAAGGCTGAATCACAGCCTGAAAACTTAAATTACTGTAAAACCGTATAATAAACTATATCATCTCACAAAGCTATAGTTCAAATAGAGCCAGGAGGGATCAAAATTAAACTTCATGTATAACAAAGTGAGACCCATTCTTCTGTGTATTTATTTGTTCAGGTGATGCAACTACATCCCTTTCCTTATGTCTGTTTAGAAAGACTTCAGGCCGGGCATTTTTTCTTTAAAAACTTGTGTGGCATCAGAATAATGAAGCCCCAATCCCAACAAGGGTCAATGGAAAGATCAGGAATAGAAATATTTACTAATAGTACTGCTGTTATTGTTACTGAAAAAACAGCACTTTTCAGCTGCATTTTGAATACAAGGAAAATCAAAGGCAAGACTGTTTCATAGCTCCTGAGCCCTTCTACCTCCACAATGGAACCAACTCCACCCTTCAGCAACTGAGGAGCAATAGCAACCTTCCCCTGACATGAGCTGTATCAAAGGGCACAAAATTATCAGGAGGAAGCTAAGGGAAGAAATAATTATTATGATCAGGCTTCTACAATCAGAATTTTCCAATAATATTTCTACAGCCCTTAGAAACTCTTCAGTGGAGGAAAGTTATTACTGTGCTTTAGTATTATTCCTCAAGCATTTTCCTATATGCCAGATAACAATGTAGATATCAACGGAGATTCTCTCAATAAACATTTTTTAAAATTAAACATTAAACATAAAACCTTTAAAATGGTATTACTTCTTCCATCGTCAAAATATTATGCTGGTGTAGTTAAATATCCCTTTAGCCTTGGGTTTGGAGTCTACAGAATTAAATATTCCATTTCAAACCCACATATGGTAGTTCAGTGATTTACACCTCATCTAATTTTGCTAGACGTCAGAAGCCCTTTTAATGAGTGCTTGGAGGGTTTCATTCCATTATAGTTCCAGAGAAGCTGATGCTGCATTTTCTTTCAAATTCAAAAATTTAGTTGGCTGACATCCAACTTGCAATCAAATATTAATGAATTTTTAAAACAACTCCTTCCCAAGCAGAATCTCAAGAATAAAATTAAAAAAACACAAGGACAAATGTGCCAGATTCATACAAGTCTCTGCAGCAATTGTCCAAAAGATGAAGCGCATTGCTAAAATTTCTCAGATATAGAACCAGTAAACTTTGGAACATTTCTTTGTCTAATCAACTGAAAATATAACAATTTCACATGTTCAGTGTTCCTGCTGTGTTAAAAAAAAAAAAAAGCTAAGTGCGAATACAATCTGAAAAAGCATCTATTTAAAACCTTCTATACTGCTAACTCGCCATTGCATTGGACAAGTTGAAAGTGCAGAGGCAGAGTAGGAACCTACATATATAAGCACAGTCAAGGAAGATAAACAGGATGGGTTTTGAGAAACCATGGCAGAAAGTAAACACTAGGCAAGGCATCAAGAGACTTGAGTCCTAGGCTTGATTCTACCACTGATTTTCTATATGGGTAGCTCACAGCATTCCATTTATCTCCCTTTGATTTCTAAACCTGGAACAGCCTTTGTAATGCACCCTTCCTTCCATCCATCTTCTCCTTCCTCTCTCTACCCGTTCTTACAACATCATGTATGCAATATCCCCCACCACCCAAAAAAAAAGGCATCTTTCTGCACTCCTGTAAGCAAAGCAAAAAAAGAATGTTAGCACAGACTATTTGGAGAACAGTGAACAGAGAATTTCCCAATTAGTTTATACCAGTTTTGAATGGGTTCCCTTTCCACCACCTTTTATCTGATTGTTTGAGTCATCTCCATTTTAAAAAGATGATTTTCATAAACTAAAATACCATTTATTATCCCGGTGAAAAGTATACAGCCATATGGCATATACTTCATGTATATTATTGATTAGGAGTCTTGCTAGAAAGTTATGTTGTCAAGACCTGCTGAGGTGGCCAGGTGTTCCTTGTGAAGATACTTGTAAACACATTTACCACTCACTGTTAAAAAAAAGTTATTTATTTACTGGCTTAATACTACATAGTTCCAAGCATCATCTGATCTACTAGCTAAATATTTATGTAGTAAATATTAATAAAATAATAAAACAGGAGACAAAGAGCACTCTAACAAAAGCAAGAATTTAATCAACACCCCACTCTTCTGCACACAAACAAAATCTTGCCATCCCATGCAAGATGCTTTCCTGCCTATTCTGGGAGTAAAAGGACACTGATGTCCCCTTATTTCTTTATACAAGTCTGTAAGATAGTGATAGTTCAACTTTTATACAGAAAATTTTCATTTCCTGAAAGGTAGGATTATGTCTTTGGGTGCAGGGATCCTCCTTCAGTTCCATTTGTTACCACAGAAATATAAAGCTGGAAGGGAGGTCACCTAGCCCTAGCTTTCTCTTTTTTAATCTAAGAGAGCCCCAGTTCACACAGTCTTTCTTCAGAGATCATAATTTCTAGACCCCTGGCTGGTCTGTACCGTCTTTCACATCTCTGTTCCAGAACTTTCATAGTTATTCCATTGTATGGAAAGGGAATTGATTCTAAGGCAAAAATAAATTTATTATTTAACTTTCCTTTTCCCTTTATCTTTTTCTTTTTTTAATCTCATCAGTGATAAATGCAACCACAGTAAAGATTCTTTTTCAATTATATCACATCCTAAGTGTCATAACAACTTCTTCCTCAGTGTTAAGCATGCTCCCTTTTTATATGTCTGCATAATTTACTAGGACATAGCTGAGTAACAGACTTAGAGTCTAACATTCATAAACACAATAATCATTTCTTTTGTGAACAGCCCCAGATTACTTTTTTCTTTATTTCAATGTGCACTCCTTTACTATGGCCTGGAATTCCCTTGACATAAAGCACTTTGCAAAGTGATTTTTCTGTGTTACCACATGCACTAAAGATGAAGAAATTGAGCAATATAATTTTTACCATTGGATAACTGAGATAAATCTTTTCTTATGACTGGTTTAAGAGAGTAATGCACTGAAACAGTACGTTTCTATTATTTTCATGAAATGAGCATAGTAATCAGCCCTGGAATCTTCATAAACGTCCTAAAACATAGGCATAAATTAGGACATCATGAATGACTGCGAACATTTCTATGCAAATGCTTTTCAGTTCTTTCTCACGTTGCATTTCTTTAGGATGTCATCTTGAAATGTTCTTGAAAATACTCCTCTTATGAAGATATTCAGGGTGTAGTGACTCTATAGACTTCTTGTTTTAGTGGACACTGAAATCTACAGTCCTGCAAAGGACTGGTCTTGGTTTCAAATATATGGCTAAGTAGATATGAAATCAATAAATGTTACTAAAGATCTCAACAGAAGTCACTATTTCCTTACTATTCTCAACATTGGTCCTTAGCTCAGTTGCACTGTTTCTTTATTGTAGGTCTTACAGACAAGTTCTGAAATACAAACTATGCAACTACACATTGTAATGCTCATTTGGAATTAAAACAGATGGCAAGATGAATTCCAAATTATTCCACAAAGCTTATTGCAAGTCTAGGTTGAGGTCAGCAACATTCTTGCCTTTTCTAGCTCTGTTGCATTACGAAAGACTCAGTTCTTCTCAAGTATAAATGTTCTCTTCAAGAGAGGTGTATTGGAGAGCACAAAAACGTACAAGCACGGACACTGAGAATCCCTCACACGGCATTACAGCAGGAAAGCAAGTACTTTCCTTGTATATTTTCAAAAGCCAATGACATTCTGGAAGCACAAGTAATGAAAACTGGGGTTCTGCCTTCTAGAAAGAGCACACCATCTCATTCTTCTGGTTTTTTACCCTCAATTCATCAGCCTGGTAACTGCACATGGAGTTAACCTCTATTACATGCTACTGTTTCAACACAGATTTTACCAGTTAATAGCTAGTTGGCCACTGAATTTATCATTCAGTTTAATTTGTGCTGGACATCAGTCTGTAAGAAAAGAAAGCAAAAGGTAACAGATAAGTTAAGCACCTGGGTTTAAGGAGTGTTTGCAGACAAATGCCCTTACACTTCTAGAAACGGTTCTTCCAGAGCAGCACATTTTTGAGACCATGTAGAAGTTCACAGTGCTACCTGATGCTCTTTCCATTCTCTGGCTCACTGAAGAAATTTTGTCTCTAAGGCTCTCAAACTAGAGTCAGAATTTTCACTTTTAGTTTTAATCAGAAGGCACCGGTGCATGTTGCAAGTAGCAGAACAATTTTTTCCAACGTCACTGCAGAAAGTTCCTCTTTTCCCACTTCTTCAAAGTAATTTTTTAACCTGAAAAAATGTATTTATTGAGATATTTCACCCCCCAAAATTAATTACAATGAAAAACAAATAGCAACCCCAATGGTAGTAATTGTTTTATTACACATTACAAAAATGTCAAAGGTTTCATCAGGTAGAAAACACCATTTTTCTTATATGAAAAAAAATATGTCAGAAAAACCCCTGTCATTAAATTACTCCTGGAAGTCTGAAGAGTTCAGCTGTTTGTACAGCAGGTTTTCAACATGTGAGGTCTGTCAACTTTTCTTAGATTAAAAGATATGAACTTGTTATATACTTGTTTCTGATGCCAAAGGAAAAAATATTAAAAATGCAACCTAGGGGTTTAACAATGAAAACTGGATCTTCTGGAGACTTCTTTTTCCTTTCCAAACTGTTTTTCTTTGTTTCCAAGAACACTGAAGCCAATGACCTTCCATCCTCTGGAATCAGGGCTGCAGTATTTAACACAACAGCATAGCAGCTCTTGAAAATGGGTGCCTTGCTTTCTTCAGATTTGATACCAAAATTATAATGCTCTGATTTTTAAGCAATAGTATAAAATGTCCACTTTCAGTGCAGTTTACGAGAAATTCTTTTTAATGAAGTACCTGTATAGTTGGGCTTCTCCTTTTTAACTACCAGAGAATAAATGCTTAGCACAAGGAACTCTGCAATCAGAAGCATTGAGCAAATTTGCACATTTATCCCTTTGTGATTCTCTGAACCTGTATTCCTGCTGCATCGACAGTTTCAGAACCAGTAGTGTGGAACAAAACCTGGCTCAATCAGCTCAGAAATATCCTACTAGGAAAAAAAAAACAACCAAAAAAACCCAAAAAACCAAACCCAAAACAACCCCCCCTATCTAATTCAGAAGATGGTTGAACTATCTTCAGTAACAGGTTTGCTAGAACCATTCAGGTAATCAGAATCCTAAAAACTGCCAGTCGCGCTAGGTAGCCTTGTTTTGTAAATGTCCCATATTCTTTCTTTGGCACTGGACAAACTCTTTTCAGATACAAAAACAGTCATACATTTTCTAAGTTGTTAGGAAATAACCCAAGTGATATTATAAACAACGTAATCTGAGAAACTGGCTTGATGCCTTTGCAAAGGCTTTGATATGGACTGTTGGCTCACTCCAGCGTTTTGAAAATAGTTAAACATATTTACTGGTAGCAATGTTTTTCCATTGTTCTGCTATCCCAGCATGGATTCGTAACAGAAATTGTCTCTTTCTAGGCATAAAATAGAGACTGACCAACCAGAAACTGGGTATAAGAGTGACAGAAGTCTGCGGTGTAGAGAAGAGGGGAAGAGGGCAAGTGTCAATGTCTGAGCATGACCAGAGGTAGAGACCTGCACAGAGAAGGTTTAGTATGTTCTCCAGTGCTGGATTTTTCTTGAACAGGTAGAATAAGAAATCACTATTTTAAACAGTTGTGAATTTACGTGCTTAAATTACTACATGTCTTTGGAATGAGAAATAAACTGTAAATTAAAGACTGCAGAAGGCTGGAGCTTTGGAAAGGAAAAGGGATACACACTATGGGTATCTTTAAGAAGACGACCGATTTCTGTCTGGAAGAAAAGTGGAATTTTCTGGGTTACAGACCCAAAAAATACCATAACAATTCAGGGGATTAAGGCTCCAGTTCAGAGAAATGGAGACTTCAATGAAATCTGAACCTGGGCTATAAGCAGATACTTAAATTGCTCCTTATTAAGCAAAGGACTTAGCAATTCGCTTAATTTATATCCAGTTAAAATGGAAGAAAGTTCATCATATGCTTAAATGCTTTTCTAAATTGGAACTTCACAGCCTTTTCTGGAAACTGATAAGGAATATCTACAACAGTGTAGTCTTGCTGTAGCTTTTTTCTGTATTTCAGTATAGCCACAGTTATACAGCTACTAAATGCAGTCTTTGTCTACTTTTAAAAATTAATGCTTCCCGTGGGAGCTTTGTTAATAGTCAGAACTTAATTGCTTTACAATGCCTTTTCATTCCAATCAAGACTATTTCTAGCAACTTACTGGACTGTAGTAGTAACAAATCATCCATCCTACCAGTGAGAGTGATTAACCAAAACTGTTATATAGAACTGGGGAAGGTTTCCCTCCAACAGAGTCTAAATTGTGGATTTTGTTCCTGTATTTGTTTCTGCTGCCCATCACCTTTATGTATGAGAAAAACTGAAGTAAATCAATATTTTTGCTGGTTTGGATTTCCGAATTAAACTACTGCTTGACCTTTCTTGTCCTTGTCAGATCCATTCTGCTCTGTAAGAAGGGATTTCACTCACTTTTTGCTCATGTGAAGGTAAAATTTTTAACTAGCTGAATAAACAAAATACACCAGGCATTTCCCCCCTGCCCCCCAGATAGCCAGTTCTTTTTAAAACAGTCTGTCCTGGATTTTACATAGTGAAATACTTGAAATATCTGACCTACTGCTCACTGCAGTAACTAAGAATCTTTTATTGACTTCAGTGGCCTTTGGATCAGGATCTACATGAAACTGTGGCTTTCTGTTTTAAGACAAATAAGAAAACAGAAGTTAAAGGGACACATTGTTTCAAACAGACTCATTCAATTCCTTAGCAACAATTTAAGAAGTCACAAGGGAAATGAGTTTTTATGGTCTCATCATTTCTTTGATGTAAAAGTGCACACTCCATCTTTTTGGCATTTCATTCAACAGCGGAGCACATGAAAAAAGAGCCCCACTGTGCATGAAGAGAATAAAATATGTTCAAGAAGAAACAGGAAAAGAGATTCAGGTTAATACGAAGGTCAACCTCTTTCTGTGTTTCAAATCTGCACTTTTGTGAGATCTTAAAGAGAAGTAAAAAAAGCTTTAATCTTCAATGCTGTCATCCCTTAGCTGGAGAAGAATTAAAATCCAAACAGAGATGTTCTGGCTAATGTTAGGGTGGTAAATTGCTGTTAGATTTTAAATCACCTGTTCCTGAAATACCAGACCTTATATGACACACATTGCACTTAACATTAAATAAAGCTTATGCCTCATTAAGAGTATTAACAAACTCCCAGACCACTTTTACTTTCCCCTCCCCTCTTTCTGCACAGGAGAGCAGTGCACTAGCCTAGTCCAGGGAGCCTCAACCTGCGACACAGCCACAGATCTGGACGAGTTTGGACAAAACAGCCCATCTCCCTGGCTGCTTCCACACCATATCTGAACTGAACCCCAAGAACCAGCTGCAATCTGATGTGGTCCCACAACTTAGAGATTTCAGTGCCCTTCCCTCCCCAGCGTGCGCTGGCCAGAGGTGAGTGCGCGCCTTCAAGTATGTGGCAGCTACCGACATCGCGTCTGGACTCGACCTCTCCATGAGCGCAGTGTACAGGCAGCCCGAGCTCTCCACCTGCAGAAGGGGAACGCAGCACGCCTCACCGACTCATTGAAGAACAAGCAGGCTGTATTGCGAGGCCTTCAGGTGCTACAAAATTGGGGATGGACACTAAAGAGCAAAGCACCTCACCAGGATCTGTGTGAATGGCAGGTCTGGCAAAGTCTCCACCTCAGGTAACATCTGGGGACAGACTTCTTAGTAGGGCCTGTAATGACAGAACAAGCAGTAACGGTTTTAAACTAAAAGAAGGTAGATTTAGACTAGATATAAGGAAAAAATTTTTTATGACAAGGGTGGTGAGGCACTGGCAGAGGTTGCCCAGAGAGGTGGTAGAAGCCCCATCCCTGGAAACATTCGAGACCAGGCTGGACGGGGCTCTGAGCGACCTGATCTAGTTGAAGGTGTCCCTGCTCACCGCAGGGGGGTTGGACTAGATG
>JAVKLA010000093.1:33379627-33406376 GCA_034782735.1 Sagittarius serpentarius | reverse complement strand
TGATCATCTTCGTAGCCCTCCTTTGGACCCGCTCCAGCAGGTCCGTGTCTTTCCTGAACCGAGGGCTCCAGAGCTGGGTCTAGATTCCTCTGTGTCACTATTTCCCCCTCTCTCATTCCTTGTCTTTTTCTAAGATGTTATTTGGCCTGAATGATATGACAGTAATGCTGTCTTTAAAACATTAGTGTACTTGAACAAAAATGCTACGTATTTTCATTCATACTTAACCTTTAAAGGACACATTTATTTAAAAATACTCAGCAGGGCCCTCCTTTTGACACCCTGGCTGAATGCACCTGTAGGATTCTCCAAAATTATCATGAGCATAATAATGCAGAAATTAAAAATATGATAATGCTTAATATTTTTTATTTTTATTTTTAGCTGAAAATGCAATGTTCATTTGTGAAAAATGTCAGGATACTTTTTAGGGTTTCTATGTTCAATGTCACAGTTTTTCTAGTTTCCTATATACTATTTTTACAAAAGAAGATGCAGTTTAACCCGGTTTTCACCCAGAAAAACAATGTTTAGGACCCAAGACTGGCCCGTGAAACAAAAGGAGTCTTAGACTTCTTGGGCAAGGAGACTGAGACTAATTTCTGTACGGCGAAAGTAGGAGCCATGTGGCTCTGGGAAGGGATATTTTTGATTAAAAAAACTGAGTCATAGAAAGAAACTAATTTTGAGGCTGACCGGACAAAAGGATTGGAATTTTAAACTTTTACTTATGGTGATGCCATGGCTGCAGAGGCTTCAGTGTCGTATTATTGGCAGTAAAGTATTCATGAGTTTCTGAAGCAAAAGGAGATTGCTGGGACTAAGGGAAAACCTCTCTTACTGTAGCTGTCTCAGTCCTGAATACTCTCTCTCCCAATCAGTGTCAAACGCTGTCCTGCATGTAGGTCTGAATGACCATTCAGTCGGAGGCACTGGGTGCTTTTTTTTCCTGCTAAAGGCAGACAGACTAATGTTTGTAAACTACAATCTGCTGGTGTCATTGCTACATATCAGCAGTTTAAATATTCAGTATTATAAGTAAATAGAGGACTGCAATGCTGCCAGCCTGATAAATAGCAGAGGATTAAATTTGCTTAGAAAACTGAACTAGCTGCAAATTAATTTAATATATTTAATCTGTGTTTAGGAGAAGGAAACCCCCTTCATTTTAATATTGAAGCTCAGTGTAATTTTTATGTGCATACTGTTCCACTCTGTTCCTAAGTACATAAGAGGCAAATAATGCTGTTTCTTCGGGCAGATGGATACATTACTAAAAATGACAAGCCCATTAGATCAACAAGGACTATATAATTATCATGGGGAAATAAAGCCAATAAATCTATCTGGTATAAGTTATAGGCTTATGAAGTCACAGATAATGAAATAAATATTTAATTTTTCTAAAATCCAAAATCTCGCTTTAGAAACGGGAATATTAAAAATTAATTTCCATTTCTTATGACGGGTACAGTGTGGTTGAGTGGTTTCAGTATGGGCATACACTCCCAAGCACTTCTTGATCCTATTCCTGGTTCTGACATTGATTCACACCGTGGTCTGAGACAAATCATTCAACCCCTCTGTACTCCTGTGCCCATCTGTAAAGCCGAGATAATGCTCACCTGCTTCACAGAACCATTAGGAGAATTAAGAAACATCTACTCTGCATCTTGAAGACATGAAATGCTCTAAAAATGCAAAATAGTATTATTCAAGAGATAGAGAAAACCTTCCAGGGTTTGGAGATTTTCACTTTGTCACCGAATTTCTTAGTACCTGGCAGGAGTGATTTCTCCTTCAATAATTTGGTCAGCTCCCTCCTTCCATAAGATTTATTATTTCACTCTCCTAGCTAAGTCTGTCACCTTTAAAAGAGAGATGTTTACTGTAAGTCGTCTCTTCCCTCAAAATAATTGGCAGCATGTTCCTTGCGGAGGCACAGCAGAGAGCTCATCTGCTGCGAAAGAGTCAACCCCTGACAACACAGGTCCTGCTCTACGAACAAAGATTCAAACAGTGTCTGCTTCCTAATTATGGAGAAAAGGTGAAGGAAAAGGGCTATTGAGGGATATAAAATTATGCAATGGGAGCACAAACTAAGAGAAGAAAGGCTTAATAACTAGAACTTTTGCTGTATATCTGAATAGAAACAGCTTCTCTGCAATGAATGAAGAAAATATTTCTTTTCATCAAGAATTTTGCAAACCGCATGGAATAGTGGGTAGCAACTCTATGAATAAGACTGCAATATTTGTATTTCACAACAGAAGTACAATAAGTTTCCTTTTTTAAACAATCATATTTTATGCTGTACTACATATTATATCTACCTATTCTATGCAGCATACTTCCAAAATTATCTGATTTCTTTGTCTGTCTGCCTGCCTACTCAGGCAATATTTATTTATCTCACTTCAGCATTTATTTGCTTTTATGAAGTAAAAGATAAATTAACTTAGCGAGACCATATTTTTTTCATTGATACAATTCCAAGTAAATTCTATTTGTACACCTGAAATTCCAGTAGAATAAGTAAAATATTCTAGATATGTAGGAATGAGCCTTGTATTGGAAAGTAGTCATTCTTTTAAAAAAATCTGTACAGCTTACAAAAAAAAAAAACCACCACACAAACCAGAAAAACCCCACCCAAACCACTTTTTAATTGACTAGGGAGAAAGATAAGATTTTGCAACCCGTTTTTGTCAGAGGTGGTTTAGAGGTGGTTTTACATGTTCTGCTGTGCTTGAGTGGCATTAATAATGACCTTTGCATGATTAACTCAAACGCCTAACCTGGAAAGATAGCCAGCTATGCTTTAATTGCCATTATTATGGAATTCACTTTGGCCTTGAAGTCTTTAGTAGGCTGTAAAATAGTGTCTATTCCAAATAAGCTCCGTTCCCTACTAGCTATCTATCTCCCTTATATGCAGGCACAGATTACAAGGGCAGAAAGAATTGCTGTCATCATACCTCCTCCTTCACACTGATCTTTTGGATATCCTTGGCAGTGAATGTCCTTTAGCCCTCATCAAGCTGTGGTTGAGCTAAGTTCCTCCTTCTAGGAAGTCAATGGTCTTGATTTAAAGATTTCAAGTATCCATTCTGCTTTTGGCCAGTTATCTAATTAGAAATATTGTTTCTTATTTTTAGACACTGAGTAGTTTGGCTGGATCTTGTTATGCTTTTGTGTGAGAGAGAAAGGAGCTGTCACTAGTAATGACAAAATAAGTATTTGTAGGCTGATCATATCACTTCTTAATTTTCTTTTAAAGAAGAGTGAGCTAATTAAGCCTCTAAACACGCGGCAGGTTTTCCAAACCTTGAATCATTTTTGTAGCCCTGTAGTGAACCCTCTCCATTTTGTCAGCTTACTTTCTAAAAAACCCTATTTTAAAATGAATTAAATCATTTCACTGTGGTCTCAGCTAGAAGGTGAACAATTCTAGAAATTGTAATACTTCACTGCTCTTTCTGTAGATATGTAAATCCATGCTCACAAAAGACATATAAAATGACAATACCTGTAATAATCAGTTTACCGTACAGCCATGAAACTAATTCCCTTCCATGTACATCATATTCAGCACTATTTCCAGGAACCGAGGCAAATCATTGAAAATACACGGGCTAAGCTTTGACCACTCGTAACCACAACAACTGTCCTGGAGCTATGTGGGCCAGAAAAAGACCTCAGAAGTAGTTGTGTCTGTTGCAGCAACATCCTTGCTTTCCGAAGCAATTCACAGCATTTCACAGACACCATCTCAGGATTCACCTACCTGGGGCACTTCAAATGGGCATACAGACATTGCACTTCAGATTTGGATGAAGGATTGTGCTGTTGTGGCCCGGGGAGCTCCGCGTTGAGCATTCGGCTTGGCAGTGTTTGCAGAACAAGGTCACAGGGCAGCTGGAATCCACCAGCATCTGTAAAAGGTGGGGGCAACCCACCGGAGCACAAGTGCGGGCTGTCAAAGGCAAGGATACACGGTACTACAACAGTGCTTTGCTTCTCTGCATTGAACATTTTGCACGCTAGTGTACATATCCATTCCTCTATAGCTATTTATCTATACATTTTGCTCATCCTCAATGACAATATAGTGCCCTAAACATGTCATCATTTCTAAAATATGTAAGTGCTCCAGCCGACCTTACGAACAGCTATAAAATTGTAATGTAAGTGTTTGAAATCATACATGAAATAACAATTTCTGAGAAGTCCTCCTTTTGTTATTTGTTTCCATTTAAATTTACACAAAACAAAAAAAGGTAAAGTCTACTTTTCTCCAGAAAAAAAAAAAAACAACCGAAAAACACGTTCATTCCCCAGAACAAATTTCAAAGCCCAAAGGAACTGGACTTCATATGGTAGCCATTCCCAAATGCACCATGAATGCTACCTGCAAAATATGCTTCAGATAAATATTGCAATTTCCTTTTGCTGCATTCTCTGGGAGTATTTTACATTCTGCCTTGGCCACTGATCTCGACACAAAGGACTGGATAATGCAGCCCCAATTCATGTTGGAGTGTACCTATGCCACGAAAAATCTCACTGCCCTCAATGAGATACTGGTATATATCTAAGGCATACTAATATGAACA
The DNA here is from genome assembly GCA_034782735.1 of Sagittarius serpentarius. NCBI lineage: Eukaryota > Metazoa > Chordata > Aves > Accipitriformes > Sagittariidae > Sagittarius > Sagittarius serpentarius. The sequence continues at coordinate 33,401,760 of JAVKLA010000093.1, read as the reverse complement.
AGAGTTGATGACTAACATGAGCATCTGCTTCAAAAAAACACAGCTAGAGCTGAGATATTATTATAGACAGTCTATTGTACTTGCAAAAGACAAGTAAAGAGTTCTTGGTTGAGAATACATGTCAGAAAAATGACATGTTTTCATCACTTCCAGCCATAGTTAAAAGACTCTGAATACATTAACCAGCTGAAGGAAAAATACTTTCAGCTTTTGTAGCACAGTGGGAATCTGTAAATGCAAGTTACAATGTAACAGACAATTAGTGTGAATTCAACCGTTCATCATTTCTAAAAAGTTAATAATTTCTTTATTCTAACGTACACAGAGAAATGTAGTATTTTTCACCAAGTGTACGGTGCTCCAGTTTTGGGGATCCAAGCTAGTGAAAGGAGTTTAGGGTGGGCAGGACTGACTCAGTAACTGTAGCTGAGTAGTTATTTAATGCAAAACTTTAGATCATTAGTTATTTCAACCCAAGTATACACTCCTGCATCCCACTTCAAAATGATCCAAATCCTTTGGATGAAAATCTGGTCGATAATTCCGCATGACAACTGGCATGGGATTCTGGGCTTTGCTTTCAATAACTTCCTACCAATAGTAGCTATTCCTTCTGATTTCTTTTCTAGATCAGGCCTGTTATTTCCTTTATGCAGAAGACTTCAGCCATACTCCAGGGACTGAATTCCACGAATGTGTACGGATGGCTGTGTTACCTCTAGGAATGCATGGCATTGTTTCTGAAAGGGATTGCTTGGGCCAGCACTGGCAAGCATTTGAAAAGTTTTCCTCTTGTAATCATGTACTGACTCAGAATCATCCTTTGGTGAAATGATTGTGCCCAGGTGGATGGACAGCACTGGTCCTTCTCACTTCCCAGCTCTGCATTTCTTAGGCTGACTTGGACATCTCCGAATCCAGACCGACAGCACGAGCCTGTTATACTCTTTGACAGGAGTATGCTTCCATCTCACTGGAAGAGGGAATGGAAGTATGGGGTCCAGCCCGTAGTCAGATTAGACTTTCAAAGAAAATAATGATAGATTTAAGAACTGAGTGCGAAAGCGATGGGCTAGTCGTGAATAACAGTTTAAGAGAAAGGAAAATTACTTTTTGATTACTTGTAGGAAGCAAAGCAGGAAAACAGGACAAAAGTTGCTGCGAAAGATGTGGCCACGTAAGCAAAAGGTACGTGCACCCCTCAGGCTTTGGTCAAAGGCATATCTGCATTACTGAAACGGCTGAAAGGAAGCACAAGGGGATTTGTACTACAAAAAGTCTGGAAACATGAGTATATATATCATCTTTACCCAGAAAGAAACCCAGCAATTTTCAAATGTATATATAAAGATAGAGAAAGCAAATTGAAACTTTTACACAGCCAGGTTTGTCAGTTCCATTTAAAATATGACGCTAAAAATGGGGAACCAGATCCCTGAAAATGTTCTTGTACCTGTGCAGATTCTTATCCAGCTCATCCATGTTGGTACAATCCTCCACTGAAATTTACCTTCCTGTCACAAATCTCATTTTTTCTCATGCATTTAGAGCAGCACCAATTTTGCTATGACATACAAGAAGAGGAAGAGTGTTAATGTAAATCAGGGACTATGAAGCAAGAGACCTGGTTATCACTCTCTGCTCCTCTGGTGCTCCAGCGGAACAGCACTTTCTGCCCCACACGCTCCGGGAAGGCTGTTCTCCTTGGTATCTGTGAAATCTTCAGGCAACGTCACACTGAAAGAAACTAAAAGATAAGCAAAGAATTAACATTAATTGTCACCAATCATCTTCAGCATATTTTGTCACTGTATTTTTTTCCCTTGCTTGAATTATTATAAGCAGACCCTTATAATTTCCTCCACCAGCCAGCCTTTCCCCCTCTTTTACTTTATTCCTGCAACTCCCCTAAAAAGGAGATAAAATTTAGTATAAAATTTATAATGGGCAAATTAACTGGCATCGCCAGGCTGCCTCAGCTGTCAATATCCGAGATGTTGGCAGGAGATGTTTTGCCAGCACCACTTGCATGAAAAGAGATATATACATATGTATATAGCCAAGAACAGTGTGGGAGCTGTTTCCCGAAAAAATGTTGAAAGTCACTAGTGACATGAGAGTTATTAGTATATCTCATTTCTACAGTGTCAAATAAAAGAAATAATGCCAAATAAAAGAAAACGTGCTTTCCCAGCAAGTACCTGTTATAAAACTGTTTAATTAATATGATGGCTTAGTAGGTGCCATTAAGCACGTCTTTAGGTTAATTTTAGTCTCAGCAGGGGTGTGGATAAATAGGAAGTAATTTTACACCTTCTTCCAGATAAAGCATCATTTTATTAGATCAGAAGGAACTAGGCTCTTCCAGTCCTTGCATTTATCTGACTGCACTGTGAGGTGACATATTCTCTCTCTGTTTCAAGACTTACAATAGCATTAAGCCCACTATTTTGAAAAAAAAAAACAAACCAACCATTAGATAATAGTTTACACCTACACTGCCCTCTTACTCACACACTAAGAAAAGTGAGAATTTGAGGCCAAACTTGAAGCTAAAGGGCACTGTCCATTTCTGGAGTAGAATTATATTTTTGACCACTCTTCTGCTCTTAGCCAAAGGCAGATCAGCTCAATTTTATTTAAGTCCATAGCATACGAGAAAGGACACAAGAAAATAGGATTCGTCCAAACATTTTGTTTGCAGTGAAGAGTTCTATCGTAGCTAGCTGTCCTCAAAGACAACTGTCTGTGTATGAAACACAAAACCGCATCTGTGGTGATACTTCTACAGGTATGCTCTCAGCATTTCCTAAGTCCTGAGTCAGCAAGCTTGACACATTCCTGCTATTTCACAGTTAAGACCGTATATTTTAACAAATCCTACAGACTTTTCTTTTCTGAGCATTTCTTAAATACGCAAAAACTAAGAGCACACTTGCTTTTCTTACAGATTGCCTTTCTAGCAAGGAGACCTATTTTATATCAATTTGCATGAGTGACAGAGACAATTAAACAAACACATTAAAAAGGCTCAGCTGTTGATTTTGACAGAAGTAAAATACTGCACTGAAAGTGCAGAGAAAATGCTATGGAACAACTACATTACCTTACCTTACACACAGGCTGACAAACAGATTTCCAGCACCTCAAATTTATGCATTAATGTTCAGATACTTAAAAGTTTAAATATTTAAATCTGGATTTACTTGTTATCCTAAGCAGCCTCCTGCGGGTTTACAGGCCTAAATTCTTCAGATTTGTCTAATTCTAGGCTGTCGTTGCATGACACACTGGAGCAGGTTTTCGCAAACACACTTGTTCCTGAGTTGTTGCAGCAACCTCAGCCTGTTGTGAAATCGAGTGCGTAGCTTGGACACTGCTCATCCTGAGCGACGCTGAAGGAACCTGTGAGGTCCAAACCTCAGTTGCCCTAAGGTTCTTTGATATGCAAGATAAACCATGAATTGAGAAATATGTTCTGTAGCACCTACGGCTCGGCATCTGCCTGCTCTCATTCCCAGCACCACAAGGAAGTGAAAGAGAAAAGTAAACAAACAAACAAAAACAACAAAACCTCATTTTAAAGACAAATTCATTTTTTAATACCTCCAGCATCTCAAAATTGGAATATAACCAGATGTCAAGCCATCTTAATACATCAGAGAGAGTAAAAGGTGTGTGAGATCGGTCTAGTAAGACATTCACTGTAAGACACAATGAAGTGCTAGGAATTCGTTTATAACAATCAAAATAAAAAGAGGCCAGAGAAGAGAGCACAGCCTAATACACGTTATTAGCACTACCTGTAGTCCATGCCAGGCTTAGTTCCACTGAATGGTTTCTCTGGTCACTTATTATCAGGCATTTTTGTGGTCTTTAAGTGTTGAAACTACAGAGAACTTGTATTCCTTTCCCCACTGCAGCGGAAGAGTTTGATATAGAAGATAATACCAGTGTTCAAAGCCCTGGTACGCTCTCTCTGCGAGGTGTACCTGCTGTGATAGGATGCTGGTTTCTGATTCCGAGAGAGGACTCTTTGTCAGACCCATCACCAGAACTTCTCTGCTCATTCTCTCACTCACCACCCACAAATAGCGCACACTGATAAAGCAGCCCCTCCTTACATTCCTGCGCCTTATGACTGACCCTGAGCAAGAAAATCCTGCTTTGTTCTAACTGCCTCTTTGGACTATTCACTGGTTTTCATTTTGATCGCGTACTTGTTTGTCTTCAAAACTTCGTTGTGTCTCTTGACATGACAACATTTGGGGGGAAAAAGGGGAGAGGCTAATTCCACACCCCATCCTAAAGAGCTTCACAAGTCTCTCTTTCTAAACACAACAAAGTCTTATTTTTTATCCTGAAACTATGGTTGCCTGCAAGCCCATGTAATCAATACAGCAGTCAAAGATGCTATTGTCAAGCCACCCCTTCAGTGCAGCTTCATTCTTCAAACTCTTGAGCACCATTAAAAGAAACATTAAATCTATTTTCATCCCACATCAACATAGTGCTGCTTACCAGCAGGGTTACTGGGGATAGCTTATTTGTGTTGGAGGGAAATGGCAGCTGAGGAAATAATTCAGATAGGATGCAGAAAGTTATAAATGATTTTAGCATAATTTTAAACTTCTTGTGTTGGTACTTCCAAAAAAATCAAGTCTTCTTTTCCTTCTTTCTGCCTTTATTCTGTAAGACAGCAGTTAGTTTGCGACAGAACCAGAACTCTGTAAATACCACATTATCAAAATTCAGGATCTGTCTCCTCCAGCAGACAGCTTTGCTTTGGTCATTTGCACGAGACCCAAAGGCTGAAAGCTTCTGGAGGCCTAGGACTGAACGGGACTTTTGGGTCCCTGGGCCTAAGCTGCCTGCAATTGCAAGAGAAATGCCATAACATTCCCAGTGTAAATTCATCGTTAGCCAGTCTGACATCAGTTGGGTAGTTTGCTCTTGCTACTGCCATTATAAAGAAGGCAATTTACATACAAAATTGGAGCCACATAGCTAATGTACCCTGAGTTTCCCCTCAAATTACATTTCAGTGACGGAAGGGTCTGTAGCCACATGCTTGGGAAAAAATGGGTGATTGTGCTCCTCATCCACTATCCGTTTTTCTATAGCACTGGAGAATGGTTTTGTGTTCTGCTGAAAACTGTAAGGTAGTCTAATGAAAACTGGCCAGCCCCTGTCTTCTCATCATTTTGAAACCTCTAAAAATACTACTTACAAAGTGTGCAACTGGAAAGCTACACTGAATAATGTATAAAGAACACATTTCTTTGAATTTCATAGCCTTTTGATGGCAGAAAATTGACAGACTGAAGGATGTTATTCTGCCATGTAGCAAGCTAGATGAAGAGCTCTGTAAAGTTTTCTTTCAAGAGCATCCGTCTCCTGGAATTGGATACCTGGGAGTGCAATATGCTACTTTTTTTTTTATATATACATACATTCGGCGGTAAATTTTTTTTTTTCAGAAATCTTCTCCCAAATGTGAAACTGACTGCCTAGAACCAGCCCTTCCTTTTCTATCATGTGTAATAATTTCTTTGATGACTCTTCGCCATTCGTACCTGACAGGACAACTGGGTGATCTTCTAAATCCAAAGGAACTCTGCTGAGTTCCCCTTGGTGACTGCAGTGCTCCATTGCAACAACTCACCCGCACCTCCCGGGTCCTGCTCCCCGTAGCAAAGGGATTTCCCAGGGCCAAGGGCAAGGCCTTGCCCAGGAACACGCCTCGGGCTGATGTGCTGGATTTATCCCGCCTCTGAGAAGAACGGGCAACCAACAGGCATGCAAAGGGACAAGGAGTGTCTGTCCCAGTGCAACACCCGCACTGGTCAAACAACTTTATTTTCTCATCGATTCAGTTGCCTTCCTCCCCTTCCGTCCCCTCCCCAACCACGAGGCAGGAAAATCAGTTCCGAATGAGCACGTATTGCTGCACATTTCATTCCACAATTTCAGGAAATTCCTCAACAGTCTTCTCCGTTAATAGGCATGTTATTACCTGTGCTTTATTCCCACTGTAAAAATTAGTCATAATATACCATCTGTTTTCCCCCTTAGTCAGCAGCTAGTATATAGCACTATGTGCAAGAGCATCAGTGGATTCTTGCAGGGTGCAGATATATTTTTAGTGATCATTTTGACTTTTTCATTTGTAGAAAAGTAGATTTCGCCCTTTTCAAGGATGATTGTTATATTGTGCTTTCTCTTAGAAAGCGGAATTATTAATTTAACCCCTACAGCAGTCTTGGTTACAAAATGCACATTGCATGTGAGATATTTAATGTGCACAGCTGGTGTGACCATTTAAAAAAATTAGGGAGAAAATAGCTTCTTGGTTTTCAATTTCCTCCCCAAAAGACAAAAAAAGGCACATTTTGTTCTGCTCTAATTAGTATGTGTGCCAGTGCATGACTTCCTAAGCAGGCAGATGCTTTGAATGAAGTGTAATGTAGATTTTCATTAATCTTCTTTGGCACAAGACTTTTCTTCTGCTATGTGTATGCAGGAAGTAATGACTAGAGAAGATGAGCAATCACAGGCAGTTCTAACCAACTTAAGCTGGCTTTTGTAAAGGGCAAGGCAGGGTCATAAAAGAGTATGGTTACCTCAGTGTCTGACATCTCTTGGTTTCTGGTTTTTCATTATAATGAAGGGTTTGGGGTAATTCATTTTTAATACAAAATATCAAATTCAGATATGGGAACTCTAAAGAAATGAAATATCAATGTGCTGAAAAATGCATGCGTTTCAATCAGTTACGTGACTGATCCAGCGAAAACCACAGATACGTTTTCCTTATAGCAGGCAGAGAATTAGAAACTGTACTTCCTGAAACCACTTTCCTGTTTAAAAGGGAATAAGGAGAGTTTTCCCATCTTGCTGGAAATGAAAGCCTATTCATGAACAGTTTTAGAGTAAAGTTGGAGTTACTTTCATCTTTTCCCGCCTCAGTTTAGGGATATTCTAGTTGCTTTAGCTATGACTAAGGAAGAAAAAAGGTTGGGGCAGAGACTGTGCATGTTTCCTCTTATTTAACTGCCTCACTGGGTTATTCTACCAAAGACGCACATTCCACGTTTGGTGAAAGTCCATGTGCCACAGTGAGAACTGAAGATGCTGCAGGCTCATTTGCCAGCAGCAGAAAGTGCTCCCTTGCCAGGAAAAGATTGCCACAAAGAGTGAAAGTCAAGTATAAACTACCCTTCAGATATACTCTCTTAATTACGAGCACGTACTGAGGATGTGAGTTTTCCACTACTGTGTTCTCGCATTCAGCATAATCCAGTTTTTTTAAAAATCTGCTCCTTTTCAAGATCACTGCTATTATTACCTTCTGCTTTTCTGTAGCCTCTTCCATGTCTTTTCTTTTTCTTCCACGAGACAGTTGCTGATTCCCTCTGCACACCTTCCCTTCATTTGTGAGCTTTGCATCTTACACTTTCCTACACTTGTAAGAGGAGAGTTAACAGATTGCTGGTCTATACATTAGATTTGGGGATTAACTCCTAAATAGGAGTAATAGGACTGGGAAGTTCATGCTCCTGCTGAGACACTGACTTGGGCAAACGTTGTTGCTCAGCTGCTTGATTTCCACTTTCAGAAGAATCTTTCTTGCAAGTATGAGGTCAAAAATGTAGTTTCTTACGTGAAAGCCTCAACATTGTCTTCAATAAGAAGTGGACCCCTAAACACATTATGTGGGATAGTTCTAGGCTAAAGATGGCTTGTTTGACATCTATGCATAAAATAAATTACATTAAAGAAAAAAAAGTTCCTGTAATAACAAGATCATTAATTACACAAATGGATTTCTATTTACAGTGCAAGTGAAATGATGACTTAAGAAGATTACAGAGCAACGTGCAGTACAGAGCATTGCTTTCAGGAAGAGCAAAAGCCAAACACAGAATGAAAAGTGTGTGCCATCATTCGAGATAAAACACAGGGGATACAAAAATAAGTTCTAAAAACTGAGCAGAAGGAAATATATTTCTTTCTGACCTCTTCAGAAATAGACAAAACCATTAAGCGATGGTACAGGAGTATTAATGTTTCCTGACGAAGCACTGAAATAAAAAAAGGACGAAAAAGTGGATTTAATCTACTGGAAGTATTACCTTTTCCAAAAGCCATGCAGAATAAAACAACACTTCTTCCCAAAACCAACATGCATCTTAAATGGTGAATATTTCCAGGAAAAAGAAATGAAAGCTATTCTATTTGGGAAAGATACCTGCTTTAGGATACAGGTTATGATGGTGGAACTAGGCAAAATGTTAGGTTTCCTGGAAGTAGCAGAATTCAGAGGGTTTATAATATACCTTTCATTTTCTCTTTTCAGAGGAGAATGATTACAACTTAGTTTTCAGGTATTAGTTAATAAATACAACTACCTTACTGAAGACATCGGGTCCCATTCTGCTCTCAGGTTTCCAGCCTTCTGCATAGGAACCACCTACTTAGGGCTGACAAGACTGTCAGAGCTTCCTGTGAACACCTGTCTGAACGCACATTTCTCAACTACAAAACATACCGGAGCTCTTCCTGCAACATGAAATTTTAGAGACGAGAGATAGGCAAGTTGATAAAGGGAAGAAAACTGGCAAGCTGTCAGGCCTCAGAGCTCATCTATTTCTGTATCCATTGGTCTAAAATCTTAAATAGATGCTACCTCTCTCCACTGGCCTTTTTTTGTTTTTTTTTTAGTACCCTTAAAAGAACAAGCTACCACAGCAATGCTGCCACAGGAGCTGAAACATCACTTACTGCCCAAATTCCATAAACACATTACAACCTGTATTTTGTGTTAACTCCACTGTCTTCTCAAACAGTTTCTGTAACATGTGCTCAAGCTGGGGGTGATACCTGCGTGCTTTATCAAATAAAGGATTTAAATTCTAAAAAAACCAGTATTCACAAGTTAAAACAAAGTCCATCGAAGCTAGTGTTTCTCTTGTTCATTCAAACAGAAAAAATGATCGCATTGCACCTGGTACTGATTTGCAGCGGTGTTACTGTACTAGTTACTGTAAATCTGGCCTTGCTGGCATCAGGACACTATGGCAGAGCAGACAGCAGTTCTGATCTCTGCCCTTAAACGTTTTGTTAAGGGGCTCCCAGGGTTCTCGTGATAATTTTTCAGCATGTGACATTATGTAAATCTATTACTGGTTCATTTTCATGTGTATATCTGTATCTATTCATCTCTCTGTGTAAAGTAATGATAAATTTGTCAGTTCCATGGACACAAAGTTACCATTACATTTAGATACATAAACCAGCATAAACTCATCTGATTCTATCAAAATAAATTGATTGCTCAAGCTCAGACAATTTATTTAACATTTGAAGACCAAAAAAAAAGAATTCTCTGCAGAAACAGCTCACAACTTCCCTGCACCTTCACTGACACCAGTCGCCCTACTCAAAAAAGCACCGTGAGACCCATTTCATAACTTAGGCATTGAAAGCCACTGGCTAATGACAGTATATCCATGAATGTGTACTTTAGCTTTAAAACTATTTATAGCACCTATTGATTCAGTACATTATGCTGCACCAGAACACACTGAGGCTGGATTTCCTCTATATGTATCTTACCACAATAAAAATGTTCTAACAAACTGATCAAAGCAACAGTAAACGATGTGGTTGAGTTAGACGTTTGAGCCTCCTATGCCATTATATTTCATAAATAAATACAAAAGTGGATGGACATAAGCTACTGTGTATCTAAGAGGATGCAGCTATAAAGGAAAAATCTTGCTTTTAAGGCTAACACTATAAATATGGAGGGCTTCATTGGCTGAGATAAATAATAATTCTTTAGCTGCAGAAAAAACCCACCCTACAAATAACCGTTGGTTCATAAAAAAAAAATTATATGAAACCTTACAGGCAGGAGGAGATTCATATGAGTTAAAAGCTTCAAGGCAGATAAATCAAGAGAGCAGCAAGGGGGATGGGCAGGTTAAGGAGAAAGCGATACTCAGAAGTGGACCGTCAGTTTGACAGCTTACTTCTTGCAGCAATATTTTTAATTATTTCAGTTGTCATTAACTTAAGGAAGTTTTCACTTTGATAGCATAAATATTAAATATTTTTAAAGAAAGTGCCAAAGAATCTGTCTTGAATTCTTTTTTTCTTCCATACAAAAGCAGCAATCATTAAACAGACTGCTCATGGGCTACAAAGAGATAAGTAAACCTACTGCGATGTGACCTTAGAAATTACTAACTATGGATGTCATGAATGTAACTCTAAACGGAGCTTTTAGAATGGCAGCTTTGACCCTTTGTCACTTCAAATATTTTGGCTATGAAGCCTCCTTAGGGTGCTCCATATATAAATACCGTTAACATGCCAAGAAAAAGAATCAGTCATAACTAAGCAAACAATTAAGATTAACCAAACCTCAAAAAAAAAAAAAAAGATTTAGTATGTCGTATGTTCATTTATCTATATTTAAAGTTCCATTAAGGAAAATTCTTTTGAAGACTGACCATTAGCTTCAATGTTAAAGTGGTATTTAGACTATGCAATAACATTCAGAGCGGGAAATGGTGCACACTTAAGGATGACATTATAAGAATAACGCCCAGTATAAATATTCTGCTCTGGAGAGTTCAGTATTTCAGCATCTCAGGGCTTTTTGCAAACAAGTGGGAGATTTAGCACCAGTATGCTAGTTGAATATTATTTTCCACCTGAAAGCTGAAGAAAAGAAAGAGTTAAGGTATTTCTTAGGCTCCTAAGGAGAAGCTGGGGCAGAACTTAAAATAAACAGTAGATAAAATAGCTCTCCCGAGAAGGAGAAATGTGTGATTCATTTGCTGAGTCCAGATGCTTCTGGACAAGAGGATCCTTCTCTGCACACCTTATGCAAGCTCAGCTCCTTTCTGCTGGGCTAAACCAATGTTGCGGCTCAGCTGTGACAAGGAAGAGAGCTCCTGAGGAGCGCTATCCCCATAAAAAATAAAGACGAGAGTGTGGAAAGCAGAGGACAGCAAAACAAATGAAGCTGCTAGCATCACGACTGGGGGTAGGGCAGGCATAAGGAAGCACCTTGGAAGGGAATCCTTGTCCTACGGGGGGAAGAAAAGCACAGAGAGGACATGGAAGGACCTTAAACACAACTTTAGCAGGATCAGCTACTATAGCCTCAATCTATCTTCCCTAACAAATGCTGAGCACCACCTTAAAAGCTGATCCTGTTGTCCTTAGTGGTGGAGGGGACTGTGTCTGGGGCAGAATTCAACCCAGCAGAGACCTGGTGCTCCCCAGAAACATCCCAGGGACGGAGGAGATGGGAAATGGAGATGGGCGCTGGCGTCAGACCACTCGTTAACAGGAGGTAGAAAGGATTCATTCCCGTGGCTGCCAGTCACCACCTGAGATTTACAGTCTTGTTTCTGCAGCCAGGTCAGCTAGTAGAAACCCACTGATTTCCACAAAATCTTGATTTTGCAAACACTGAAAACGAACGGAAATTTATGCTCTAAAAATGTAAAACAAAAAAAAGCCAAAAAATGCAAGCTGACAATTTTTATTACTCAGAGGTAATAAACTTTTGTTTCAAGCATATGAAATGACGATTTATCAAAACCCCAGCCCCAGCTGGAGAATTCATGGCTTCTAGAATACAAACAGTAAAATCCTTAATGAGACAAGCACCACAGATAAAAACTGCTGCTTCAGAAATACCCTAAGCATCCGCAGTTACCCAATTAGTTATCTGGCAGGAATGTGAGCACATTTCCCCATTCAGCTCTACAGAAGAAAAATAAATATTTAATGTATGTAAACTCAGTCACCGACTGATCATTAAACGTTACCCTAAAGAAACAGGAATTTCTTATAATATACTCACCCACATTTTCTCAGCCTTTCTGCACACCTCTGTGAAGATTAAGGAACAAAAGTAGGATTTAAATTAAGACCTCCAAGTTTTCATAAAATAGCTTTGTGTGTTTATTGTCTACACCGGAGTACTGCAAATAACTATGCCTAAAATATACTTTATGACTGAGAAAAAAACCACACGTGATGCTGAACACCCCTACATCTCCTGCAGGGTTTTCTGGGGAGCTAGGGAAAAACATTCTTCACTTCTCTCTCTAACGTGCAATTTTGCTTCTCAGAGGAAAAGGGCCATTTCACTCTCGTCGTCTTTGCCCCACACCTAAGCAAGGTGGCATCACGAGCAATGGTGCGTCAAGAAAGCATGGAGCCGGGTCACGCACTGCTGGGCAGCTCTGCCTGCTGCTACCCAGCAAACCACTGCAAACATCTGGCTAGCCAAAGCGGGCTCAGCGACCTGCCCCTTCCCCATGAGCTGTCGGCGCGGCAGGCTGCGGTGGGCTCAGCCAGCTGACTAGCTGCTGTACATCTCATTTAGTGTTCCCACAGCTTCTCAGAGCTGCTGAGCTCTGTGTCAGCTCTGCTCCGCGGGAAGGGAGCTGCTGCTGCTGCTGCTGCTGCTGCGTTAGTAGCGTTCTGCTATGGGGCAGGGGGAAAAAAGAAAAAAAAGACTGTAACACCTCTTCAGCATGTACGTGACTCAAAATGCTGAAGTTTTCGGGACGCTGGCTTCTCACGTCAAGAATAAAAAATTTCTTCCTAGTGAAACAATAGGAAGCACAAAGAAAAGGTATCAGGAGGTTGCCACATACTCCTGAAGTTGCTCCTACAGCCACAAGCTACTTTCACCGTACCTCACCATTCACCTTCAGAGCCTTCCTCCCGCCACCTTCGCAGGGCTAGACTTGCCTGAACGCTTTCTGCCAGCAGATCCTGTCATACTAAAACCCAAAGAAACAAAATTTTGTGCAGGTGAAATTAAAATAGAGGGTGATCCTTTATTGATAACTTTGAACAGATGATATCTTCAAAGATCACCAAGTTTTAAAAGAAAAATCACTCTCCTATATCAAGGCATCCATGTTAAGCAAAATACCATCTTCTCCTACAGCAGTTCGGTAAGCTGGAGCAGCCATCCACCTCTTCTCATCAGCAGGGCCGCTGTTCTTCATGTTGCAGCGGCTAGAATAATTTCCTTACAACCTCAAAGGAGTTTGCTACTTAAGGCACTTTTTGTTTCATGCATAACAGCCAGAGCACGATGAGCTTTTGATTAATCATATGGTGATTAATTACTTGCACTCTTTATGGTTTGAATTCAGCATAGCAATCAGCTTCTCACAGCAGCATGTTCCCAGGTTCTGAAGTTGGTCAATTATCTGTCACTAGATGTATGTGTACCATACTCCTGTGTGCATTCCTCATGTTTAGATTACGTTCTTAGAGCACTTGCACAGAAGTGGCGAAAGTTAGCCCATTAATACATCAATACGCTGCAGTCAGCACCATGCAGAAAGGGCTATTTTTAACATGTATTAGAATGTAACCATACTTTCCACAAATGTTATTGAATCAAGAGGCCGATCCAACATTTGTTATCAGATAATAAATATATGTGGTTTGCCTGGCCAGACAGTATATTTTGAAAGCAAAGTTGCCTTATATACACAAACATCTGTTTTAGTTAATTATGTGAAATATACACCGTTCTCCTCAGTATAGCTCATATTTTAAAGCAGACTTGTATGAGTGAAGACAATAATAAAATATGCAGAGCTTAGACATGTAATATGCGGGAAATACTACTTGTACCTCAAGTCCAGCCATGGACAAATTCCTGTTAGGCGAGTAGGTACACAAGCACAGGGTAACAGGCCAGTCCTTCCAAGGAGGAGTGGACTGACAGCTCCAGGAAGGAGAGACGTTTGTCCCTGTGTAAGCCTAGCTGTGTCAGGTCAGACCCAAGACCATCGAGTCTGATAAATGACCTCTGACAATCCTCTGACAACAACAAAGAGCCAAAAAAGAGAGCCAGGATAGGGAAAATATGTAGTGATTAAAATATTACCCCAATCTGCAGTAGCTTGTGGCTCAGACCTGTTCAGCCTGAGAAGGTGTTACAGTATTTAGGAAAAGAGCCTGATCAAGTGCAACTACAACTCTCCCTTTACAGGTTTCTGACATTTGCTTTAAATCCCAAATGTTCTTTCTGATTAGTATGCATTTAAATACGCATGAACACTTGTCTGTACTCTTACCTTGTTCGGGGGGCTCAGGGGTGCCAGAGTGCAGGGTATCTTCTCCCACTAGTTTCTAGTAACAAGTTACAATTTTTGTGAATTATCTGTTAGAAACAACTCTTCTTAGTATTGAAAAACAAAACCCAAAATGGAGGTTAACAAATATAATCCTGTTAAAGCTATTGTCTGTATGAAATTTGAACAGAACCCATGCTTTTTATTTAATTCGTGTTATTTTCCTGGCTTAGGATTGCAGAGTGAGAGACCCTGTATCATCATGAAGCTTTAGGGATTTTTATTTTATTTGTATGTAAAGCATCCCTGAGCCTTACGCAGTGCCACTTTCCCAATCAATGCCTGTTCACTTGGTGCCATTTCCCAAAGATCTGATACAGTATTTGAGCAAGATGTTGCCAGTGCAATTTTAGAAGTTTCCCTGGTAACTGCTGCTGACATCTCTAACTCAAAATTTAAGACTACAGCTCTCTGTAACACCCCTGCATGGCAAACTGCCTTGCATCATTTGAGCTAAGGAACCTCACAAAAGACAATTCAACTTCACCTGCTTTTCAGAGGGTTAAGGTACATGCTCACAGACATTTCTTTTGCTTAAAGAAAGCTGCCCCCACCTTCCCCAGTCTGAAAGTAGGGAAACAGCACGGATAAAACTCTAGGAAAGTGATTCGAAGCAGAAGTAAGACTGGAAGGAGGTAGGTGCTGGAAAGAGAGCAGGTAAGAGACACAAGGAAAGGAAAGAGCCAGAAGTGACATTTCGAAGGCAGCAGGAACCCCTGGAAGAACTAGCGAGTTGGCAAGGAAGAACTGAAAACAAATCTATTTAAATCAAAGAAGAAAACAAGGAGAAAGGGGGAAATAGTATTCCTTTCTTTAATCGCTCCTTCAGCACATTTTTTGGAGGATGCTTGTCTCCCTCTCCAGGTCTGGAAGGGAGGTAGAGTGAAAAGAGGTCACCGCAAAATGTACTGTTGGTCCCCTGTGTCCCTCGGTGCTTTATCTCTGGGCAATCTTTTGTCTGCAAAACCCACAAATTCCTCAGCCGTTTCTGTCGATGACTCAGGTCTGAACTACAGAGGCGAATCTATCTCCCTTATTCAAGCAAAGTCACAGCCCAACAGTGCATCACAGATACCTAGCAATCCCTTCTAACTAAAACAGGGCTCAGCTTTTCCCACTCACAACCCCTTCCCACGAGTGCCTCTCCTCTTCCCAGTGCCCACCACTGCCCTCCTGGTAGACATCCATGATCACGAGCTGGTTTCTCTCATTTTGTTTGTTCTTATAGACAGCCAGGCCACATCTGTATCTTGCAAATTATTTCATAAGTAATACCTTTAAGAAGGAGTTCTCCCATGCCCGTCTAAACCCTGCAGTCCATTTCTGTGACCTTACCACTGTGAGCTTTTCCCACTCCCCTTCGCCCCAAAGGCTCATCCTGTTCTTATGGCCCTGACTATTGCCCAGCGGCGGCACGGCCCTCTGAGCTCTCTGCATTTTTGGTCTGAGTTTATCCAGCATCTAGTACTTTGGCATCCTGGTCCACAGTGGGCTCTTACTGGTGTATGATCATAGGTAATGGTGAGACAAAGTGAAGAATGGATACTGAGAGACATTAATAAAGAACCAGAAAAAAAGTAAATCACTTTGAATAGTGAATATTGCCTTGTCTTCATTCTCCCATTTTCCCAGGTACACGAGTGCATATTGGAAGGCACCTCTAAGAATCTGTTTTCCTCCTCAACACATGTTATTACTTTTATTTTAACTCCTCAGGGACTGGAGTGCTGTATATCAGCATACAGTGTTAAAAGGCACCAGATCAGGTGTCAGGAAATTTCCTAGGCACTGCCCACCACTCTGGGCCCCATCTTTCCTCCCATCCCTCATCAGTCAAGTTCCAGCTTCTTTGACATAGAATCTCCCTCTCTTTTTGTGCAATGCTTGTTGCAACTGAAGCCCTGTTTTTCTTTTTGGAGCCAATGATAAGCAGGAAAAAAAAAAGCAGTAAATAATAACAATAATACAGCTAAGGGCAGTATAATTTAAGAAAAGACTAGAGAATCCTTGTCTATTACCCTACATTGTACAGGACAACCTGTGGAGTGCAGTGCTCATTAAGGTGGAAGGAAAAATAGGCAATACAAAAAGACAGAGGAAAAGGGAAATCCAGCTCTTTGGGCCCTTACTACAGCAACAACAAAAAAACAGAGGCAAACCATAGTGCCAAGAAAAGACAGAAAAAAAAGAAAAAAAAGACTGTGTACAGAAACAGTAGAGCAGGGTGAAGCAGAGAACCAGAGAGCTATAAACCATTATAAACAGAAAGTGCTGAGGCAGGGAAATAACACTGCCACGACAGAGGTCATGAGGAAATGTGCTCGGGGGAGGGGGGTCCTCCTGGTGCAGAATTCACCCCAGAGAGGGTCAGAGATAGTTACTGCCAAAAAAGGTTAGCTATAATTAGTGCATGGGAACAGTCAGTAGAAGGATTGTGATGGTTAATGTTGGGAATTTCCAAAAGTATTCAGAAAGCTTTTTGTCCTCGACAACTTGAAGCCCTTCATTGTCTGTGCATCCCGGGTTATTGATGGTTTCAACTATAATTCCAAATGCAGAAGGAGCACAGAACTGATTACGTTTTGCTGCTGTAGCTGAGCTCAGGAGCTCTTCTGACTGCGAAACAGGCAATGCCTTCACGGATGAACAGTCCCCCTCTAAAATTTCCGAGCCATGTACTACAGCAGTAAGCTTTCAGCACTCTTTCAGAATCTTTTAACACATTTTTTCTTAGATGACTAGAAGGGAAAAATGTGCTTTCCACTATTATTATTACATTACTGTGCCTTCTTTCCATCCACTTCTTTGTTTTCTAACTGCTTTAACATGTTTGAGAACAAGCAGTGCATAAGAGTGCAACTCGCACTTTAACAGACATTCATAAATTTAGATTTGAATTACACTGCTGGTGCCATGCTGTGCAGCTGCTGGGAGGAAACTAGGCCAGTACATAGTAGTTACCGACAGAAAAGAAGAGATTTGTCTGTAATGGTACTGTCAGGTACAATTGATGGGTCAGCATCTCCACTTTCTAAGCATCTCTGAAGAGACACAAAAACCCTCAGCCTAGCTGCATTCCAACATTACAGAAAATGAAACACAAACAATTCATCTCTTCCAGAAAATCTGGTCTCATCACTTGAACTTCATGTGATACAACTCCCATGGCTGCAAAATCAGAACCACACTCATGAGCATACAAAAAAAATCGAAGTTTTACTTTCTGCGATTCATACGCTATTGGACTTCCCTCTCTTTTCCCCTGCACTGGCCTAAAACCAAGTGTAACCTTGCAACAGCCTCCAGCCCTGGGCATCTGACAGCAGGCTAAGGGAGCTGCAGGTTAGGACCTGAACTAAAAGAGATCTAAGTTAGACTGACCTTTGAACTCTGTTTGCAGATGTCACCTGTAGAGTCTAAATCTAACCTTCCTAACAGAAGACACAATCCTGCAACCTGGCAGTGAACCTGGGAGGAATTTTGGCTTTTCCTCCAGGATAATGCATAAACTTGTTACAGGTCTTAAATCTCTGCCTGTGGCAGGGAGAAGGCAGGAGAAGGTCCTCAGGGTGTCCTGGTCAGACCCCATCAGAAACCATCCACAAGCAAGGAACAATTTTCCAGCCGTGAGTTTTCTGCTCCGTAGTCTGCTGGGTGAAATCTGTAGCTGCGGATGGAGCAGCTCTGAAGTTTACCCTTCATCACCTGCATGTTTCCAGAGTCCTTCAACCTTTTCCTACCAAGCCTGGTGCTCCAGGGCATCACAGCTCCTATGGGTCTGAAGTGTCTTCTTCCACATTTTGTACAATGCAGGTGACCGCAGGGATGTGGACAAGCAGCCAGTCTGAGGGGGTAGTGAGGGCTGGCTCGTAGAGCTCTTCTCCGTTTCCTCTTCGGAGCTGGGAACTGCTCAGCGTCTTCCCGTCCCAGGAGCCTGACACCCCAGGAACTCGCAGATTTGAGTTTCTCCTGCCTTTGGCCTCTGCTAATGCAGCCCATGCTGCAGAGCTGTTACGTGTAGGTACACGAGACCTTTCTTTTAAATAACACAGTCCCTCGCTCTTCTTCCTCACTGCTCAGCAAAATTCACTACCTGCTAATCACAAGCTGCTCATAAGCTTTTCCTTAGACTACTGGTAAACACAGCAGCGTAAATGGGCCATTTCTCCGTGCTTATTGGGCATGATAGCAACGGAGCACTGTGCCAGAGCACAAACCAGAGTGAGGACTGCAGGCGCTGGGTTTGCAGCCAGCTGAAGACTCTTCCCCGGTTTCTGCAGCTGCAAAGCTGAGTGCACCTCAGCCCAGCTGCCCACAGCAGCACCCGCAAGATGGAAAGGTACCTTCCCCCTGCCTGACACACAGCTCACCTTCAAAAGTAGGGAAGTGGGCTGTGTAGGCACCGAAGAACCGAGCACCGCAAATCCCACCGCCGCAGAGAGGGAGCAAAGGCGCAGCGCCCTCATGCCCTGTGGTCCGGCCTGCCTTCCCGTTTGCACAGTAAACATGACATAAAGCTCAGCCTAAGCTTTGCTGGCCCAAGAGTTGCTCCTTCTCATAGATCCACCAGCAGCTACACCACAGTGAATCTGCAAGTAAAAACGTCCATTTATGTTATGGTGTACCCAAAACGCAAAATGAAACAGGGGCTTTATTGTCCACATCGGGAAGCTGTTTTTGCCATAAATCACTTCAGACTAAAGAGGCAGGTAAAGGGAGGACAAAGGCCCAGAACAGTCATGTGAGGTTAAGTAGGTCAGTAAGACAGTACCTAGCCTTATCGCTAGGACCCTGTACCGCTCGTCTGCCAGCCATCTCCTAACTCTTTTTTTTCCCAGGAAAAATCCGTTGATGTCTTACCACTTGACTGAGGTGGAATCCTTAATTAACATTTGCAAATTATTTTTCTATCCCTAGCAAGACGTGCAATACTAGTATGTGACATTATAAAAGAATAGCCCTTATGTCTGAACTCCTTTATGGTGCAGAGAAAAAGGAATTGCTTATGGAATAATTTGCTCCTTAGCAAGTCCCTTCTTTCAAGAAAATAATAAAAGACAGACCTCTAAATTTCATCTGCATTTTTGACCACAGAAACATAAAAGGATATTTAGCTGGAACTTTTTAAAGAATGCCAGAGCCTTTCCATTTTAGCTTTACCTTTACAGAAAACAGGACAGAGGTCACTGTTCACTGCATCAGAAGACGACTTGGGAAAGTGCAAAATCCTTCTCAGAAATGGAGCTTCAGGAAGCACAGTGCTTTAAAATAATATCCTCAATTACGTTTTAAAGTTGCAAGTTAAATGGGATTGCAGATAACAGGTACTTCCAGCCAGCAAAGCCTACGGATAGGCTGGTTTAAAATAACTCTGAACAGTAACCTGCAGAGATTAGACTGTTAGGAAAGATATTCCTGGAGGCACTGGGCTTTCTTTTTGAACTACTTTTGAACTAAGAACTAATGGGATAGCTTTCTTGCATTCCTACTTTATAACTAGATACAAGCAAATGGGAGACAATGACAAATGACATTCAACTTCAACATCTTTTTTTTTATTATTAAAAGAAATGGGTTTAGTGAATGCCTTTGGGATTCCACCTTCTCCAGGGCAGATTTCTGCTCTACATCACACCAATATAAATCTGGAATAATGTCAGTGAAGTCAATGGAAATACTTGGGCATCACACAGATGATTTTGAGCAGAACTGGTTAAAACTGATCTAACTACAAGAAGAGACAAGCGGATATTTTACAATTAGTTAATGGGCAAGGGAAGCACTGCAGTACGCATGCTCTGACTTTATCACCACCTGCAAGCTGGAGGGTTTCTTTTTAAGGCACATAACACTGAACTATAAACTACTCCACAAAATATTCTAAAACTAGTTGTATACAAAAAAGTGCCTTTCCTGCCCTAAGATACCAGCTTATATTTGCAATAATCATAGATGTATGAATCTGAAATTATACTGCAAGTAGCATTTCAGTTTGGTGACAAGAGCCAGGACCCAGGTAACTTGCTGCTAATCTCGGCTCAGCTAAGCGGTCTGTTGATCTTAGCTGCTGTTAAGAGTTCACATTCATACACGTGGATGTTTATTTCCTCTCCTCATGATATGCTTGGCTTTTTTTTTTTAAATTGAGAAACATATGGAGAGGTAAAACTTACTGTCTGCTGTGATACGCACATTATCTGGGAAGGAACCCGAACGTTTTACATTGATGCTGTCTTGCATTCACATGCTAGATCCTATTCTAAGTGAACTAAATGCCTCAATAATTGCTTTAAAGCCCTGCTTGACACTCTTGTGATCATGAGTCAACAGTCCTAACTCTACTATTTGCTTCTAAAATTAAAGCATAATTACTTCATTTCCACTGCTCATCCTTTGTGATATGTACCTGGCTAGATGGAGAACTTTCAGATGTGAAAGAAGATGAGCACATAAGTGTTCAGTAATACCCAGAAGTGCCTTTACATGATGCACACTTACGACACTGACAGTTCTTCAATTAACCATCATAGTTTTGACTTGGAGAACTTCTGTGAATTTGCCGTTTGTTTCCATTCTACCTTCAGCCTGCACAGACTACTGTGTCTGATCAACCAAAGCCAGATAAATTATAATAAAACCAATTTTGAAAGCAAAAAATTTTTCCTTCTCCTCACACATTTTTTTTTTCTGAGTACCCTTATGCCTAGTACATCTTGTGCTCTTTGATAAGATGCATCTTTCCCACAGAGTTAATTTTGATCACCTACATTCAGCCAGCTGCATGGCAGCTCTCAAGCTTTCATACATCAGGCTGTAACCCTGACAGACCGGACAACATACTGACCAACTCAGCATGAGAGAAACACGAAACTCAAGTTAAGTATTAGTGACTTAGCAGGACCCCAGTTAGGAACAACCCCTTACCTGGCAATCAGGCCCACAGAGCAGTACTTCATTGAACCAAATGACCAGAATATTCAATGGCATGTCTAATAATCCTCCTCTCTAAATAGACATCAACCCATGCTTTGGAAAAGTTCACTGCTAACCCTGGGAGATTACTGACAGATTTATTTCCCAAAGCAAAGGTTTCAAAATACAAACCATTCTTCTTTCAAATAATTCTTTGATACTCGCTTTCTTTTTAAGGCTTTTCACACTTATGAAAACAAAAAAAGCAGTTGTGCTTGGTTGAAGCTTACCATTCAGCTCATCAGGTCAGATGCTTATGCTGGAGTCAGTACAGATCATACATTTTAGAGGCAAGAACTGAGTCCCTCTCTACAGTCATACACTGTGATGCACAGAGCAATGGGGTTAAACTGCAATTATTACAGCAAAGCAAACCCCCCAAATGAGACAGTGTTCTGGGAAATGAAATAAGCTGACACATCAGAAAGTTTCTTATTCCTTTGTCAACAAATTCAGGTAAATGTAAACCTGAAGGTAGCCTAAAATTTCTTTCGTTGTGGGCACACATCCAGTATTTTATCAGTTTTGTGGAACACAGAAGTGTTTTCTTCCCTTGACAAAACCTCCTCATTGGTCTCTTTGGGTCAAATAACTCTCCAGAAAGAACCGTGCTCCTTGGCTGATACATAATTAAAAAGTTGCTGGGTTGGCCTTGCCTCAAAATGAACACTGAAAAAACATTTGCCTCGCTGAAGGATTAAACATACTAACACGGAGCCTGAAGATTTCTTTTTCCTCACAGCCATGTCCTTCCTTAGAATGCCCATGCCATCCCCTGCACCCCATAAAAAGGAGCTGCAGGGGACTCGCAGGGTACCCACTTGCAGCTGAGGTCCTTGGAAAGTGCACCAGAACAGGTGCACGTGCAAGTTTGAATTTCAACTTTGCTCACTACTGTCCTGGTTTCGGCTGGGATAGAGTTAATTGTCTTCCTAGTAGCTGGTACAGCGCTGTGTTTTCAGTGTGGTA
>JAVKLA010000093.1:33279188-33379527 GCA_034782735.1 Sagittarius serpentarius | reverse complement strand
TTGTTAGTTTCTCCCTTTCCGTTCTATTAAACTGTTCTTATCTCAACCCACGAGCTTTACTTTTTTTTCCGATTCTCCCCCACTGGGTGGCGGGGGGAGCGAGTGAGCGGCTGCGTGGTGCTGTGTTGCTGGCTGGGGTTAAACCACGACAGTCCATTTTGGCGCCCAACGTGGGGCTCGAACCCAGGACCCTGGGATTAAGAGTCCCATGCTCTACCGACTGAGCTATTGCATTTTATTTAGGGATTTATAAATACATAAAAGTTTGCCAGAAAATAAACAAATGCTGTAACAACTGAGCTTCCCAAAACCGGCAACTGGATTTGACTTGATACCGATAAAACCCCTTTTCTGAGAGCGCTGTAACATTGTTACAAAAGAACAAAGCTAAGTGCTATAAAACCACCTCAGAAAGCTGAAGCACCGTTTTTTCCAGCCTTGTACCACCCCAGTGTTTTCAGACACCAGCCATTTTTCTTGATTTACCAAGAATTCCCAGTTGTTTCTGCCACTCAGCAATTACTTGCTCTTGGCCAATTTTGTTTCTTTCTTCTGGACCACATTCAGCAACATCCCTAGGCTGTAACTTTGCTTCATAGCCTTGGGCCAGTTATGAAACCGTTGGATTGTTGCAGTGAGAGATAAATGATTCTTGGGTACTGAGGAGCAGAAGGGCTTGGGGAAGGCTGTCCAACTCCAAAAAAAACCAAGCATGCGCATGTTCCAGAGGTGACGGGAGAAAGGTTGTGTTTTTCCTCCACAGGGAGATTAGAAAGGCAGGCCGGGAGAGATTTCAGCTGTGGAATGCCCTCTCCCATTGCCAGGTTTATCTTTACACAAGAACAGGCACAAAGCAGAAAGTCTGTGCCTGTATCAAAAGAGATGCTGCCAGGCATTCCCTCTTATTTTTTTTTAAACTAAATGAGCTAAGAAAACTAAAAGGGAGTGTCAGAGGAGCTCTCCCAACCACATCTGGTGTGTATACCAGTCACTGAAAACTGCGGAAATTTCAGGAGCTGATTGAAGGGCTTGAAAAACAGCCTTGCAATGCAAGAGTAAAACCCAATCAGTGAGCTCCTTTAGCAAAGGAGAGGTGGAAAGTTTACTCAATTATTTTGACTCACAGAAAAGTGGTGGGAGCTTTACTCCTGTGATCCAACGGCTGGACACTCTTCTAAAAGATGCAATTCCTTGGAAAAGCTGTCTGGTTTGGTGTGTTCAGGACCAGACTGCACATGCATGGGAAAGGCTATCCTGCTGGACTCTTGTCTTTCTTTGCAGCTGTAAAACATGCTCTGTCTCCAGATAAAATTCATCTCCTCAAATCCTAATTATATATTGCCTTCTCTGTGGCACGATGGCTTATTTCGGGGTCGTTTCGATACAATTCTGAAGGACCAGCTTGGATTCGTTAACACGGGGGGGCAGAGCAGGGATGAGTACTTTGTATTTCCACTGATAGAAAGGAATGGCCGAATACAAACTGCGACTGCAGGACTACGCTCTTTCCAGTAATAAATATCTACAACACAGCAGAGAAGGACAGATAAAACTGGTGCAGGGAAATGGTACACAATTCAATAAAAGTTGCACGGTCCTAACTCTAGAAACAGATCACCACACACTCAAATAGGTTTATGCATTCTGCACAGCCTTTAATAGCACTCTCTAGGGAAATGCATTTCCTAGATAAACACATTTTTAAAAAGTAACACTAATTCTATACTGACAATTTTTGTGTGTTTGCTTTTAAGTAGAAAATAGAACTGTTACATATTCATTAGACATGGAACAACTCTAAGTGTTGTGCCACGCCATTAATATTTATTTTACTCTTTTTTTTCCTCCTGTAAAGAGAAATACAATTTTTCAATCCATCAGTTTGCATTACTAAAATAAAAAGAAAAAAAGGACAAAAGAACATGATAGGTGAAAATGAAATACATAAGGCCTTAAAATTCAGTGAGTAATAATTTACATAATTGAGTAAAACAGGGCAGGAGTCCTCTTACTGAGGTCAAGAGAAATAATCACGTTTTAAGTTAGCTATGTACCCATACACCTTGCTGACATTTTCCACCGACTCTTGCTTGGAGGGAGGATTACTAGAACGTTATTATCCCCTGTTGCTCACTCTATCTTTTGCTGGAGGTTAACAGAGCAACACGATGAGACATATGGTCTTCTCCTAACGCAGTCTAGTTTATTTGCACAAAATTTGCACCATCAACACTTTACATGCCAGCCTGTGAATGGGACAGACGAGGTGGACACACACGTCCTTCTGCTAGCGCTGCGGGGGGCAGCCCCTAGCAGAGGTGCAGAGCACAGTTTTAGGAAATCATAACTAGTAAATACAGACGTTAAAGCCAGTAATCTCTCTGAGTACCAGCAGCAGCTGGGTGAAATTAATCACCTGGACAAGAAATTAGGAGAGTCTGTCAGTGCCCTTTGTCATATAAGAGTATAAAAAGAAGAAACAACTGTATACAGAGCAATGCAGCAAAGCAGCAGCTGGGTTTAATGCAGCCTGGATACCATTTTACTGAAAGAGCAATCTGAACAGCAAAGATTACAGAGAATTAAGCTTGTTTTCTAAATATATTTAGTGTTTGCACACAATGTTCCATTTGCACTGGGAACGTGTATTATGTACCTGCAGAACTTGAAACAGTTTTGCTGACCCCTAGGAAAGCCAGCTGCAGGAAATGATTTAATATAAACATACCACTCACAAAAGAGTAAGTTATGCTAAGGATTTAGGGCAATTCAATATAAGCAAAACAAAACACTGCCTTTTGAAGGGCATCATCGAAGGCTATCTTTTCAGCTGCTGAAATGAAAATAAATGCCTTTTTTTCACATCAGCATACAGTAACAACCTCTCATGCATTTCCAGATAAAAGCTTCCTAAGCTTTGAAATGGTTATTTCAGCTAATTGTTTTATGTGCTGAAAGAAACAGAAAAGGTAGTAAAAATTGTGTCCTTTCTCTTTATCTTTTCTCCATTAGAATACTTAATGTATTTTCTTACATGATTACCTAAAATGAGTTCACCTATTTCAAAAATTTAACAACTGAATTATGCATTTACCTCTTACCATTCCTTTTCTACCCTCCTCCTTTTAAGCTGTAAAATCATGTTCTGAAGCCACTAAAAGTAGTGTGACATCTGTGAAACGATGTATTTTGTTTTTAATGCATGCAGTCAGCTGCAGATCTGACTTTGAAGTACTTAATTCTGAAATATCTAAAATAATCCTGTGTCCCAGAGAAATGGCACTAAAGCATTCAGGACTATGTCTTATGGAAAGGGCAGGGTAACAAACGGACCAGACACCCCACCCTTTCCAGTTCTACTTTGTTACCAGCTTTCCTGTCCCCCCAGGAACTACACAGCATGTTACCTCCACGCTTTCCCAAGGCCCATGTGTACCTGGAAAGGAATTCAAAAGAGAGGATGAGAGTTTTAGGATGAACTGCCTCAAACGTTAGGTAAGTTAATGGGATGCAAAGTGGAAAGGCCAGGCACAGAGCTGTAACCTAAGGTGAATACACCTGGTAAGAGGAAGGCTATTTTGTACTCTGTAAAAACATTTCTGTGTTTATACTACAAATTGCATTGCCTCATTTCTCATCCTACTCATTCCCAGTTACTGTTAACTTCTGGGACAAGCGACATAAGCCCTTTTACAGCCCAGAGTTTGAGCGTAAGATTGTTTCAGCATCCACAACAATGTGACGTGGAAAAGTTGGGGAAAGGCTGCTGCTTTGATATAACCCCACTTCTTCGACCTAGAGGTGAGGAGGGAAGAAGACTGAAGTCTGAGACATTCACACCTGTAACAAAAACGTTAAGCTTGTCTCGGGCAACTGTGCTAATGCTTTCTCTGAGACATGGCAGTGTCTCCAACACTTCCCCAAAAACAGAATTGGAAACAAATACCATTTTCTTCTTGCAATATAGTCCATTTTTTGTCCTGAGCACTGAAACCATCCGCTCCCAATTACCAGCTTCTCGCTTTGCCTGTTTAACACCTACACGATCTTAGCAGTTGATCCCAGAGACAGTAAGAAAAGACGTGCCATTTCGTCACTCAGGGCGGAGACATAAGTACCCAGATGATAAACCTGCTTGTTTGACGTGCTCTTAAGCATTGGTGATTTACTTAATCTTTACTTAATCGGGTCTCACAAAGTAGCAAATTAAACCCATGGCTGTTAGAATCAATGACTGTTTTTTAATAGGGACAGTAATCCTGCGGAAGCTGGCTGAATCCATTCACCATCTCTATGACTTCCCTCTGGTTGTAGATTGTAGTCACACTCTCACGTACATAGACATGCACTCTCGCTTTGTCTCTCTAAGGTCTTTTTAATGAAATTGATACCATTGCCAACCGATTCCTTGACTCTACCACGCAAACAGAACGATCCTAGCCACTAAAGTGTCAGAGCCATTCACGCTCAAAATAGCAACTTCACCGTCTATTATACTAAAAATAAAATCCTAAGGTATCCCAAAATTTGGGGAGTTATTCAGAGTTTTATTTCATTTTCTTCCAATAAACATATAAATAAAAAACAGAACTGCAGGGTAAGATGCTAAATGCTTAGTTATTGATGAAGGCATTCCTAGAATATTTTGCTAATGGCTCAGACTTGATTAATTAAAAAAAAAAAAAAAAAGACCCTATGGATTTTGCTTACAAAACATTTAAAAAGTGCTCAACATGCTGGCAGCAGAAATGTATTATGAAGTGCACAGGAAAACTACCATTTAAATAAGGAAGAAAGAGAGCCAGCAAGGCAGAGACATTAGAAGAAGATAAATTATGAAGCCCTTGTCAATCTCACTGAAGCAGCACCAACACTGGAGGCAGAGTCAGGGCCAGACTACGGTATCATACCACTATGGACTAAAGATCGCAAGTCCAAATTCAAGGCAGACAATATTCAGCTCAAAAAGCAGGACACACTCTGCTATCAGGAATTTTCCCGTGAACAACGCTCATTAAAATGACACAAATCTTTCAGTCTGAGTCACAGACATATTTTAAATGGTAAATCACAGACGTGCATATTTTCTGGCCAGAGTAGCATAAAATTCCTATTAACGACCATTTGTCTCAGCTGGGCACTCCGTACTAACTCTTCTACTAGTCTCAGAAATATTGTATACACACTTTTCCTCTCACTGTAAATAGCCCTTAATGTTGAGATATCATGACTGTCAGTAATCAAGATTCAAGATCACAGCATATTTTGTTCTGGAAAAAACTGTATTTTTGTGGATATACCACAAGTCTGAAGTCTGGTATCTTAGGGACATGCATGTTAACAAGAATAAAGAAGTTAAAATGACTATTTCCCCAGGTTCCCATGGGAACATGACACTTACTTCCAGATCTGGTAGTTTCAAGATACTGAGTTAAACAGTTAAGACATATCTAAAAAAAGCTATTGCTAGATTTTTCAGTGGCTTCCCAGTTACTACTCATGGGGACTAATGGCTTAAGGGGCAGAGACCCATTAAAAGTCAGGGGTACCTAGGAAAGAGCATGCAAGTGAGGCCGAGCACCTAGGAAAGACACCGGGAAGTAGCCAGAAGAGTCTGAATGTTCGAAAAGACAGCTCAACTGTTTAGGGCTGGAACGAGGCTGACACTTATCAATGGCCATAAAACAAGCTGTTATTGCGTAATTTGCTCATGACTTCATGCACTCTTTACATTGTGTCTTCTAAAAACACCTATCTGCTGTCTGCCATGGTTTTGTGTGCTATCCAGCCATTCGCAACTACAACCAAATATACTTGCTATCTAACTTGTAAGTGAAATAACTTATATTGAACTACAGAAGCTATGTGGGGAGAAGTTTGTCATTAATTTGAGATAAAGAAGTTCTGCCTTCGTTTCTGAAGGTGACAAACCTAGCGTTGGTGAAGATGAGAAGAATCTCAGGGAAAAAAGTTTAGCTAGAGCTGGCGAAAGTCTCCCTACTTGCTACAGAGGAATAAAAGCGTTGAGGGAAGTTGCATTCATAAATGCAAAGATACTTACAAGTCTTCAGAAACACTATCTACACACCTTATGCAGACTCCTGAATGTGCACAGCTGCATTCCTTCCCTCCCTGTGCTTTCCATACACATTAGGACTTGCAGCCTAAACCAAAATTTGCTGATGTCAACAGGACGCTTTCTTTTGATTGCGATTTCATTTCTCTCGAGTGACTAGACTATGGAACAGATCCTGTCTTCTCAGGATCACAGATCTGTTAGCAGTAATTACAACAGACCAGTTGCAAGCTAACCTAAAAGCTGATGAAAATATAATTTTCCTTTTGAAATTAAAAATATCAGGGGGTCTTACACGGAATAGCAAGAAAGCCATGGTGAGTGTTAAACAAACAGGGGAGATAAAAAATGTGCTAGACATTTGTAACAGTGTATACCAATGTACCCTATTAATAAAAAGATTTCTCAATTGCTCCAATTTTTAAAGAAACAAGTCCCTGTAGATGAAACAAGCCCCTGTAGATGAAACAAGCAGACTAACAGAATTGTATCTACTGGGCTGTTTTTAAAAAAGCAGAAAGATAAATAAAATGAGAACTTAATCTAGAAGACCACTGGTATAACATAAATTAGGTTCTTGGAAAAACACAGATTTAGACAATAAGAAAAGCTGCATTTCAATCAAAGTCTTTGATCATTCAAGATAAGTATACTGGAAAATGAAATTTTCTGCTTTATTTGATTTCTTTAAGAAATAATCTCTTTCTTCTCTGTTTCTATCCAAAGCATCAAAAAACCCGCCCCGAAAAGAACTAAAATCTCCCACTGTTCTCTTACTACACACAACTCTTTTCTTCCACCTCTGAAATTACAATTTCTTACAATGGTTACTTCTTCCATATTGTACATTAAATACGCTGCTGCTACAGTTTAACATTTCAATTTGCTTGTGATATTTTCAACATTTCCTTAAGTTCTTTATAAGAATATACAAAAGAATAAAACTATTTACTGAACAATAAAACAAAAACCCTATCTTCCCTCTAAACAAAAGCTTCATTAATCTTGCACAGACTTCAGCATCTTATTGTACAGAAAACAAAAAAACCCTATAGATGTCTGGAAAGGTATCCTGCAATAAGAAACTTCAGGATATTTATTTCATTTCTTAGATTGAAAGTTAGGTTGGAACTTGATCATTTCACAAAATACCTGCACACAGAGAAACTGCTTTTTGTAAGGTGCAAAGACATAAAATGCAGCATGTGGGAGACAGCTCAAGCAATACACAGATGGCAAAAGTAAATTCCATAAGCCCTATGAAGGGCATAACAGTTAACTATAAATTATGGATGGTCACCAGCTGGGACATTGTACCAGGATAAGCTGTGTACACCTGTAATGATGACTGCACTCTTCAGCGCACTTTTTATCTAAGTTATCTTCAGGGATTGTTTATACTTAAAACTATACACTTACACCAATATTTCAGACTAGATCTAGATTGAATGCATTTGGAATAACATTTGACTGAAAGAACAATCTGCATAGGAAAAACGACAATAAAATGGACTTTTTTGCCTCAGTCTTCACCAGCAAGTGCTCCAGCCACACCATCCATGTCGTAGAAGGCAAAGGCAGGGACTGGGAGAACGAAGAACTGCCCATTGCAGGAGGAGAACAGGTTCGAGACCACCTAAGAAACCTGAAAGTGCACAAGCCTGTGGGACCTGATGAGATGCATCCTTGGGTCCTGAGGGAACTGGCGGCTGAAGTAACTAAGCCATTATCCATCATGTTTGAGAAGTAATGGCAGTCCAGGGAAGATCCTGCTGACCAGAAAAGGGGAAACATCATCCCCATTTTTAAAAAGGGAAAAAAGGAACACCTGGGGAACGGCAGGCCAGTCAGTCTCACCTCTGTGCCTGGCAAGATCATGGAGCAGATCCTCCTGGAACTTATGCTAAGGCACATGGAAAATAAGGAGGTAATTGGTGACAGCCAGCATGGCTTCACTAAGGGCAAATCATGCCTGACAAATTTGGTGGCCTTCTACGATGCAGTTACAGCACTGATGGATAAGGGAAGAACAACTGACATCATCTGCCTGGACTTGTCTGAAGCATTTGACACTGTCCCACATGATATCTTTGTCTCTAAATGGGAGAGAAGTGGATTTGATGGATGGACCATCGGTGGATAAGGAATTGGCTGGATGGTCACACTCAAAGAGTAATGGTCAATGGCCCGATGTCCAAGTGGAGACCAGTGACAAGTAGTGTTCCTCAGGGGTCGATACTGGGACCGGCGCTGTTTAACATCTTTGTTGGCAACATGGACAGTGGGATTGAGCGCACCCTCAGCAAGTTTGCCGACGACACCAAGCTCTGTGGTGCGGTCAACACGCTGGAGGGAAGGGATGCCGTCCAGAGGGACCTTGACAGGCTTGAGAGGTGGGCCTGTGCAAACCTCATTAAGTGCAACAAGGCCAAGTGCAAGGTCCTGCACATCGGCCGGGGCAGTCCCAAGCACAAATACAGGCTGGGTGATGAGTGGATTGCGAGCAGTCCTGAGGAGAAGGACTTGGGGGTGTTGGTTGATGAGAAGCTCAACACGACCCAGCAATGTGCGCTTGCAGCCCAGGAAGCCAACCGTATCCTGGGCTGCATCAAAGAAGTGTGACCAGCAGTCAAGGGAGGTGATTCTCCCCCTCTGTTCTGCTCTCATGAGACCCTACCTGGAGTACTGCATTCAGCTCTGGGGTTCCCAAAGTAAGAAGGACGTGGACCTGTTGGAGCGAGTCCAGAGGAGGGTCATGAAGATGATCAGAGGGCTGGAGCACCTCCCTTGTGAGGACAGGCTGAGGGAGTTGGGGTTGTTCCGCCTGGAGAAGAGAAGGCTCTGGGGAGACCTTATAGCAGCCTTCCAGTACCTAAAGGGGACCTACAGGAAAGCTGGAGAGGGACTTTTTACAAGGGCATGTAGTGATAGGACAAGGGGTAATGTCTTTAAACTGAAAGAGGGTAAATTTAGATGAGATGGAAGGAAGAAGTTCTTCACTGTGAGGGCGGTGAGGCACTAGCATAGGTTGCCCAAAGAAGCTGCAGATGCCCCATCCCTGGCAGTGTTCAAGACCAGGCTGGATGGGGCTTTGAGCAACTTGGTCTAGTGGAAGGTGTCCCTGCTCATGGCAGGGGGGTTGGAATGAGATGATCTTTAAGGTCTCTTCCAACCTAAACCATTCCACAATTCTATGATTCCTGGAATGGATTTCAAGAAAGTCTTCAAGCTCTGACAGTCTTGTCACCATCATATTTCAGGGTTCGATTAGCAGCTATAAAGGAAAAAAACAGATTTTTTCGAGCACATTTAGAAAACCTTAAGGTTTTTGGTTTGTTTTTTTTTTTTTATTGAGGAATTAGTAACAACAGCTATATTGCACCCTGCAAGTTCTTTAAAAGTTTATGAAGATTTGACACCAGTGGCAGACCCATTTACAATGTGCAACAAGGTAAATAAACAGATCATGAAACAGCAAGCGCTGGACATTTTCAGTGCATGTTCTAACCCCAGAAACAAAAGAACCATTTTTCTTGCACTGCAGTTTGTCACCCTCCTGGTACAGACTTGCAAATTTACACAGGAGGCAAGACAATCCCAATCCAATCTTAAAATGTCTCAATCATTCAGTCTTTTTCCTTGATCCCACTTATCACTTATCTTCACAGCTCACAGCAGTTTCACCAGGATGCTCTGTCTTCAATTTTTTATGAGATGGCTCTCCCGGGAGAAGAGACGTGCAATGCTCTAAGGATCGTGCAATTTCATCAATTGTCCATTTGTCTTCATAAAGGGCATGCTCCTCTAGCGTAAATGGCCCATGTTTGGTTCGGGTCAGCTCTTGCATAGTGGCACAGGTAGAGAGTTCTGCAGTACACGAGAAAAGAGGATTTAGAAAAAGTGCATGGTCAAGTTTACCTATTTGCAACTCACTTAAAATGTATTTTTACATGTAGCCTTCTAAATTATTCTGCTATGTTTGAGAAAGAAGCTCATGAAGATTTATCACTCATTTACATCTTGTTAAATTTGAGCCAAGGAATTCCCTTGATTTCAATAGATCTCCAGTGTAGTAAAGAGTTAAAACTCTGACAGAAAGTTGTCAAAAGGTTTTCCAGACTTGAATCAGAATGAAAAGAGAGGAAATAATGACATAAGATGTAACCAGAACATTCTGTATTCACAAGTGACTTAGAAGACCATGTACTATTTTTCAGCAGAGTTTGAGGCCTTAGCAATTCTTGCCTTCAAAGATTTCTAACATTTCTATCCTAGGCTGCCTATCAGGACAATATAAACTAAGATAAGGAAAAATAAAAAAGATAAACAAATGCTCTGATATGTTAAATAAATACCAGTAGGATAGAATTACATAATGAGGAGCTACAAAAAGTAGTAGCAACTAGAGCTGACTGGTAAGCACACAGGTACACTAAAATATTCTCTCCCATCCTTTCTGATGCAGGAATATTTTTACTGCATTTTAAATTTTTTAGAAGAAACCAGCTGAGGATAGACTTTATCTTTGTTTGTCATTAAAGGACTAAACATAAGCCAGTATGCTCAGAATGCAGCAACAGAAAGAGAATCTTTGACTTGCCTAAGCACAAATAACAACATTGAAATTCATACGGTTATCCCACATCAGTTGCTTTCTTGATCTGCAAATGTATCATTTAAAAAAAAAATTGAAATGGATTATCTGTTCTCCATCACGCGGTTTGATAGATACAGAGCACAAGACAAATAACCCTGTGGGAAAGCAAAACCATCCACAGTTCAGGTAAAGGAGAAAGAAAACACCAGAAAAAACATCACAAATGTAGAAGTCTTTCCAGAAGACAGCGTTTATTATGTGCATGGTAATGTTCTGTGCAATCTGTTTTCATAATGTGATGAGTAACATTTAAAAAGACAGTATCCTTCTTCTCACCCTTAATCTGAGTTAGCTCTAACATACAGAGGAGGGGAAAAACCAAAATCTCCAACTTGCCTTGTATTATTATCTTGCTCAGTGCTATTACTTGCTCCATTTTTATCCCCCAGCCCCCAAGGTCCTCTGGCAATTATTCAGCCTTCATTCCCCCATGCTCCCAGGAAAAAAACCTTAGTATATAAAAACAAGTCATAGCACTACAATTCTGCAAAATAGAACATAAGTCTGGCCACTGGAGATATAGAAAATGACAAAATTTTTCCATAAACAGATACATTCATTCCTTAAATTGTCATGTTTTTTTTCATGCCTACCTTTGCCAATGTCATTGACCAGGCTCCTGACATAAAAGCCACCACCACATTCAACATCTGAAATGTTAATAGCGACATGGTAAATTGCCAGTGCAATGTGAAATCTACTTTACATAGAAACCATGCCCCCACATAAATGTAAAACTCACTAAGCAAACAACCCAGTGATAAAATATTTATAGGATGCAACATCAATTATTCATCCTGTAACATATGTGCGGATGAGATTGCTAAGCTAGACAGGAGGGAAAGCAAATACAATGGCAACTAAACTAACTCACTAGAAATTAAATACTTGCTGTGGTATGTTAACAAATGCTTCAGTCCTATTCATTTTAATGTTTCAGAAGGTTGTTTCATATTTCTAATGATGAAAACAAGTTATTTCAAGTATAGTTTAAACTGACCATCAATGCTTTTAAGATACTGCACATAGGCAGCTCCAATAACATTTTAAAATTCACCTTTCACTTTCCCTGCTTTCTCAGCCCTTCCCTTCCCCCTCTGCCAGTGATCAGCTGCTAGTCACCCAACCATGAAGTAAGGACTGAAGTAACACACCACTGAGTCCTGTCACTCATACCTGCTCATCACATAACATCTGGTCCATAAGAGGACTATGGCTGAGCTAGGTAGCTGATCAATGCAAGACATTATCTTGACCTCAGAGTAGCATTAAACATTTACTACAGTCTTTCTGATTTATTTATTAATGTGCTTCTTAATGCACTACCCAAGTTTCTTCATGTATGACAGAAGGAAGGCTAAGATCTTGCCTCCTCAACCAAGAAAAAGGACTGACAGTACCCTGTCTCTTGCTGCACGCTGGAAGAGATGCCAGCAGGCCTGGGCATCTGGGCAAAAAAACAGGCAAAGTGAAGCAAGCAGATCTGAGAAAGGAGGAGTGAGATGGAGGTTGTGAAATCATGGACAGATGCAAATAATCCCCTGACCAGCCTCTCAGAATTTTCCCTCACAGAAAGATTACATATAATCAGCTTAACTTAAAACCAAAATACGGTGCTTTTACTGCAAACTGAAAGTCTCTGCACGTGGGCTCACACCAAAATAAGTAGCTGAGGGAAACGAAACCCACTTTACTATCTTATTCCCATTCTGAGTATAAATAAGCACTAACAAGCTGGGAGCATCACTCTATGTAATAATCTTTGGCCTTTACCCAGCGTGAACAGTGGTGGCTGGAACTGTTGGAGAGAGAGGCTGTACACTCTTACTGGCCGAGCAGGCTTTGCTTCAACTGCTTGTCCTCTCTTCATCAGAGTTGATAGCCTTTCTCCATCCTTCTTCAAAGCAGAATAGCTGATCAGACAGAGCATGAAAATGTGTGTCATACGGTTGTAATAGAACAAGCTTCCCATCCTCCAGATCCTGTTAATATTGTACTACAGTAGCATACATTTGCTCTTCTAATCCTCTCCAAGTGCTCACAAAAAAAAAAAAAAAAAAAACCACTAGCAAGTGCTTCTGAAATCTTTTGGACACAGAATCATTTCATTTGCTAGCAGCTATATAAACTGGAAAACAAGAGATGGTCCTGTATTTATCTCTTGCTATACAGATTTAAAAGTGTTTCATCACTCAATTTGTAGTTTATGGAAAAAAAAGAAAGGGTTTCTATAAGGGGCACAACACTTGCAGCTGCCTCTAACATACTGTCTCTCAGAAGTCTGCAGGGTGTACTCT
The DNA here is from genome assembly GCA_034782735.1 of Sagittarius serpentarius. Lineage (NCBI taxonomy): Eukaryota > Metazoa > Chordata > Aves > Accipitriformes > Sagittariidae > Sagittarius > Sagittarius serpentarius. The sequence goes on along the minus strand of JAVKLA010000093.1, from coordinate 33,366,497 downwards.
GTTTCAGTGTTATGTTGAGCTGAGCACTGGGAGCTGCTCAGGCAACTCCTGTAATTCTGCCTTGCACATGTACTCATGTCACACCAGGCTCTTCCCTGAACAGCAATTGCCAAGATATGTAGCCTTGTTCTAGGGTGTTTAGCAGACCACTATAGAACAAAAACAAAAAAAAATTCACTGTTTACATGAAACTTTACCCAAAGCTCCAACTTTGGTCTTGACAGAAAGATAACCATAGAAAAATAAAAAAAGATCTTGCTCAAATTAGCAGAGGACAATTTGAAACAGGTCACATGAAGCAGAACACCTACTGAATTACTGACCTTACAGCACTCACATTGGAACCACAGTAACCGACCCATTGCAAATGCAAAGGAAAGCACGTTAGCTTAAATCACCATAAAAGCCATCTGTCACAAGCTAAACACTTGCACATTGCCAGCTACTATGGCTCACCTGACTAGAAGAAATTTGCTAAGCTACAGAAGCTCAGTCACTAATCACTCATTCATACTCTTAAGTTTTCTGAAAACTAATTCGAAGTCATTTAAGGCACTTCCACACAGATGTCAGCAAGCCTCCTCTTACCCCACAACCAAAATTAAAGAGTCAGAGCTTTGCTATCTAATTGGAAGACAGGATAGAAGCCACCAAGCCCCGCAAAGCTGTTTAAGACTGCTTTGCTACTTTACATTTATCATAAAAAAAACAGACTCCAGGTTGCCATTTGTGCTTGATGTTCAAATGTGCACAACCTGCAGTTGCAAACATTAAATACTAAGTGTGCCTTCCCTCTACTCTCTTGCCAAAATGTGTGACTTCTGTTGGCAAGTCCCAACAGCTGAACACAACTTCCAAGAGTGTCAGAATATTGTGGAACTTACAGTGGTGGAACCTGCATTATGTCCCCTGTGAACTTTTGCAGCACATTTTCAAGATCTCCTTTTGTTATCTGGTCTGTAGAAAGAAAACAGTAAGTATGTTAGCATTGATTATTCACATGGCACTAATGGCATCAATCACGTTCTGCAAACAGATACAAAGAATTCTCTCTTGTCTGAATTTAAATTGGGTGAAAAACACCACAGAAAGAGATAAAACCCAGAATGTAGGTAGGAGTGTGAATTATCACAAAAAGAGTGGAACAAACTGTCCAAGGTGATTAAGACAGTCTGGTTGCTTTCAGAAGGGCAGAAATCTCAATATATACAGTTTTCTTTTGCAATTTCTCTCTCTTGGGACTGCATATCCATTTTTCTTGGGAATTATGCAAAAAACTACAAAATTTGTCCTGATCTAATTTTTGTTAAATGACCAAAATGCTCATCTAACCTCGGCAACTTCTCTTCAAGAGTACCTAACTGCGGAGAAAAAAACCCCAGATTATTAGAGAACAAAAGCATTGTGTTTTTTTTTCTAGTGAAGAAAAAGACTGCATCTGGAACAACATATCAAACTTCCGTATCAAACAACTAACCTGCAAATGCGCACCAGGGTATTGTTATATATTAAGTAAGGCAATTTTACTGAAGTTGTCCTGTAACATAAAGATAGTTGCTTTAGGCAGTCTACTGTCTTTTAAGAGTACACATACAAATCTGTCCCACTTTTATTAGAAGACTATAACCTAAATAGCTGATTGCATTGGTCCTTTGAAATACTACTCAATAGAGATGACATTCATCCCTAATTTGTTTAGATCTGTAATCACAATGCATGTCACTGCAATTCTGTTGTCTAGGACTTGACTAGTCTTGTTTCTCCTCAGTTATATTCAATTAGTATCACCCTCCTAAGTCAACACCATCCTGGAACATAAACCAACCAAATTTATTTATTGAGCCTTCATTATGTTTTGGAACAGACCTTTACTTGCAAACCTTACAAAACAGGTGTACTTCATGCTGCAAGTAAAAAAGAAGAGGTTTCTTTCCACAGCAGCTTTGGAAGATGGCAATGTGGTACCTCACTTTTGCAAAGCACACTCTGCAGCCTCAAGAGCAGGTGCTGTCCCTATGCCCCGGCAGCTGTCTCAAGAAGTGTCATTAACAGCAAGGTTGCAAGGCACAAAAGTCAGTCAGGGATGCTGAGAGAGACCAATGTGCATCAGAATACAAGGCAGGAACAACAAAATCAATTGTATAGTAAGTCTGGATCTTCTTCTGAAGAGTTTCTTGCGTGGTTATTTCAATCTTCTGTTTGTATTACTCTAGTTTAGCAGCATATCACAACAAAACTACACAGCAGAAAGTTAGCATGACCCAGCTCAATGCCGGTGGTCCTGTCAGCCTTCTTGTGAACCCCAGGTTGCTTCAGGCTAGAATTTTGTATTTAAGATCTAAACCTAAGTGTCACTTGGGATTCTCTTTCAATTTTCACCCCATGAACTGAATTTGTGGCTAGGGCATTTAATGAGACACCTGAGTTCAGTTCCTGCTCTGATCTCATATTCCCCTGATAGAGAGGTTACATCTAGCCTCTGAGGAAATCGCTCATGCTACAGGCAAGCTCTGTCTCTGGAAAAAAGAAATTCCTCACTTGAGGAATGATGTATTAAGCCATTAACAAAGTTGTGTGGTGTGTTATCAAAGTAAATATTTACATGTGAGTTTGCTAAGATCTAGAATAAAACATATTTGTCTTCTGTGATACACTGTGACACAAGGTGGCTAGTATTACGTTCTGAAAACCTAAAAACATGCTTTTTTCCCCCCCCTCCCCCAGCATGCACTGCCTTTGTGTCAATGGACTATATTGGATTCTTGCCCCTTCCTAGAACACACAAGCTGGTGGAGTTCTCAGTCATAAAGGAATGCCCTATTAATCTGGTCCCAAGCAAACAGTTTCACTACGTGTAAACTGTGTATTTGTCCCAGGCATCAGACTGGACTTGTGGCTCTGCAGAGCACACAGCCCACACTGGGAACCAGCTCCTTCACCACCTTTAAGCTCCCACAGTCATTACATGTATGGCATAGGTGGGGGAGAACCATCTCCCTTTAGGCCCTAGGCCCACAGGTCTCCCTCACCTGACTGTGGGATTGGGTTTAGTAAGTTAACAGCTTGCCTGGTCAGCAAGTTTAGGGAAGCATTTGGACTCAAACCCCCATCAAGCATGAAATGCAAACACATGTGAAGGCTAATTAGCATCAACAGTCCCAAAACTTTCTCTCCCCATTTGACTTCCCTTCTCCACTCCCTCAAAGTAAAGGGTTGACAGATCTTTCTGCAGGACACATCTGTCACAAATCCTAATTACCCTTGCTACCCAGAGTTAGCCTACTCCTCCCAATATCCTCATCGCAAATACCAAATATCCTCATCTGTTATGTCGCAGAGCACAACCTTTTGCTAGACACTGGACTTAAACTGCAGCTCTTTGCTCTTTCAGGGAAGGGTGTGGCAGTTGCCACCCTGTCTCACAGTGATTTCAGTGAGGACTGTTGAGGTTTGGCCCATGGGATAATCGCATCCAGTCACCAGGAGTAACAACAGCCTTAGCTTAGAACAAAATGATTGTACCTGCTCTGCGAGTACACTATTTAGATTACATTCAGCACTGTTTCCTAATTTCCTCCTAAGCCCTTAGTGAGGTTATGATCTCTGCAGAGGCTATGCATCTTCCGATGGACTATTCCTTACAATTCCATCAGCATGCCAAAGCACCCAAAACGTCAGTTCTTCAATGCTTCTAAAGACATTGAAAATGAGCCTATTAGCTTCCAACATGAAAATTTTTTAAGAACAGTTGTGCTTCTGAACACTGGTGACTGTTGACTGATTTTCCTGCTATAATCATAAAGGAAGTTAATGAAAGTTACCAAACCAAAAGGTGCCAATTGTGCTACAACCTCAAGAAGCCTCCACTGAAGGGTGATACTGCCCTGCACTTGTTAGCAAACTACACCAAAACAGAACACATGAATTATCCATGACAGTCCAACAGAACTATAGCAGATGACCTTGACTCAATCTGGCCCAGCACAAATTATTTGCAAACAGACAAGCAAAATGCTGAAAGGACTACTTTTTAAAAATTATTCAGGTAGCTCTATTAAACATATATTTCAGCATAATCAGCAGAGACCTGCAGAAAATCCTCGTGAATTTTGTTCTCCATGTCTACAGTCTAGGAAGCAGCTGGGAAGAAGTGGGTTTCAGAATGCACATTCCTCTGCATAGTTACAAACATTAAAAAAAGGGCTAAAAACATTAATGTGCTCAAGAAAGTTTCAGAGGAATGCTGAACGCTACTCGCTTCCAAAGTCAGCATCTGATAGCCTGGGAGAAGTATGAAACCATAACTTAACTTCATGTGGAAATGCAAACTAGTTGTCTGATAAGAAGCAAACAAAAAACTATGAGAAGTTCAGGAAGGGTTAAATTCAAGGAGCTCTCTTCAGTACATCCTTTCATTGTGCCTAACTGTAATACACAACAGTTCGCTTTCTAAACTGCTGTCTAGGGACACTTTGAGGACTAAAATGTAACACTTTCTTATAGTTAATATAGCAGGCAACTTTCTGCAGGCACTTTCCTCTTGTGATCCAGTGGAATCATTCAAGAAGAGTTTTATATATCTTGCAAGCTGTTTTAGTGCCCTTTCTCTGCATTAAGGCCCAATTCTGGATGCTGCTGGCACTGCAGGATTTATATTCCCTAGCAGATGCTCTGCTTCTCCCAGGATCCTTGTAGGTGTCAAAGGAAAGCTGAAATTCTGCTCAAATATCTGGTTTGTCTGTTCTTGGAGTACCAATCAGGGTTAGGGATTAGGGATGGTGGGCCACCCAGAGAATCCTGCAGAAAACCAAGCTGCTTTGGACAAGACACTGGAAAAGATGAGAAATACGTGCTCTATTAGAAGAGGAGGAAGGAAGGAAATACAATATATGTAGGTAGCATGGAGGAAAAGAAGGACTATGCATGTTCTCTCTTTTTTCTTTCTGAAGAATTCAAATGACTGATTTGCATCAACATGGAAAGCAACTGAGACCAATTTCACAAGCATTTGTTTCAGCTCTCAGCTTCAGCAAAAGGAAATTTTGTCCAGCACCCAAAACTGCACTGCCCCAGCAATGCCAATACTGCTCTTCATGAGACCGCATGACGAACTGGATAATGCAACTGATCTCAGTTTAAAAAGATAAGCAACTCAAAAAAAGAGGGTATTTTTAACCCAAATCAGTTCCCCAAGTGCACAGTCTAACAGAAAGCTAAACTACCATAACCGAGGAGGTGGTGCAGAGGTGGGAACTACTACAACAAGAGCTGCCAGTGAAAGAAATGTGCATGAAAACAACACTCTAAATTCTGTCTGCAGTAAACAATATAAAATAAAAAAGAAAAACTAGTGTTTAAGAAAGAGATTTTTTTTTTAAATTAATTGACCATGGGAGCTGCATCTACTTAAAATAATATTTCACAGTTTATATGTGAGCAAGTATCTACAATGAATACTACTCAGCACAGCAGAACCACATTTCACTTTCTGAGAGGTATACATAAAAACCAAGAAAGTGTTCTCTCATGAAGTGTTGGCAGCTCTAACACCACGTGAATGCTGAGTCCTTCAGAAGCTTAGAGAGAGGCTTAGAACTTGATCCTGAAGCAGAAGCAAATGATCCAACATCTCTGAATAGCACTACCTAGTAAATAACACTATTTAGACTGATCCATCAAGTTAATGCGGACAAGAAACTCACACTTGCCTGCCCAATGCAAAAAGAAAAACTGCAAAAGAAACTAGGGGCGAGAGGTGGAATCCAGGCTACCTTTTTCATCATGCTATTAAAAAAAAGATAATTTACTTCACGTGCCTATTACCAGGAACCAAAAACAGTGTGGGACCTGTAGAGTTGCTAAGCAACCAGTTACCTTTTGGGTGTTTTTTCTTTTTTTTCCCCCAGGTTGTGAAAGAACTAATGGCAAATACATTTGGTGTGTCCCTGGTTAGTTCTTTGTTATTTCTAAGACATCCTGGGTATTGTGGAATGTCCACTCCAACGAAGCCACAGTGCCTAAACTCTTGCACTGTGCTCTGTGGGTAAGAAAAGTTCATTTAATAAAGTTGCTAGGACACAGACTGCAAGTAGGAGCAAGATTTGGTAGCTGAACATATCTAGAAAGTAGTTTATGCCATCCTCATTTTATCTTGAGCAGTCTGTAGGTAAAGGGGCGTCCTCAAGGGAAGATCTAAGTACTTTATTCCTCCACTGGCCTTTAAGGGTGTTACTAAAAGAGCACTTGTAGGACTATACACTGAAAGAGGAAAACTTTACTGGACACAGCACGTCATTTGTCAGCCTGTCAAAGTTTTAAAATGACACAGTCCTGCCCAGTTCTATTTTCTCCCTCCTACTCTAATGCCTGGTTTGTTTTTTTCCCCAGCAGAAATGAACGCTTGCAGTGGACGTAATTGCATGAAGCTGGTCTGAATTATATGAGCACTCAAGTTGAAGATTAAATAATCTTAGTTTGATTTCACATTTAAACTTAATTCACAAAGTCCCAAACATCTCTTCTGCTTTTCTATGATAGAGACCATTTATGCCTTCAAATTACATCAAGTATATAGATACATTTATGCTTACCGTAAGGTTTTTCTTCAGTTACTTTTCCTGTAGCATCTAACGTATCAGTAGCTTTGCCCAGTAGTCCAATAGCAGTGTACTTCTGGGAAGGAAAAAGAGAGATTATCGAGTCAGGTCTTCAAGGTTGTTTCTTTTTTTCTTCTTCTTTTTTTTTTTTTCCTCTCCATAAAAACTGCAACCACCAAGTATTTCAAATCAGGACAGGGAGAATACTATCTGAACAGTCAATCCAGCAACTTTGGGTAAGAAAAAGTAAAGATGAAAAGACATGGAGCTAAACAAAAAGTAAATCCTGCATTACATGTGCCTATGATTTCAGTTTTAGAAACCCAAGGAAGAAGCAACATGGAATCTAATTTTTACTACAAATACATCAATACCATAAAGAAAATAATAGGTTGGTAAAATCAAAGTCCAGGTGGGGTGTCATATGTCACTGTTGAAGCAAGGCACATAGAATACCTTTCACACACGATTTTTCTATTCCTTCACAATTTAAAGAAACCAAACAAACAAATGAAAAAAAAAAAACAAACCAAAACAAAAAAACCACAAAGACCTTTACTTGTGAAAGCAAAACATCCAATTCCAAGACAAACCATTACAACAGTTCTGCCATGAAATGCAATGATATACAATAGCCTAAACCTGGAGTTCTGAACACCTGGAATTTGGTAAGGACCTTGTGACCAGCACAAGGAGAGCAAGGCCACTGAGTGACATCTCCACGCGTCATGGGTTCTCCAGATACTTCTGTTTCAGGGTTTTTCAGGGTTCTTCTCTAAAGAATTCTTCAGTGCACGTGTTTGTAGCTTGCAAGAAGGAATTAACCTGTTCCCAGGCCAGTAGCTCTCGTCCTTATTGCATTTCACCTGATGTCCTTCTTTTTCATGTTTTCACCCGAAGTACTGCCAGGCTGTGGGAATATGGCGGAACCTGCTGAAGCTAACAGAAGGCTTCCCATGAACCAGCTGCCCCATGACTTTTCACAAGGCTGCCAACACATGAAGACTCACTCTGTAAAATAAGTGTGGGTCAAGTTTGGAAATACCTTCAGGTATTAAAATCTGTGGTTTGATCCACTGCCTATCCCATTCCATTACCTTTCCCTCAGCCCTGTGCTAAGTCCAGGGGCCTTCAAAGCAAAGCATTTACATAGTCTGGGAGAGAAAAACCAAGGTGTTCCACACACCTAACTCCCAGTATGGTTTCAAGGAACTTACTCCCAACCGAGCTAACACAAATTTGAACCAAGTCATGAAAGGATTTATCTTCCAGAAGTTGGTTGACCAAATTCTACTGGAACACATCCAAACCAGCATAAGCACTAACATTTTACTCTTTGATGCAATGCATCCTTTTCCACGTACTTCCAAAGTACAAACAAGCTCAAGTAATAATAGAGTAGACATATAAATCACACCTACAAAATAGGACTACTAAGACATGCCTTGATTTTGCTCCATGGGACAACCTGCCACTTCAATGTATTCCTTCAAGCAACTGCCACGAAATGGAAGCAGCAGGAAGTCAGACAAAAAGCAGTGGAGTGCAGACTTTAATATAAAAATAACTGTATTCTTTGCTTACCACATTAAGGCTAGTTTTTTCCTAAATACTGCAGATGTCTGAATCCCCTGATAACTCTGCAAAATGAGGCATTTTAAGATCAAATTCTTGGAGTTTACATACTTTTGGAACGAATGGAAAAGAAATTAAAGGAAGAATGTATGAAGGCTGCTCCACAACAAATATTTAAATGAACTCTAAAGTGTATTATCCGCTTTTAGGACCATAAAATTGCCTGCTTTCCAAGACATTTAATGATCTAGCTCTTAACAATTTAATAGCACAGCTAGAAAGAGACAATGTTCAGCAACCATTAAAAACATGTGAGCAGATCTTCATAGTTCTAGCACGATGAATGATCTTAGCAGTTCAGTAAAACTCTAAACCTTAAAGTTTGAAACCTCACACACCGTCTTCAGATGTTTCCAAATTAAAGTACTGATACTACTTCAGTTTGAATGACTTTCTTCCTGTTAATTCTGGTTTTGGCTATCTTGCTTCAGGCTGTTACAATAGCATGTTATATCTGACCTACCAGCAACAGAGATAATATCATCTGTTTCTATGTTAACACAAACTGTACGAACAATACCATCCAAATCTCAACACTTGACTTCCCCTTTAATTTCTGCAAAAAGCCATCCAATTTGTAAAAAGAGCATCCTTAAAAATCAGTCACAAATCCCCATTCCTTCCAGGAGCCTTTAAAGAGTCACAAAAGACTCAAGCCAGCAATGCAATAATCCACAAAGAAGGCTATAACAGGTCAGGAAATTAAGAATTACAGTTGGTTTATGATCAGTCTCTGGAGCGTCCTTGGGTATCTACAATTATATATCATAATTCTCACTAGCCACTTAATAGCATTTACTTCCCCTTTGTTAGTGTGCAGGACCTGGAGCTTGTAGACGATAACATGAAAATCCAGACTTAATCTATTGTTCCTCTTATTTTGTGTCAAAATTCAGCATTAACTCTCTTTAGACTCTAACTCACACTGCCCTCAGAAGCACCCAATGGATTCTGAGTAATTTAATAAGTCTTTGGTGACCTTTTCTCACCTAGGTTGGCAATCATTTATTTCTTCCAGTTTTATAAATTACATCTAGGGGCACTCTTCCTGTACTCTCAAATTACAAATCACTGCAGGAACACAGGCAGCAAGTGCTCACAACCACGCTGCCTTCAACCCGCTCAACCTGAAATGAAAAAAGCAAGGTAGTAGGTGTTGCAGGCAGTGGAAAAGCCTAGCAAGTGCAGACTGTGACAGGAAATGTCCCTTTATTGGCAGCTCGTCTGAGAACACTCTGTCAATCAATAGCCCCTGCGTCCTTGCCCACTACTCATCTCAAGAGACCAGGACCCAAACCATTTAAAGACGAAAAGCAGCACCTCAGCTTCCCTACGGGATTCCACAACACCCGAGTGTAGGGCATTAAAAGCTAAGATCAAGCATTCCCAGTCACAGTACAAGCACTGCGGCATCGTGCATCAGTTCCAACTTCTAATGGTGGTCTGCATTGTCCCAAAGCAGAACCTCACAATTGTAGAACAGTGTAACAACCCCGAGGGCGTACAGACCTTCCCAAAACTATCCTGTATTAAGGAATGGCTACATCTCTTAGCTGTCTAGAAAACCATTTTCTTGACATTACAGCAACTGAAACAAAAGGGAGCAAAGTGATCAGAAGCCCTCAAGTATAAGCAACTCTTTCATTCACACCAGTGAGGAGACAGCCTTAAAAAGGTACTTTACAGTGACAAACCACTGCAGTCTGTCAATGATAATGCGAAAATTCTGTCACACACACTGGGAGATGTGGTGGATGCAACCTCAACAAGACCAGAAAAACAATGAAGTGCTTTGGTAGTCATACATTTGCTACCATACCCATGACAGAAAGAAACACGCCATAAAAGCCAGGACTGAAGAAAGAAGAGCATTACAGGAATCCTAAGAAACAAATCACAAACCCTCTAATAAATCTGACATATCTTGGGAAGAGGAATTTTGTTTTAGAGTCACAACCACAGGGCATAGTCAAAATTCTCACAAATAATAAACCATATGATATTTACAATAATGTTTCAGTAAGAGAATAGCTATCACTTGGCTTTTTTATTTCACATCCAATTTCAGAGAAATCCTTATACTAACACAGAAAAGGAAAGTATATCCATAGAAAGAGAGAGAAAAAGGCAAGACTTTATCAGTATACATGTTTAACTGTGAAAGGGGGAAGAGGAGAAGAAGGAAGAAGAATCCCCTCCCGTTCATTAGAGGGGCTGTACAACCAGCATAGCTATTAGCTGCACAAGCCAGCTGGGGGGGCTCCTGGAGACTGAAGGCCCTGGGCTGACTGCCAGGCATGTCTGCCCCACTTATCAGTGCAAATGCCAGACAGACCATGGAAAGGAGCTTCTCAGTTTTAACTGCTAATATATCAAAGTTTTATTTGGAAAGAAGCCAGAGACTTGAAATCTCAAATTATAACATGTTTTAAAAGCTTTTTCAAACATGGAGAAGCAACACTTTCGAAGAGCTAGACAGAAACACAAGTAATTATGAAATAAGGTCACTAGTAGCTGTCAGGAAAATTTTAAGATGGCTCCCACTGCAAGAATTTCCCAGGCAAGCAAGCTCTCTGGAAGAGGCAGTTCATAAGAGTTCATCCAAGGATGACCCATTTTCTAATCACAGCAGCAACTGAACACAGAAGTGTAAAAGGAAAATAAATAAATAAAGGCTACAGTCCCCTGTACAAGAGACTGAAAGCTGGGAAAGAGAAGCCATATTCAATAGAAACAGAAAGTCAATTTATGTAAACTGATGTCTGCATAAGGCTGACAAGTTTGAGGGAACATAAAACAAAAACAAAAAACAAAAAAAAAAACAAAAAACAAGCTCTCTAGAGAACCTGAAGGAAATGACAGCAAGTACACAGCAGGTAAGCACTGATCAGAATTAGAGCTCCTGTGCCAAACCCATTCTGTCTGCACGCTTGGTGCAAGCACTTACATTTTTGTAGACTTACACCACTGAGATAGTGAAGAGGCCTCAAACTCTCAGTTTTACAGTGACATTCAGTTTGTGTGTAATGATTTCTAAAGCACAACTAAGGTGTTCTGGATTTAATGTTTACATAACTTATATTTGTTGTTTGTACAAGATTAGCAGCTACCAGTGGTTTCCAGTATGGTAATCATCCACCAAACCAGAGGAGTACGAGGTAGACAAGTAAGCTTGAAAAAAAAGAGGGCTGCCATAGTTTCAATTATTTTCCAAAACAAAGCACTCTCACTAAGCAGATTCCAATATACTAAAAGCACAGAGCCCTAATCTCTTAAAAGCAGGTTGCACAGAGGCAAAATAAAGACTGCAGGATGAGGGAGGAGTTCCATATTTGTCAATAGAGCAAATTTAAAATTATCCAACACCAAACATGTCCTCTTAACGTACACAAACATTACAACTTCTCTTCTCTACCATTCATTTTTTTCTGCTAAAAGAAAAAGCTGACTTTGTGCTAAGCCTGCACTAAATTTTACTTACTGCTAGATGCTGTAATTGTACTGTCATTGCTGAAGAACTATCTGATCTTTACTCTTGGACTAACGGGATTTTCTGACCTCTTACGTCAGCTTATTTTAAAAGTTCAAACATGTGGGACGACTCGATTTTCAATATGAAGGACTAGAACCACCTGTAATAGGGGAACCCACAGAAGATACTTTACCTGGAGTTCAGAGAAGCTTTAAGGTGGTAGCTACAAATCACAGCAAGTTTAAATTTTGGTGTTAGAGGGAGGGCGGGAAAGGGGGCAGGAGGGGGAACAATCGCAACAGTAACAGAACACTAGGTCACCCAAGATAGCACCATGGCCATATGTCACTTATAAACACAATACAGGCTCACAGCATCCAAGAGGGGGATGTAGGCTAATGTGCAAAAGTGGCTGCTTGTAACCCACAGTCTCTTTATGCAAACCTTTCTGACACTTGCTCTCTGTGGAAACTATCACACTTCCAAAAATGTCTCAGGTTGGCTCTTAAATTTCATCTTCAGCTTCAATACCTGTTCTTGACCTATCTCCTCATTCTGTCTTCTAGCACCTACACCACAGATTATACAAAATAAACAAATACAACCTTCAGCTTCTATCTGAGAAACAGAGTTTTGAGGAAACTCATAATTCTCTGCCCAGAAATGTAAGACAGTCCTTCCAGGGGGGTAAGACTTCATAGGTACATACAAATTCACAGATAAAATTGAATGCATGAAAGCCTTTAGGTGAATTCAAAGACACTGCTGAGGCCAAGATGCAGTAAATTCTAGAAGGCAGTGCTAACAGCATCTCCAAATTACCAGAAAGGAACACTGCAGAATGGCTAGTTTAAATCTGTTAACATCTTTTTTTTCTTCTTTATTCAGAAAGAGAAAAAGCCTTGCCATCTTGAATTTTTTTTAATTAATGCAAGAACCGTACATGTAGCACACATATACATAATTACAGAAAAGTCAAGAGGAAACAAGGTGACACTGACCTTGTGAATGGAAAAACAGAAAAATCACACTAGAGCATGCTCTTAAAATATTCTGCATTTTTGGAGGAAAGAGCTTCTGCAGCAAAATAGGCTCAGTCTCCTCAAGATTTTCAACAGTTTAAAAAAGTGTGAATATTAATAGAGCATAAAGCTGAGCTATTAATAGATTAGGCCTCTGGAGTGATCATAAAAGAGACTCGAGCAATATACAGCACGTTAAGCCAGCTTACTAACAGTATCACTGCAGGAAAGTATATCCTTACTATTTCACAGCTGCTTCTTCTACAACTTTGTTTTGGGAATACTGGGCAGGGCAGGAAAGCATAGCTATTCAAATCAGCCTCTTTTTACGATTTGTTAAGAAAAAAAGCAGCTTAAAAAAAAGGTATCGTATTTTGCAGTAATTGCAGGTGATTAAAGATGCCGACAGCGTGTAACACGTAAGGGTCACATTTAAGACCGTTTTATCCAGCTAACGCTTTAGCCCTTCCCAATTCCTGCATCCTCCGCTGTGCAGGCTTAACATTCTCTCAGTGCATAACATTCTCTCAGTGCATCTTGTTTCATTCAGACACCACTTCAAGTTTTGATAACACCTTCTACACATTCTCAAAACACATCAAAACCAACATAATTCATGCATTTTCCCAGCCTTTCTTTTATATAAGGATTTTCCTTGTGACAAAATACGGAAGACGACCATACTTTCATAAACTGACATTGATATCTAGTTAATATCTTGAGGTATTCAGGGAACAAGGAATTTGTTGTCAGTAATGTAAAATAATACACACAGGATAGAAACCAATCCCAAGTTTGCATAAACAATAACGGGTCTCTGAACCAACCTCCTCTGCTCTGGAGAGAGGTCATGGAATTACAATAGAAAGTTCCGGTTCTGCAAAACCTTCTCAGGTGTCACTAGTGGTGGGAAAAAAGTAAACTATTATAGCAGTACTTGGATATAGCTGTTACAGACTACAGACATAAGTAGGACAAGTTTTATTAATAGACAAGACATCTTTGCACTGTTTTGTGCAAACATACAAAGAAATATTCCTTGAACGTTTGCACAATACCATAACAAATACCATGTAACAGAAATGTCAAGACTTCTCTGCCCTATAACTATATTTCAGGAATGTAATAAACTTCATTTAACGTACAAAATGGTAACTAAATGGGTGAAATTAAGCAACCACTACATGTCAGGAAGAATTCACCTAGCTAGTCTACAAGGGCTGAAACACATCCATCTGCCCACGGTTAACAACTCTCATAAAACAATCACTCCATCTCTGATCTGCCAGTCCTGTTCCTCAAGGGAAACCTATAGAACACCTTTCAAAATAAGCTGGGGAACTAAAATTCATAACTCCACTGGGTTCAGAAAAAAACCATGGGCTCAATAGAGATACCGGATTTATGGCACACTATAATGTTACCTCACGCTAACCCCTTCACATGCCACAATGTATAATCTACCAGACTCTTTGTTTCCCCTAGGAGATAACCTTATCATCTCTTTCTTTCCTCTCCTACCTCCCTTGTAAGGAAACAATAATTTCTTTGGGCTTGAACAGAGGCAAAGTAATGACATTCGGTGTAGCTACAATCCATTTTGCTTAAACGAGCAGGTCACATACTGCACTTTTTTGTTACGTCTCCCATCTCAATACACAAAGAAACTCAGTCAGACCCTTGGTTATTGTGGATGGGATGCCATAAACAAAGAGGTGTGAGAATGTAAAAGGGCATGAACCACAGAGTGAAAAATGAGGTGTTGCAGATGAAAAATATCCTAGGGAAAGAGCTACAGAGCAAACAAACCAGATTTACTTGGATTCCTCCAAGACAAATATAGACAGTTGGATATGATAATACTGCAATTCAGAAGCAAAAGCCCAACTAAAACCACAGATGAACACAAGCAAGATGGGATCTGAAGAATCATCAAGCAAGCAGTCCCCCTTGCCTTGTGACTTGAAGCTTGGCTGATCAGTTGTGAACAAAACCTTGCTACCCCACACAGGAGATAAATTGTTTTCTTACTCTATTAAAGCAGGTAATAAAATGTAGCCCATCTGTGCGGAACAGTCTTGGGGTCTTACTTATAATTGCTTGCCCACACAGAATTGTTGGTATACCACACTCACAAGCATTAACTACTTTTTCCTTCAGAAATGGTCTGAAAGATACCTGCTTCACTAAATTCTAAACAAACCTGAAATACACTCAGTTTTAAAGTCCATGGCTTCTATTTTAGATCTGAGAAAGGGCTTGCATATCTAAACACCTAGTTTTCTGTACTATACCTATTAGTCTAATAAAAAGTATTACTACTACCCACATCTTGCCCTTCCAAAGAATGTTGAAAATATCAGAATATAAAAAAGAAAACAGAACATATCACTATGCACTGTATGAATAAGTAGGTTTGGTTTTACCAGCTCCAAAATTAAGCAAGATGAAGCAAAAAGCTCTGCTGGTAATACTGTAGAGGAATTCTTAAGATTAAAAGCCAGAGCACAAACCACCAAGAGGATCCTTCAGAAGGAAAGAACTCAATTTTCTTGCAATCGTAACTCAAATATATGAACTGGAGCACAAACTGCTTTTGAAATAGATTTAAAAAAATAACACCACACAGCGAGGCTCTTTAAAAAGAAAATTAGGATTTCCAAAGAAATAGCACTTACACCATCATGGTGTGCATGTTAATGTGCAAACACACAAATGCTGGCAGAATAATAGAAGTCTCAGAGATGCCGAGTTCTTATAAGCCTCCTGAAAACAGACAGAGAGAGGAAATAAATCTATTGCAGCTTCCACTAAGAAAAAGGCTCCAGAGGGACCCCCACTGTATTACTGGATACCAAAGAGTCCACATGGAGCTTTGGTATGTAACGAGCTGTAAACAAACGAAGTCACAAGAAAAGGCTTCATTAGTTCTGCTCCTTATAGAACTACTAGATGTGCTTTTTAATGCATTATTAATTTATTGAACTCATTGCAAAAGATGGAAGCTAAGGACTTAATTAAAAAAAAATGAATTAATGGAGAAAGCTAGCAACCTTTATGTTTGAGAAGTTAAGGGATACAAATTAAAGCCTAATTTTTAGGACAGTGAGATAATCACAGGAGGTAAAGAAACAACCTTCTTCATGGACACTTTGTTCCGCAGCATCTGGTGCCAACCCTCTAGAGAAACAATTTTGCAATATACAAACTCTAATCCCAGAATCACACTGCAAGAAGTAACTTACATGTCTCCCAGAAATTCTCTTACATGATTTGAATGAATTCCTACTCAGGCAAGCCCTCTCTCATAGGATACAAGTGTGACTGGCAAGTTTTGAGACCTAATCACTGAACTAGCACTCATTTTCCATCCAGGATTTATAAGAACTCAAATTTTAACAATTATAATAAATTGAAGTTGCCACATACCAGGTCACTGATGTATCATCATTCTGCCCATAATCTCTATTACTCTTTCTAGTCCTCGTGATTATCTGGAGTTTGGGTTTTACTCTATCCAGTGATTTTATTTTTTTTTGGATAGTGTTTCATTCTGGAGAAGCCACAACTTTTGAGATTAAATTTTCTATTTTAACTAGTCCCTGCCCAAGCTTGTGCAATCAGTGCAAAGTACTCAGGCAATTCCCCTCACATCACTGAGCACTTGGGGTTTCACACTGTAGGTGGACCATGACAAGAAGTTGCATCCTCAGATAAAACCAACATGCCCATGCTTTCTGCTCATCGAGAGGCAGTGATTTCAAGCACAGTTTGATGGATGGCCAAGTTCTGGCTTCATTCACACTAGTATGACTCAAATTCTCTTAGGGTGAACCCAGATGTTATCTCACTGAAAAATATGCAAATTAAGACAGAACTGAAGTCTGAAAATTGCAATTATCCTGTTTTATCCCACCTAAAAATACAGGCTGTGTGTGTTGGAAGACATGTCCTCCCAACGGAAAGTATTAGAATAATGAAGAATTTCATTGCTTATTGCTCTTCCTTTTTTTCTTCTCTGACGAGTCCCTGACCATATCCCTCATTGCTTCTATGTAAAAGCACATTCTGGTAGATGAGAGGTTTTAAAACAGGATTACTGCTTTGGAAACTGTGCTGTTAGCCAGCATTTTCTAACCCATTTCCCCCCCCCAAATCCCTTCTATATTGTGTTTGAGACAGACTAGTCACCCGTAAGACTGAGTTGTTCAGAAACAATTTACCATAATAAAAATTGGTCCATACCCATCATATTCATTTTACACGTGAAGCAGCAAATATTTTCTCATTCTACTATCTTTATTTTGCAAACATGATAAAACAATTTCTCTCAAAACGATGCAATGCAAAAAGTCCAAGCAAGACCAAATCCAAGTCCCAGAATGCAAGAAGAAAAAGTGATTCTCCTATGGAACACATATTAAATGCTCAGTATTTAAATTCCAGATCCAAGAGGATTCAGCTTCTCCCCCTCACTTGGAATGTTTGAAACAAAATAAAGCAAACAAACAAAATAAAGCAAGCAAACAAACAAAACCTAAGCCAGCTTGCATGTATTTTTATTTCTGGATAAATATTAAGAATTCAAAGAGAAATCTGGAACACTAAGTAGGTATTGCTCTTGGCTGTACATTTCTATTTGTGTTAATTCATAAGGAGGTCAAACTAATGGATAACTAGATTTACACTGAAAGAGTAACACTCCTTGTATAATGTGTATGAGTTGCAAATCAAGTGATAATGTTCAGAGCTGCCACACAGAGTCAGGAAAGTTTCACACAATGTTTGGGAAAAAAATCAGAAGTAGTTCAATTTCTGGCAGAGCCACCATATGTAGTTTACTGCAGAAACATACGTTTTGGCCACTCAGCATAGCTCTGCTGCCAACAACAATAGACTGAACTATTCCTTTACAAAATACATTCCTATAACCTGTCCTGGGTTCGGGTGGGATAGAGTTAATTTTCACAAGAAGCTGGGAGGGGGCACAGCCAGGACAGCTGACCAAACTAGCCAAGGGGCTGGCCATATGATGTCATGCTCAGTATATAACTGGGGGAGCTGGCTGGGGGTAGGAGGGATAGCAGCTTGGGAACAGGCTGAGCACCGGGTTCCCAGTGGTGAGCAATTCCATTGCTCATCAGTCACTTTATACATCCTTTTGTTAGTATCATTATTACTTCTTCTCTCCCTGTGCTGTCCTATTAAACTGTCCTTATGTCAGCCCAGGAGGTTTTACCTTTTTTTCTGATTCTCCTCCCCATCCCACCAGGTGGGGGAGGAGTGAGCGAGCAGCTGTGGGGTGCTTAGTTGCTGGCTGGGCTTAAACCACAACATAACCAAACAGTAAATCCTAATCAGACAGGCTCAGACAGTTCACCTGAATCTTTCTAGTAATAAAAGGAACAAAAGAAAAACTTCAACAAACACGTCAGCATCCACAATGGTAAAAAAAGATGAAATAAGAGTATAAACTCCTAGCACATGGCATGGGATGCAAAAAGATACTCAAACCTATTTAGACAGCCACAGATTTAACTGTATCAGATCTTTCGCTACATCATGAGCCATTCTGTCAGTGTGGTCAAAAAAAACAAATAGGCACATACCTTTGGGAGGTCCTTCAACTTCTGTAAGCCTCTCAAATTATTGTGTGCCTAATTTATTGAAGTAGAAATAGAAAACAGGAAAGCAGAGACAAGACAAGCTCTAAATGAAGGCTCATGACTGCCATGCCACCTGATACGGATGTTACCTACCTCACACTCTCCACCATATCAGAACACACAAACAGTTGCAGTGGAAGAGCTTATCTTCTGTAAGGATGTAACTTTCCTTGCCTCATTGAATCAAGTGCCCACAGCCTACACCAATCTAAGGACAGGTGAGAGCTGATGGATGTAGCTGGGGTAGCTTACCAGACTGCCCCCATTGCCTGTTTCTCCTCTGTGTTCCCCTCCCTTGCCCCTCAGCAGCAGCTATAAGCCTTCTTGAGCTATCTGTGGACAACATTTGTCTAGATAATACTCCTACTGGCTACAGGACTTCACAGTGAAGTCTGCATTCTCTTCTGCCAAAAAGGTTGAAAGTACTTCACCCATCACAGCTGTTCCCACTCTGAACATCAGCTTAAGAGATACTTAAATTGCTTTACATATTTTTAAATCAACAATTTTCACACATTTAGCTACGATGACTTAATTTAGCTGAAGTATCTCAATGCCTTTTTTTAACTTAAAAGTTCTTCAAAGGACGTCAGGTGGTAACTGCTTACGACTGCACTGTAAATCCAACTCCAGCTGCTTACTGCAGGTTTCGAAACACAGATGCCTCTGAAATCTGGTCCTATAAACCAAATGCAAACCTATTACAGTCAGTGCAGAGACTGATACCGACTACAGCAAGTTTTGGATCAGACCCTACAGCTACATCCTGTTATCCTGGTTGTATTCTCTTCTGCCAAATTATTTGCCTTTGAGTTGAACTGAAGATTGTTAATCAAATTCTACCTCAAGCTATCAGTTCAGCACCTGTAAAGAGCTTAAGTGTTCAAACCAGAAGAGAATGGGAAAAACAGCAGAATAAAACGCATTAGAAAGGCTATCAATTTGCTGAGCCCACTATTGACTTTCCCAGAGTATAAGATGAAATTTGGAGCACTTACTTGATTTCTGCATCTGTCATTCTTACCCAAATTTCTCATTTAAAAATAATGGCTAAACCCACAGGATTTTACTTGCAAAGAAGGAATCAACATGGTAGATTACTCTTGGGAGTACCTGCACTTCTTTATGTATGTAACACCTACAATCTGGAGTGCATTCACCAAAGACATAGAACAACTAATCAAAAGCAGCAATGAACAAGATTGCTATCAGTCAAGGCTCCAGTCTGGATTATCTCATGCAGCCACACGGCTTTTGTTACCTTTGGCTTCTTATATGTGCCTATCCATGTATTTGTAGAGCACCCATCTACAGGAGCTGCGATCTGGAACAATAGCTACTATCACAAAAAAAAACAAAAACTCTTAATTCCAAAAGGTGCCTCTTAAGGCCTCATGGTATTTAAGGAGAAAGAAAAGAAACAAAGACCATCTGTTACTGCAAGCTAAATAACAATTATGTTATCTACACATAAGGAAAATGATCAAAAACTGAACCGTCATACACAATTACAGCCTGAAAACATCATTTACAGTGCCATCTTCATTACAGTTTTTGACCCTTTTTCTTTTTTTTTTGAAAAGATTAAATAGTATAGAAATCTTCCTGTGAAATAGGAATTTGGTATTTATTAACATTTTGCAGAAAAATCAAGACAAACAAAGATTTTAAAATAACCATTCTGGACGTAAAAGTCTTAATATCAAATTTCTGACCAAATACAAAAAGGAACAGAAGTACACATTTAAACTAAATACACAGGATGGTTGAGATATTCGTCTGTTGATGCAGCTTTTCACTGGAAGAAAAAAAAAAACCAAACAAATAAAAAAAACACACTAATACAAGTCATTTAGCATTCCTTACCTTGGAACCTGCCAACATAGTTCTCAGCATTTTTGTTCCTTTTCCAATACCAACCACTGCAAAGACAG
This sequence comes from Sagittarius serpentarius, assembly GCA_034782735.1. NCBI lineage: Eukaryota > Metazoa > Chordata > Aves > Accipitriformes > Sagittariidae > Sagittarius > Sagittarius serpentarius. The sequence goes on along the minus strand of JAVKLA010000093.1, from coordinate 33,346,172 downwards.
AACAAGAAATGCCACTTCAAAACCAGCTCTGCAGTTCCCTTAGTCAACACCATTCACTACTAAATATTATGCTTAGTCAGAAACACAGCCTTTCATGCCCTGTTAGCGTATAGAGAGTCAACACTTATGAGAAAGTATCTCTGATGTTCAAACATCATGGGACTAGTGAAAGGAAAAAAGTCTAAAGCAGAAGATAAAGAAGCTTCACTTATTGTTAAAATGCTTTAATTCAACCCCTAGATTTATTTATCTTTTAATCACCAAAAAAATAGATAATGCAATTAACACCGTCTCTGGTTTGATGAAGGCAATGGTTCACTAATAATGAATCTAGCCTTCACTGTAACTAAATAGCCCTTTTAAAGACTGATAGTGACCAAGAGTAATACAGCCAAGATAGCATAATGAAATTGTTTATCAGGGTTACAGCAAGAAAATAAAATAATCAAAAGGTCCAACTGCCTCTGTCAAAAATCTTTTATAATCAAACCTTCCTATTACTGTGCATGTGCAGACTACCGTCTTTTCCATGTTAAAGCAGTATTCTGCAAAACAGCAATCAGTCAGTTTTTCAGAAAAGAGTCAGACAGAAAGAGTTCTATTTTATATTTTACTGTAAAGCTTTTTACAACAAGGTTCTTTCCTTGAATATGTTCTCCTATTGATTTTCTCTACATACAGCAATCCAAAGAAACAACAGAAATTCTAGAAGGAAATTAGTTTTGTGTACAACTCATGGAATACGTAACAGCTTATGTCCTTGATTTTAATAAAACTACAGTAGTTATGGGAGCTTGCAGGAAATCAGCTTTGTGCTAACCAGGAGCCAGTACCAAAAGCATCTAACTGACAATGAACTACTTTTTTTTTTTTTTTAAACAAATACTTGTGCTCTAATGCTTCTCAATCTTTACACTCTGAGACTCATTAGATTACTTCTTACTCTCGATTACTTCTCCTCTTGTTCCTGAGGGTTTTTAGTCACAGATGCCCTTGTGCTTGTGCTTTTGTGTACCTTTGGTTCAGCCTGTTCCTGTCATATTTGCCAGATAGGAAAGAGCTGCAACAAGGCTGAGAAAAGGAGATAAGCGCACAGATAAAACTTTATAACCAAGCACTTTTCTTGCAACGTGATGACATCACTGACACTTCAACATAACTGCTGAGCTGAAATTTGCTGAAGAGTGTCAAGAGATTCAATAATTTTAAAAAGACATTGAATGCTTCTGTGAACAAGACACTAACAATTTTCCCCATTAATCATCAGCTTGTGTAGCACATGTATTACTGAAAGGCCACATAAACTAAACTTGCCAGACTATACAGAGCATAACAAGGTTTAACTGAATTTTTAATTTTGATACTTTTTCATCTTTTCTTCTATTATGGAAGCATAATTCATAATTGCCATACAGAAACAAGCCAAATATTTACAATTCCCATTGTACAGCAAAAACACTAAACTGGAACCACAGCCCTAGACTGATATTAAAAGAAGATATTCACTAAGACTTGACCTACAGTTCCTTGCTTCTTCTATCTGAAAGATGAGACCTAACGTTGAGAAGTCGAGTCCTAGCTCCCACCGCCTTCCAAATGCAATGGAAGCCACCCATGGGAACAGATAAAAGATTTTCCCTCTCAGACAGCTGTTGCTCCAGGCTCCTACCAATGCAGGGCCAGCACATGCCACCTGGTCTCTAAGCTGCCTTTCACTTACATACCATAGATCACCAACCTGTGTCTCCAAAGTCCTTCCTCATCTACTTTTGCTGTCAGTAGGAAAAGAAATATAAAAGTATATTTTCTGATGAAAAGTACCACCCAGTTATTTGCAGTACACTCAGCACACTAAGCAAGACTCTGTATCAATTAATTCCCATGAACAAAGTTATAGATATGCAGTATGTAAAATCTGGGAAAGAGCAGTATAGATCAAGAAAGGTTAGAGGTTTTGAGAAAATAAATACTTCTATTATGCTACTGTCCACAAGGAAAGAAAGCTTTCTGCCCCACCACCCTATCCCAAAAAGCAGCACACATTTTCTGAATAACTTGTTTTGGTCGTGTCCTGCCCTCTCTCCTCATTATCTTACCCAAACCCACAAGAATTCTGGGCTCATTCCCTTTCCCACTCCTTTCCAGTTTTGTCCTTTCCCATCTAGCTACCATTGATTTTTCTCTGGGTGTTTTGCATGCCAGTGGAATGAAAGATCCTGTGCCTTTTCTTCATTGATCCATAGCATATTAAGGTGACGCACTTCTCTCTCTTTACCAAGCACATCAAGCCCAAGTACTTTTTGTCATGCCACAGGAGCAGGCTTTGGAGACTGCTGGATATCAGAGAACAGCAGGAGAAGCAATTAAGAAGCACGAGTGATTTTTGTTTTCCTATGGATCAATGCTGTTGACTTCCCACAATGAGCAGTAGCATGCTCAAAGGGAACGTCTCTGTAAAACGAAAACGTCCACTTCTTCAATACACACAGTATTCTCCAGTGAGTAGCCACACAGTACAGGAAACTGCAACAAAATGAGCTTACTTCTAGCCCAAGAACGTTACATTTTGCAATGTTCACAGATAACAATTACCAGCCTATAGGTCTCTACTAGCAACAGTCTCAGCAAACAACATCCCCTTGAAGCACAGCTCTTCCTGAGAGAAGTCATTACATAAAAACGCAGTGGATTTACTTTCAGTGTATACTTATAGTTGTACCTGTTGATTTTCAATACCAAAAAAGTATTGCTGTTACTTCTTCTAGCCAAGTAGAGCTACAAGGCTACAATTTAAGCAAGCTGTAGTTTGCACGTTACTTATCAACAAAACTGTTGGTGACAACATATGATATGGGAATAATCCAGACCAGTGGTCACACCCACAGCTGAGTTTTCAACACCAGCAACTGACACATCCTGTTCCTTAATAAAAGAAAGGAATTCAATAAATAGATTGCTATCAAAATTAAAAGACAAAATCTCTTTGATGAGTTCTTTTTATGATGCAAGACAGTACAGGAAGCGAAAACTGTTTCTGTGCTGAGCCTTAAAAAAAAGCAGCAGTTGAATTGCTCTTATACATCTCTCATTTGGTGAGTATTACAACCCAAAAGGCTCCCTTAAAATCCCAGAAAAGCATTAGTTTAAGAACAAATACTTTAGAGAATTATCATGACTATAAATCCCCAGCTTAAGTAAAAAATCAATTTCTGAGGTAATTTAGAATTCATTACACAAGAGTCTGTATTTGCATGTAATAACCCACAAGTTATTCCAGGTTTTAGGGATGGGGTGGAATACAGCCTTCTGTTAAGAAACACGTTACATGCATGTAAAAGTATATGCAGAGGACATTTAACTCAGACCACTCTTCCACAGTAACCTGTCCTTCCCCCAAAACCACAAACACTGCCATGCGTATCCCAAATTGTTCCTCCACCTCTGATTTCATGTAGGCATGAAAATGTTTCCTGAAATCATCTTTTGATGACTGTATTTATATTTTTCATTACCCAGAACTCCTGCCGCTGCACTGTCCAAAGTTCCACCATGTCCAATTTTCAAAACCTGATTTCTTTTGTTCCCATTTGTTTGCACACCAGCTTCTGCAAACAGAAATTGAAAGGAAGCATTACAGGATAACCTTAGAACAGAGGAAAAATAGCACATATATCCAGACTGCTAAAGGAGATAAAAAAAATATATTATTTAAGCTATGAATTAGTAGTCCAGAAATTGCTGTACTGAATAAGACTAATGATTCATGTAGATCTACTCCCAACCTCAAACAATTTGCAAACTACTTTCACTTAGATTCTAATCAAGTCTTATGTACCACTATAAACAGATGTTCAGAAAATACTACCAGAAAACCTGGTGGAGAGTTCACCTGTGAATTTTCATTAACAAAGCATGCAAGAACTAGCAGCAGAGTTCCTGAAATCATCTATTATAAACAAATTTTATGCTACTTAATCTGAGTAATTCTTATTGTATTTACTTCCATGTAATGGGTCATGTTTATTTTCCTGTATGCACCCCTGTGGAAACTCTGCATTGAACTGAACTTGCTTACTGCTGCTTTCAAGCTGTTAGAGCACCTCAACCCACCATACTTCCTATGCAGCTGATGACTCCAGGAATTTTGCAGAGTCTAGTGCCCCTTATTTACTAGTATTAAATATGACAAATGCTCTAAGCTCCCTTACTTGTTTATATTCTATTATGCCTTTCACATCAGGGAATCAGACATGATTCTGGCTAGATCTCTTCCATACAAAGCTGAATTGAAGTCTGTGCCTACACTACTACAGTTCACTACAGAGTAAATCAGCCTGAATAAGCACTCACCAGTCTGAAAGTATGTTCTCACTTCATCAGCCAGTGCCCAAAAGCCCAGATTAGATGATCAAGTCCCCATATCCATTATAAAGAGAATCTAGGCTGTAGTCCCTCACACCTTTACAATGATCACACTTTTTTTCCCTAATATCTGACACCTAGGCTTCCCTGTATTCAGAAAAAGCAGTTTCTGCCGACTGTGCCCAGGACTTTCAAACCACTCAGAACACTGTGGTTTTCACTCATTTGGTGATTTTTTTTTTTTTTTTTAACGGCAATAGGCAGCGGGACTGAAGCAGAACACCTGCCAGTGCCGTGCTGCAGAGATGCTGCTGACACCCATTCTGGCAGATGGGTGTACGCTGTCCCTGGGACCATGCTCGACAGCTCTCCAAGCAAGCTGGGATCCCCTGCATTGTGCACTGCAGAACCGGAGCTTTCTGCTGGGGTAAATCTCATCCCCATTCAAAATGAAGGCTCATATCTTGCTGTACCTTAGGTGATAACAGGTGCCTGCCCCAAATACCTAAGTGGCAAATATGGCCTTACGGCTCACCGTGCAGCGTGACCAACACAGTGAGTCTCACAGGGACCCAGCAGCTCCACGCAGCGAGCCAGAATGTACTCAGCAACGGTTCCATTCCCCCATCTGGGCAACGTCAAGGCTGTGAACTACCACCAAAAAAAAAAAATCAGAAAACAGTTCTCCTTTAGTTTTCTGAATGCTGAGAAAGAGGGTGCAGTGGCTTGACAGGGGCTGTAGTTCCAGCATCCTAACGAACGCAGACGCTACCGCGTGACACCCACCCCACCACCATGCCGGGTAGGGCGTCCCTGGCCAAAACACTCGAGGGCTCGCTTCAGGCCAGCCTGCTCCTGCCCTGGGACCGCAGGCAGGGCCTATGCGCACCTCCCTGTCACACTTTCCTCACTTTACCACCAAAACCCTACCTCGGGCCTCCAGGCCCAACTCGGGAAGTCTGCGCCTCTCCTCTCCTCACCTCACCTCCCCTGGCCCGCAGCCCGGCCGCCTACCTGCCAGCAGCCTCTCCTTCAGGAGGTTGAGCACGCCGGCCGAGGTGGGCCCCTTGGGCTTGTAGACGGCGAACAGCCCGCTCAGAGAGAAGAGCTTATCGGCGGATTTGCCCAGCACGACGCCTCCCGCCTCCCGGGCAGCCATGCTCCCGGCAGGCCCCGCCGACCGGGGCAGCCGTCCCGCCGCGACGGCCCGCCTTCCGCCCCGCCCGGGGGCCGCTGGGAGATGTAGTCCGCCGGCCAGCCGGCCGCGGCGGGCAGGCCGTGAGGGGAGGCCGCCGGGCGGCTAGCCGGGTACCCCCCGACACAGCCCGGCGGTCAGCGGCACGGCCGCGGCGGAGGGACCGGCTGGGCGGTGGGGGTGTCTCGCGTGGGAGGCCTCCCGCTGGGAGCCCTTCAGTCCAGGCGAGGTGGCTTGAGGTACCTCCACCGGGGCTCCCTGCAGGCATTGCTGGGCAAGGTGGCTAACCGGTGCGTGTCCCCTCACCCATCACAACCTTAGTCGTCGTACCCTCGTCGCCCAACTCGAAAGAATTATATTCTGCTGACTAATTGCCGAGTCCATTAATCTTCCTGCCTTCGTATGTGTCATAGAAGAGCGTTCTGGGACAGCAGGCTTCTCTCGCATCTCTCGCCTCCGTACAGATGTACAGCGTGTGGGTTTTCCTCTTCAAGCTTGATTTGTACAGACTCATTTCTCTGACAACACTCCCAAGGCATTTAAGCAAGCTACGCTTGAGCAAGGCACCGAGAGCTTGGATATTTCATTCATGCTTTTCATTTATTCATTTGTAAGAGCCTGCAGATGAAACCATGAAGAGACACTGTTATGGGGAAATAAATACATGGCTAGCTAAGGGCCATGCATGTTTCCAGTCCTTGCCAGAGCTTGAGAGAAGCAAATCTTCCTGCTGAAGTCAACAGCTGCCTCTGCACAGAGCAGGATCAAGGTCCCTGGTGGGTTTTCAGCCTGTACCAGAGTCAGCGGCTCACTCTGTGTCTCCTCACACCTTCCACAGCAGCTGCACGGGGCCCAGAGCCTCCAGCTGCAGGCTGCCACCACCGCGTCCCTGAGACGTAAGGTAATGGCTTCCTGCCGCCAGCGGCGCCAACCAGCCTCCCCTGCACACCTCTTGTGCGTATTATTAATCACGCACCTTATTTGCTCAGATCTCGTCTACATAGCTGTAATCTGGCTGTGGAAATACTTACTGTTAACCATAAGCTGCAAGGGTGGATTCCCTGGTGAGTGGTACAGGTGGCCAGCTTCGCAGGACATGGAAGCGAGGTCTCAGAGTCCTTCTCCAGCAGATAAAATGGCAAAGGCATGCTTGGGTAAAAGGTCAGCAGGAAAATTGCTACTGATTCACCTGGAGTTAAAATTTAAGTGGCGTTGTGGAAGGCATGTTGTAAACCATGATGGAGTTTTTGTTGCAGACATGGTTTAGTCAGGCTAACTGTTTGAAAACTATTCTTGCCAATTCCCTGATAAAAAAGAGCTTCAACACAGATTGCTCTGTAAGTGGGCTCAAGCAAAACTATTTAAACATGACTATTAAGAAATGGGTTTAGTAAGTTTCCAAGCAAGGAGGTTGCAGCCCAAGGACTGAAATGCAGACCTGTCACACCTTCATGGCCAGCAGTATCGTTGGGTTAGCAGACTGTTCTGAAATCAACGCAAAGGATCAGAGGGAGATTATGCAGAAATGAGAGCTCCACTCTTGGCATAAAGACATCCTTAATGCAAAGAGCACCTCAGCTTTCCAATAATGCAGCGGCAGACAGGGCCTGTGAAAAAACTCCCTATACTGCCTTCTCAGGACTGCCCTAATCAGAGAATTGTCTAAAATGATGTAATTAACCTGACAAAGGCATAGGGCATGAGCTGAAGGTCAGTGTCTGCCCCCAAGTACTGTTTCCACAAATTGCGAAAAGCTTTTTTTCTTTTTTGTTTTTTTTTTGGAGGACAGGGTTTCAGGTATCTAAAGAAACTATCTCCTACTCTCATTTTTAGTATTGTGCAGGAAGTTCTTGTAGGTCTCCCAAACTTCTGCATCAGCAATTAAAACACAACACTTTGTTATTGAAGCAGATGGAGTCTTTAAGGCTTAGAAAGAAGAGGTTTGCTTTGACTTCAGTGGTATTGGATAAGGGCCCAAAATAAGAATTGTGAAAAACTATTAATGACTGTCAGTATTTTAGTTAGCTGGAAGTATATGTGTACATAAGTCACACATGGCTCTCTTCATGGGGCAAGGTTATTCAGCATTCAAAATGGTGGAAATGATGTACCAAACTTCATCCCAAGGGCTTTATTTCAGATTTGCCTCGTGTTGCTTGTGATTAAAAGTCATTACCATCTGCTCAGTAGCCTATTTGAAATGAGACATTTATCTCCAATGATTCCTAGCCAAGCCAGGATCCACAACAACCAAAAGCATGATTAGAGTTACTGGCTTTATTTGCAACCTTAATAAAGGGGCTCAGTAAATGGCTGAAAGGACAATGTTGCTTTATGCATGCAACATGACAGATCTAGTAGAGGCAGGCCAAATCCTCCACTAAGATCACTGGAACTGCACAAAGTAATGCCTCGAGGATCTGGTACATTTATGCTTTATAGAGAAGAGATAATGGTAGTAGCTGTTGTATGTGCACACAGCAGATGAGTGCTATTGCCGAAGAGGAGAAATCCATTACTTGCTTATGCAGAACAGAGACGCAACATTTCCTTCTACCTTCTCCAGAAAGATGCTCACTTCTTTGTGTGCTTTCAGACTGGCTTTTTCTGAGGTAATGCTCACAGACCACAGGGCAGGAGAGAATGATGCTGTGTTACAGCTTTTAGATTCGGTAGCAACAGGCCATTTCTCTATTTGCGTTCACTTTATGATTCCAGCTTTATCTTCTGTATCCAAATCAGAGCAAATAATTGCAAGGAGGTCAATCATGGCTCATGTTCTTCCTGTAAAAACAAAGAGTTGCAGCTGTTTGAAAGTTTAGATGTGTAAACTGCTCCCTTGTCAGCTAGTGGAATTTTGTCTGTTATAGGAACTATCAAAGCCTGACACACATAGAATTTTTTTCCTCTAACTATTCCATCTGTTTGGATAATAAGGAGTAGATAAATAACTCCCAACTTGTTAGTTCATTCAGTCCCATTCAAATGGGCACGAAGCACATAATTCATTGTGTTTGAGTGGTTCTTCTGAACAAAAGTAGGTTCTTCAGTATCTTGTTGAACTGCAGCAATTTTGAAAAAAGAATGTCAATTATTGCATGCAAGGGAAAGCTATAACTACCCATGACATGCACTAATCCTAGGTTTGGCGATTTTTATTAGTCATTCTCCCCATGAGAAAAGGTTCCTAAACTGCAAGTATTTCTTGAACAGATTTTTATATTTTGTTCAGAACAAGATCGGTAGTTAAGGTTTACACCAATTTGGATTTTATGTCTAGGCTCTCATGTATTTTTAGGAATATTTTCTTTCCACCTTTATTCTGGCTTGTCTGGTATTAGAGGGATTACTTTTAATTGAGAATAGTTTAGACAAGAAGAGGTTTTGGTTAGCTGATTTAATGCAGATTTATAGTGTCAATTTGAGTTGAACTGGACAGAAAATAGTAGGATCCAAATGTTTTTAGCTGTTCCTTCTTTATGTGAAATACAGTTCTTGCAGTTAGCTAAACAGGAGAAGAGCTATTTTTCCTCACAAATAGTGTAGAGCTACGGAGAAATACAATACAGATATGATTTCAACTGCTCCTTATAGACCCTTTCTAAACATATTGCATTAGTAAGTGAGGACAGATCTATTATGGACTGGGAAGTTACTTTTAATCTCTGATACATGCCCAGGTGTGTCTGTAATGACAGAGGACTAAGCATGGTCTGGAATCAGAAGATACATTGATGCTGAGGGGAAGAAAAACAAAATACATTTTGCAAATCTTTGATATTGTTGCTAATAAAAGTCTCAGAGGGATTCTCATTTCTTGTTTAAATTTTCTGTTTCTTGTTACAGTTGCTGTCAAAGAAATCTTTTTCCGAGAAGCTCATCCTAATTAGGAACAATGAAGAACTCACCAGATGTGCATATGAAAGAAGGCATCATATGAGGGATTTTTTTATATGGACAAGTCCAACCTGCCCCTCTGTAAATTCAGAACATAATGTTAAAAGGACTTAGACACTATTAAATCTAAGAAGCTGTTAAATGCCATGGCTAGAAAATAAATTCAGCAATATGAGTTGAACTGAATTGTGTTTTCTTGGAAAACATTCAATCTTGATTTGAGATACTGGAAGACAGGAAAAAAAATAGATCTGTAGCTTCACTAGTAGTTCAAATTTATACCTGTTTCCTCCACTGGCTTTGTACAATTTCAGCATTCAGATAAATGTGTTCATAATCAACACTTTGGCAACTCGTTCACAGCTTGTGGGCCCACATGTAGACTCTGATTAATGGTTTGTGAGATGGATGCCCAGTAAAGAGAATACCTGAGCTCCAACACCTCAAATGACCTCCTTTCCTCACCTACTCATGTGAGTGAAGAAACAGATTGTACCTCTAGAAAAAAGCCACCTTCAACATCTAACATTGAAACCACATCAAAGTTAAATAAATTTTGTGTAATTTTCTTGACACAAGAAGCTAAAGCTTATGAAGCCCCCATCTGTGGAGAGTTAAGAGCTTCTCTTCCAAAACAGTCCTGCACTTCCAGATTCAATGTGCTCTGGCTTCAGCAGTTTCAGAGCCATCTCCTCTGCACAAACAACTGGGTCGGTTCAGGTCCCCCGGCATGCTACTGGAAGCCTGCGGCAAATCCTTAAGAAAAGCATAAGAATGAAGACTGCAAGGAGTTTCCTTCCTCCCTTACATACCCAGCTTCTTGTTGTCAGCAATTGGAGGTATTTTTAGCCAAAGTTTCAGTGTGGACTGTTATATTTAACCATTACCAATGAATCTTCCATCCGTTGTCTAATCTGCCTAATTGCTTTGAAGCCATGTGTACATTCAGCTTTCACTCTCTGGCAATGACTTTCTCAAGTTAGTTGAAGGTTGTATGAAGGAGTCCTATTTAGTTTGTCCTTTATTTTGAGCTACCCTGACTACCAGTAGGTACCTCCTGATTCTAGTACAATGAAAAATGAAGAATTCACTCATTTATTTCCTCCATCTCTCTCATGATTTGAAAGGCCTTAAATCATATCTCACTCTCCCCTTGTCTGTCTCTTCTCAATTTGAAGAATCCTATCAAGTCTTTCTGAAGCTTTCTATTTAGTCACTCCTCAGACAGAGGCTATTTGTTGGCTATAATCTTCATTCTGATTATAACTATCTTCTCCATCTCTTAGATTTTACAACATCCTTCTTGTTATGGGGTGACCAGTATTTTACTCAGCAGTTAAAATATGGCTGTGTTATTGTTTTATAGCATGGTGTGACAAGACCTTCTGTTCTGTTTTCCATTCCTTCCCCAAATTCTTAGCACCTGATTTACATTTTTGATCTCTTTACAAGGTGCAAAGTTTGACCTCCTTGACACAGCTGGATAGCCTCTTTCTGCACCAGTAAGATCATGTAGCATCATTAACAGACCTGGGGATAGATGGTAGCAGGTGTCTAGGGTCCTCACCACACTTTCCTGGCTGCCTGAACATGCATGTATTGCAAGTGAAGCTGCCTGATACCTGATAGCTGTTCTCTTTCTCCCTGCATGCTCCATCTTCCATTCCACGGATGCTTTTAGGGGGGTCTACTGGACAAGAACACAAGTTATATTGTTGGAGAGAAGAATAATTCTCTACAGAAATAGGATAGCACACGTCATTATTTGCTTATTAGTCTTTTCTTCCAGTCTGACAAGTCTTCATACCCTTCCCAAGAATGGCCCACACTGGGTGACTCACAGCAAGAAAGTAAACAGCCAGCTGTAAAGCGTTTCTACAAAAGGCACTTAGAAGAAGCACAGAGATGAAGGTTTACTCCACATTAGTGTCTTGGAGTTACAGCCCAAAATGTAAAAATTTCTTAAAAGCTCTGGTCTTCCATAAGAAGAAAGAAGTATCTCTCACACTGAAGAAGAGCTATCCAGAAACCCTACAAAGGGCAATGGCTAAGCATCTCAGGCTCTTCATGCCAAGAAGAGTGGGAACATAAAGAGACGACCTCCCCCCAGACATGATCTCAGTCAACAAATCTCTCTTCTAACTGGAGACAACCCCACAACAGTCATCACACACACAGGCAGAAACTGGCCTTTCTCAACCTAACTCTAACCTGACAGTTTTCTCCGAGCCACCTTCTTTCTTTTGTTCCCTAGAAAGATTCAGTCCTTTTGGCTCTAACTCTTTCAAAGACAGACATGCTCCCCGTATTCATCTTCTACTTAATCATTCACTCCTTGCAACTGCTTCTTAATATCTGCCTAGCTTAACACCTTCTTTGCTGTGAGAGGCTTGTAAACATTACCAGCCCAAGCAAATGGCTATGATAAGAAGGTCAAAGCTATGGATTTGCTATCCATTGTCAAAAGAATTAGGTTGGAGCCAAGGAAGTGTTTGCTGTGTTCCCTGGCCAGAGGAGTCAGTGACCATTCTGGCAGGTTTTGCCTGGAAGATAACCTGCTGGCATGAGAACAACCATAGCACACCTCTTCCATCCTCTTTTACTGGCAGAATCTCACCCTAAATATGCACAAGTAACCATGGATTAGTTCCAATTAATTCAGAAGTGCAGACAAACAAAAGTAACCATTGTCCACAGGTGGGGGCTGCCAATTGCATCACTAATGAGAATTCCAGAATCAATAATCAAGCAGCTCCAGGCAGTGAAGTATATTTCTAATGCACGTTACAATACTGTTGACAGAAATGGTTCCATTTGCCATAAATTATTCAACTTAATTGTTTAGGCTTTGGAGTCTGTAAAGATGCTAATTGCCAACTGTAAGATTAAATTGATATCATCTTCTTTCCATTTTCATAAAGCTGGACTTAAATTGCAGAGGGAAGAAAGACTTTGATTTTACAGATACCTTGTTAAAAATAAGACGATCAAAAAGATGATGAGTGATCTGCTTTTTTATTCTGGGTTGTGATCATTAAAATGACATTCCATATTTACCATGTGTGTGTGAACAAAGTCATAAATATTTTGACCAGCACACATACCTAGATCAATATTTCACTCCATCTGGGTTATCCCATCCCATATCTTGATCATGGACAATGAGCAACCCTTAGATGAGACTATATTTTTGCCTGTCACCTCTGAAGTCCTATACTTTTCTTCGAAATAACAAAGTAAAATGGAGTCGAGTATTTGTCAGTTTTCTGACATTTCTTCCAGGTTTTCATGTATTTGTATCATTCTTTCATTGGCTGTTTTATCTTGCAGGATTTGTAAGGATATTGTCTAGACAGATGGACAAAGAGAAAGTTTGCTTTTTGTAGTAATCACTATGGGGAAATGGTAATGAGAAGTTTATTCAGAAATACTTTTGCTTAGAAAAAAGACTCTACTTACTAGAACTATAAATCCTATATCACCTAGAAAGGTAGTCTGGATTTTTCGTCTTTAAACTGATTTCGTTTAATTTGAACCTCTGTATAAACTGTTTGATGAGGGAAGGAATTGCTATTCATGGTATCCTGATTCACATTCTGCTTCTGAAAGGAACATTAGTGCATCTGATCTGAAATGTAAAAAATAAAATAAACTAAAATAAAGAATGTTTTCCTCTGTTAGATGTTGAAAACTCCTTCCTGGAAAGCTGAAAAAAAGACCAAAGTATTTTTTTCTTTTAGCTCAGAAGTTCACTTTGAAGCAGTATTCACTTACACAGCTGAAGAGCTTGATCCCAGGAGTGCTATCTGTGGAAGTCAGTGAGAGGTAAAGGATGCTCAAAATCATGCCCTAATTGCTAACTTGGCTTGAAGGTATGTTTTGTGTCCTACTAAGAAGCCAGTTTACAGCAACCATCCTATGCTGTAGGCTGTGGTGGCTGAGACTACCAGTGTATAAATGTAGCACTGAAAAGAGGTACTAAATGGATGTACCGTGGCAGAGATGTTTTGGCAAATGATAATCAAGTGGTGACCAGAGATGCGCAAAAGATGATCTAATTGAGTTACTGCTTCAATAAGGGTACTCTGCTTGAGTATCCTTTTGGTTTAAGCCCCTTTGTTCACAGGAAGGTCATTAAGTTACTTTGTTTCTGGAGTGTATTTTTTACTTTTAAATCCAGTGCAGTCTAGTTAGTCTTTCTTGATGCTTCTTTGTGAAGCATTAATGAGAAGCTCACGCACATAGTCATAGAATTTGTCTGATTACTCCATTTATATTTAATAAGCTTGCTGCTTACACTTCAGAGTAACAACAGAAATTAGATAATGCAATACTTTAGTCCTGGACTGCCCCTAAATTTGGCTCTAAATTATTCATTATACTGGCTGAGGGCAGGAAAGCTGTCGTAACCCTAAATTTATCTAAATCCTACATTGTCTAATTTGTGCCTCTTTGTTATTATTCCCACTTTAAAAAATAACTAATTTTTATTGAAACTGAAAACATCCAGTTTTTATCTATTGCAGATTTATCATCATTCTCTGCAGAAGCACTGCAGTCAGCAAAAAAACAAAGATAATTTAGTTGGACTTGAGCTGAATATACAAAATGTGAGCCCTGCAATCAAGTAAGACTGGGAAGATCTCTTTTGTTAAAGTAATGATTATATTTTCTAGCTAAGACAGTGTTTTTTTTAAAACTGTCAATTAGATAAGAACCAAGATATTAACCAGCTGCACTCCCATGTTTTTAGATTTTTATGGTTTCATTCTATAAACTAAATGTCTCTTTTGTATAGGTTATATCCAGAAACACACTATCAATGTAATATTTTTAGGGACTTTAAAATAAATAAACTTTGTAAGGTAAAAGGTCTAATCTAAGCCTAGGTGGCCCCTCAAGCAGAGTCTAAAATCATATCTAAAATGTTGGTGGGATCACAATCTATTTACCAAACAAAACAGAATCTATCATAGCTTCAGATTCATCACTGGGAATGTCGCATTCTTAACAGGCATATCTGAAAACAGGGCCACAAAATATAGCTCAGTTCAGATGTATCCCAAGTTTCACAAAAGCAGAAATTTAGTAAGAACAGCTCGCTTAAGGACACTTGCATCCTCTGATCTGATCTTCTAGTAGAGATTTCCTGTTCTCACAGGAATGGTTCACAAACTACTTCTGAGTTTAAACCTTTCATGGAGTACATACATATGTGCAGCACCAAATTGGACCAGGTGCCTAGGGCACTGGCTCTGAGGTTTCTCTCTAAGTGTTATTGTAGTCTACCTGCCTGTCTAACAACATGGAGCACAACCAGGCTCACAGGGAGGGGTACTGGAGTGCCAGTGAAATACCACCTCCTCCCAAAACATCTCAGGAGAAAATAAATATGAAAAATAAAGGGGGGTGTAACTACATTAGATACAAGCAAGAGGAACACGGAAGCAGTGCAGCTACCCACACTTTTTCTTCATTGCCTGCACCGCTGAGTGAAATGGCCCCACTGCGGAAAGCCCCAGTCCAGATGAGTAGCAGCACGAAAACTAGTCACTCATTCCCACACCTCAGCTTGACCAATCAGCCTGGTCTAAAAGGCCAAAACGAGGAAACAGCACAGAAAATGTTGTTACACTGTTCCTAAAATACAGTAAGTCCCCATTCAAAGTCTGGGACCTCTTTGTACTCATTGCCTTTGAGGTGACGTGTGTGGTGATGCATCATTATCATCACCTGTTATTAAGAAATAAAGTAACACATGTAAGAATCGGAGGCACTTTATTGCATCTCGAGTGCTGTCTCACTGGAACATTCACAGAGACAGATTGCGTATCCTGACAGCGGTCCAAGGGGGAAAAAAACAACTTTAGGAAGGCAACACAATCTAAATTTCTTAGAGTTGAGCCAACAGACAGATGGCAGGAACTAAACGTCCTTAAAAAAATCCCATGGCCGAGGCTGTCCTGGCGTCAGTCTGATACTCTGCCAAACTGAGAGCCCCAATGAATGAACTGCAAGGATCTTATAGTTGTTTCAGTCCAAAAGAGCTTAAGGGGAAAGAGTTGGAGTAGATGAACTGCTGCAAGTGACGGCAACTCAGAAAGTTAATATGGGAACCTGCCCATTCAATACTGGCAATGGGGGAGAGGGACTCTAAAAGAAATCTGTGATTTGATAGTCAACTTAGTAAGTTATTTTTCAGCAATAGTGGAACAGTTATTGTAACCGCTCCGTGGCCAGCAGATCCAGCTGCTGGAAACTTACCTCTTGTGCAGAAAACAAGGGCAAGGCTTTTCGCCACTTAAATCCTCAAAAATAAAGCTTAAATTAGATTTGTCTTGGACATGGCAGTGGCAGATTTATGGAACAGCAGCCTCTCTGCTCTTCGCTCGCCAGGGCTGTCTGCACAGCATGCACTCCTGGGCAGGTACCAGCCTTGCAGCTGTCCCAGCCGCCCACGTTCCTCATGCCATAGCAGAGTTAAGGTTTCCTCTTTCAGATAAATCCCATTAAATAATGCCTTAGCTTTCCTCTGTGTTTTGGAGAGCAGGAAATACCAGCTGGGGGAGGAATGAAACCTAGAATAGCAGATTGTATTAAACAAGACTTGAGAGACTTTTTCCTCATTCTTTTAAGTACAGCTTAATGGTTCAGACAACTAGAAGAGGATTTGCTTTCCTCTTCAGAAGCATTCATCCAGATTTAGCTTCAAAGTCCAACTGTTTTAACACTGAAAACTGTGGAGTTTGTGAGATTCAGCAACACAGTACACTTACTTTTCCCCAGAAAGGTTTGCGTTGTCTCACCAGCATAAAATATTAGTGGAGCCAGACCAGATGCTCACAGGAAGATGCTTGTGTGTCAGAGAATCACCATCACATCTCCAAAATCAGCTGTGCTTTGTGCCTGGGGTTGACAGCCAAAGCAATAGCCTTGTATGCTGCTGGTAGGCCAAGCTTCAGTTCATAGACACACGCTCCTAAATGTTTCTGAAAACCTTCTGAGCTTATTTCAGAGGTTTCATGGGGCAGGGAACAGATAGAAAGGATGACCTCCCCTCAGAAGCCCTTCCCTCAGCAGGTAGAGTTGGCAACATCTCCCACCCCTAATTCGTATTTCCATCTGTCCTCCCATTGAAGGATGAGGGTGAAAACATGCCTGGGGGAAGGCTGGCCACAGGGCTATGATTGGTTTTCCCTGCTTCATTACTGTCCAAAGTGAAGGAGACATCCTGGCCGGTTACAGGCAGGCAGAAGGGGCTGCAAACACGAACTACTGAGCTCATTAAACTTGCTTTGATCATCACAGCAATTCTCCATCAAAGATGCTGTGTGGCAAATCACTGCATTGCACAAATGACTGCACTGGAGCCATTCCTGGGTGAATGTTTTTCTCCCTAAAGCCTGCAAAGGAGTTCTTTATTCCACAGTAAAATGTGAAAGATTGAAGCAAACTATTGGAGGAGCGAGCCGGCTGCGGGGTCTTCTCATTTCCACTGGGGCCAGCCTTATACAGCCAGTCCAAGCTCAGGGACCAAAGAGGCCACTTAAAGCCACTTTTCTACTTTATGGTTTTGATTGCTGTGTGCTTCTTGCCTGCGGACCCAGGCCTTTGCTGTTCTATTTACCCTTCCCAGAAGTGCACTTAGCAATAAATGGAAGATTCGAATTCAGGCATTCACTCTGGGGAAAAAGTAGGTTACGATAAATAATGGTCACAGGTTAAGTCATCCAGATATTGTGCATGCTCTTAATGGATATCAAAGAAAAAATATGCCATAATTCTTGCAAATAACTTTATTTTCCTCCAACAATGTCCATTTTAAATTATAACTCATGAGAGATTTCAGCTATTTTCTTAGCTTTCAAACACAGCTTCCCTCTGTGTCTCTGACTCTGAAGTAGAGAGCTGAATTCAAACTGCAGAGAAATCTGTTAGAAGATGCCTGGGGGTATATGTGGCACAAAGACACAGGAACTTTATCTTCTTTTCTGGCTGCTCTGAACTGATTGTGGGGATTAATGATTTATATCTCTTTTAAGAATTCCTTGGAGCTACATAGTCTCAAATCAGATAAAGTATATACCATTCCCTGACCAGGCACCTGCCAATTTAGGTTTAGCCTTTAATCTGGGCACTTCTTGTTTTACAAAGATTTGACTTAAAGAAAAGTTTCTTGAGAGATATCGTCAGTGTTCATCAGTTTCCCAAAACCTGTATGATATTTCCTCTGAGAGCCCTGCTAGCCTGGAAGTTTTTTGAGAAGAAAGGAGAAACAGCAGAAATTTACCTTTCTGCTGAGAACACTCCAGTACACACCTCTGTCCTGGGTAGATCCCTTGAACAGTGTGTAGGGCTTGAGCTGGCTTCTGACACAAGGACAAAGTTTGCACTTTTATATCACAGGCAAAGTTTGCCCTTTTATATCACAGGCATATTTCCTCCTGTCCTCAGGACCAACGTGGGTTACCAGCAGGCACAGAGAAAGCAGGCAGCTCTCTCGTCGAACTAACATCTGTTCAAGTTTGCTGCAAACTTATATATCTGTGCAAAAAGGGACTAAGGGATTGCTCAGAAGCAGAAATACACAACATTGGTCCATAGACAAGTCTTTAAGAGGTCAATACAGATGTTTCTAGAAATGCACCAGAGACAATGTGGCTCCGTGACATTAAATCTGATTATTGACTCCCTTGTAACAAAGTCAATGGGGGTCATCTTGTTGAAAGCATGTTTGGACTAGGTGCTTGTCTGATTCTTGTCCTTATTTATATGAATCCAAAGTGGGATTTGTTACTGGGGTTAAAAAAGAAACCGAGCAATTCATTCACATATACAATAAAAAAGAATTCACACACAGTCAGAAGTCTGCCAAATGCAAGGCAGCTCCAGAGGAAAATGGCATTGTAAACTACTTCATAGCTTAAAAGAAAATAAGCTGGGCGTACAACAAGGTAGGAACCATCTGCTTGGCTTCAGTGGGAATTTCCCTAGAGTAATCATTGCAGGGGTGGATAGATCATGAAATAGAGGAATTTTTTCTTCCTCTCATAATTAAATTTACTGGGTTTCTGCAGAACAGTTCCTGGCACAGAGTAAGACATGTATATGTAATACCTTATCATTGTAAGGCTACATAATTACGGTGATAAACAAGCCCATCTAGTTTAGCAGAGTCTGACATTTTGTCTGATTGACAGACCTTCATTTGCTACAGACCATAAGCCCGTTTTTTGTAGTCATGTCAGATTTCCCGTTCAGCCACTGCTCCATGCACCAAAATGCTTTTCCCTTCGCACAGCATCCAAGATAAATATCTGTTTGATGTAGTACCAGATTTCTCTAGGAAGCTAAAATTTGAAGGGGTGACCATATTTGCTTCATTCTTCTTCGCGACATTCAGACTAAGCAGTTGGCCTTTACACAGGTCTTCTGTAAAGCTGGGAGCAGGGAACATGAATCAAGGAGGCAGAGGTCTGTATGACCTTGGAATAAATTAATATTGTCCTTTGACTTGATGCTTTTGGACCTGCACCATAAATTCTTGATCAGGATGTAAATTCAGAAATACTCTTAGTTTGCTTCCGCTTTGGTATCTGGAATGAATATTGTGGGTAGTGATTCAGTTCTAATCCAATTGGAGTTAAATATTGCTGTCAATCCTGGTACATTTAATTAAGCAGTATTTACAGAGCAATTGGATGTTCTGAGAACTACAATATAGTGACCTGGAATTCTTCAAGTCTCTTTCTTTCTTTCTTTCTTTCTTATTTTCAATACTTTCTTTTGCATTTCAGCTTCTTTTACACTGGTAATTTAACAGACTGTCACATCCTCACAGCTGACCTTTAGAGCACAGGAAGCTGGGACCACTGTGTTGATGCTGTGCTTTTCCCCTTACAGTTTTGAATAATACATATTAGATTTATTTTCCATGTGAAATGAAATCAACCTTGAGAGTTACACAATGTCAGAAGGAACATTTTGTTGAATCTTTTTGAATATGCTACGCTTTATTTTTCCAGTTCCCATGCTAAGTGGAAAAGGCCAAAAGAAGAAACAACAATTGTCCAGTATTGTCTGTACTATTAATTAAAAATTAATAAATTACATGTAAAACCAAAGATGAATAATTTATTTCCAAGCAGGGGGCCTGACAGGGAAAATCCATATTCTGGCTATATTTTCTCAAGATACATCAAGTAAAGAAACTAACTAACTCCCACAAATGAGTTTAAAATCATGTTGATTATATATCTTGAGTATATATCTTGAGTATAAATATAGTCAGGTGAGTTTACAGAGACAGACAGAGAAAAAAAATAGAAATAAGGAAAGAAAGATTTTTAGAATAGGGTTTTATTGTATCTTTTGCAATGTTTGATTGACTTTCTGATGTCCTCTTTAGCAGTATCATTCTGCATAATCAGAACCAGAAGGAAAAATTATCAATGAGCAAGGCAATCTAATCAGCGTTTCCTCCCTACAGTGGTTAAAGGAGCTGTATAACCCGAGATAGGGGTTAGTAGTGTTCAATATCAGACCCAGCTTGGAGACACTGGTCAGTCAATGAAACCAAGCTCCTTAAGGGAAGGGCGGTAGCTTGTTTAGTTGATCGTGTGTGGACTCAAATTTTGGTCATACCATCTGCTGGACAGCTGGTTGTTTCCTGATCTCTAAAGTCTTACACGAAATATACTACCAATCTTTTCTAAAATGCCCCATACTCTACCAGCAAAGTCTCTGAACCTCGAGGCTCTGACAGCATTTTTCCTTCCAGGAACACCATGAGGTTTTTTTGCCTCCTGGCTGCAGGGCTGCAATGCACCAAGGCTGGCTGAGATCTCAAGGGTACAAGAGGAACCCATGAGCCCTCAGACGAACCCAGAACTTGAGATTTTGCTCCATTTCCTTTTCTCCAGGCAACCTGATTGTTGCACATTTAGAAAACATAAATGTTAGGTGAAGTTAGGTTGGACTGTGAACAACCTTCTTATTTACAGGGCAGTCCCACTGCTTGAATCCATCCGTAGAAAGAGTTCCCAAGCTGGCATGTACCCGAACGCACACAGCTCAAGTGGTTTAAAGATACTTCTGTGTACGTAATGTTTGGGTCCAATGTGACTTTCAGGGAGTGCATAGCTGCATGGTGCAGTCCACAGTCTTCAGTAATTTCACAAGTTCTTTATCATTCTTTACAAACACTATATTTTGCACTAACAGACTGCTTAAGAGGACTCAGATTCCAGCTCCCATTAATATTAAGCAGAGCAAAGACGTTCCCATCTTCTCAGCAAAGCTGAAAGCTCAGGCTGTCTGCCCTGCAGTGCAACACAGTTGTGCTACAGTACTGCAGAATATACCAGATGTATTTAGGGCAGTAGCCGGCCTGGGAACCGGGGTAGGTGAGGAAGAGGCGCATCAACCCCTTCTGCTCTGGGGACAGATAAGCTGGGGGCTGTGGGGGGAGAGCAACCTCCTGAACTAGTGCAGCAGAAATCCCCAGGGCACACTGAATCTGTGTTTTGGATCATTAAGGTAAAGTGATACAGATTTTTTTCTATAATGCACATTTTGAGATAAATACCAGTTGCAGTGAAGCGTCTTCTATGAAATAGTCTGTTAGAAAAGGGTCAAACTGCTGATGTGCCAATTACCGTTACAAACCACCGCTGGCGAGTGTCCATGCAGCCATGTGGAACACGGCTCACATAAACCGGTTCAATTACGATAAAAGAGTCAGATATACATTGGGCTGGATTTAACGGCTGCAAAACTGCCTAGCGATGAACAGGGTCTGCAGCCTTTGACTGATGATGAACTGGCTATATAAGCTTTAATTAGCCAACGACGAGGCGGAATTATGAGAACTGTTTTACTAGTGCGAAGTAAATACTTGCTCTCCTGCTTCCTCCATCCCTGAAATTTATTACGCACTTGGATGTGTCCACACCTGAGAGCCAGGGAGGCAGACGCTGGCAGACGCTGGGGGAGTGAGGAAGAGGCTTTTGCAACCTGACCCCTCAGGAGGAATAACTGCAGCTAAGCCTTTTACACTGACACATTTTTCTGAAATATTTATGCGCTATCATCCATTGTTGTTTACCTCATGGTCTCCTCTCCTTGCTCACCCTGAGCTGCCTTATCAGACAGCCTCCACTATTTAGGAAGCACGGAAAAAAAGTTAGGAGTCTGAAATGAGAGAAAAACCTTTTTGGCATGCAGTGAAGCTTCCGCTAAGAGAGCTGTGGAGGATTAATTGGGCAGGCAGAAAGGGCTGGGAGTGGAGACCGACGGTGCCCCAGCAATGTCACGCAAGCACGTGAAGGGCAGAGTTCCCCTCGCCTCGGCAGGCCTGACTGCTGTCAATTTTAGGCAGGAACTGCTTTTCAGGACCAGTTGTTAACCACCAAGTGGTCTGGCCGGTTGTTTCACCCAGCCCATGCTGGATGCTTTCCCCTTGCCTGCTTGCAGAAAGGGCAGCGGCAGCCTCGGTAGCAGCTACAGCAGCTGCCCACAGCAGGGACAAAGGGAAAAGCCTTGGAGCCGGCAGCAGAAAGTAGGTTAGCCTGAAAGATGTAAGTGGAAACAGTGCTCTTGTAGACAGCTTTCTTATAGACTTCTGTATATTCACTTTTCAGTGGCTCATAAGCAGATGACATTCCTTTGCATCATTTTCAGCGAGGAGGGAGCTGAACTCCCTCCCTTCATGCTCTCCCCTCTGACCTGTCTAATTATTGTAGGAGAAGGGGAGCCCAAAGAAAGTCAATATGGAAAAAAACCTGTTAGATCCTGATATCGGTCAAACTGCTGGTGGAAAGGTACAGCCTCCCTGAGGTCACAGATTTAGCTGAGAACAGCAGATTCGTCCTTTTTAACATTTTTGCAAGATGAAGTGCTTTTGCTGTGGGATTTTTTGTTTGCATTGGTCAGTTGTTGTGGGTTTTTTACTGTGTCTAGATCCAGGCTGCCTGAAGATAACCATGGTTTTGCCAGTGATTTTAGTGTAATAGGAACTTGATCTTGAAATATGCTGAGTTCACGGGCCATATAAACTATAATGTTTTGTACAACTGCTCTAAATCCAGAGAGCCAGAGGGCTGAAGGTACATTTCCCACTGCAAACAGATCTGCTAAAAAGCATGCAATAGATCTTGATTTATAGGAAAGCCACCATTGCTGATTGTGTGTCGTACCTTGGATGGGGAATGGAAGGAGAATTGTGATCAAATGCACTTTATTGACTTTATTCCTTCCTTAACTAAGAGGCAAACTTCTGAAAATGTGCACAGTAGCCATTTTATGAAATACGAAAGCAAGCACTGAATTACAATCCTCAAATCACCAATTCAGAGCCCTTAGAAATATTTTTTTTTCCATTTCTGCAACTATAATTTCCGGACTGGAGCTCTAGCCATTAACAGCAGCTACATCATTACGCTGCCGTGACACTTCAGCAGCACCCTCATCCATTTCAGTCATTGATCCACTAATGTGCACCGGATGAAAAAGGAAAAGGTCCAGCTCATTCATCCTCCCCCTCCTTTCTCCTCTCTCACCAGGTGGCCACCACTCACCCTTTGCTTGAAATCCCTATCAGATTTCAGATGCTCAGTGTTAATTGTCTCAGTACAAGGACTGACCCCAGACAGCAAAACTAAGATTAAAGTTAACAGGGCCATAGAAGTGGGTGAAATGCTACAGAAGTGAATGGATCTGCAGCTGCTTGCCTTGGCCCACAGTCTGCTGACAGCACTGGAAACGACAAGTTAGAGCTGGAGCCCCAAAGCACACTTGTCGGCATTGGATTCTGCCTGGAATATGAAGCCAAACCAGGAAAAGAGTAGGAGAAAGGCTAAAGAAATTAGGCACTAAGATCAAAGGTACAGCAATGTACTGCTGGAGAAATGGTACTTTAAGCAGCTTCAACTGCACAAGTAATTCTATAATTCCAGTTGCATAAAAATAAAAATTAAAAAAAAAAATTAGAAAAAAAATATCCTTCCTATGGACGTCTATTGGTAATCCATATTGCAACTCTGTGTTTAAGTGATTTTCTGAGTTACAAAGATACTGAGCTGAAAGATACACTGCTTATGGTTGTAACTTGTTGCGGTTTTCTAATTCAGCAGCTTGATTATTCTTTTTTTTTTTTTTTTTAAATCTATCCAACTACCCTATAGGCACATTCTCGCTTTCCCTTTTCACTCTTTGCCTGGTACATCTGTTCTTTTGTTATGCTTTTCCTTATCTTTACATTGCTCATTTTGGGGATCAAAGGATAAAGGAAATAAAAATCCTGTTAGTTTTGAAAGGTCCACACAGCAGTAGATAATTGGTTTCCAATCAAGCCCAGACTGTCTTTGATCTCCAAAGCCCTTGCAAAGAACATTTTGCTAAGACACAAGCATATGTGTTTGGTAGCACTACCAGGAGATCTAATTTTGAAAGTCTGCAATTACCTGTGCAGTGGCACTTATAAAGATGAGAGGGACTGATAACAAAGCTGTGTTTTTATACCGTCTTCCATTAAACTTGCATTAATGAGATGTAACTACACTCTTGTGAAGAGGTACTTTCAGTAATATTTCTTTCATGCTGTCGTGACAGAGGTGATGGGTCGTGCAGCAGGTTCAGGGCCAGAAACCAGCTTGTTCCAGCTCCCCAGACCACAGTTCAGCCACGCGACCATCCTTCCTTGCCAGAGATTGCTGCCCTTTCCCGTTCTTCTTCATGAAGCCAAATAGAAATTTGCTGCCCATTCCCACCCTGGTTCATGTTTCCACCTCCATGCAGCAGTTTGTTAGCTCTAGCTGTGCTAGTTGAACTTTTTGGGCTGTGTTGCAGGGAAATGTTCTTGTTTATATATAACTTTCCGTAAGAACAAAACATGATGCCCAGCACCTAAGGATACAAATTTTTTAAACCAGCTTTGCCACCCGAAGAACCGTAATGTGAAACTATACCCTTGTTCATCTTTGCCAGCAGTTAACCTATCCTGTCACTTTGAACCTTAATGCCCTTCACTTCACCTTCCCTTATTCACTAAATGTCCTTCTCTTCTCTCTACACCCATGCTTAAACCCACTGAAACACATGGGTGCGGGTCGGTCTCTTCTCCCAAGCAACAAGTGATAGGAGGAGAGGAAAAGGCCTCAAGTTGTGCCAGGGGAGGTTTAGTTTGGATATCAGGAAAAATTTCTTCACCGAAAGGGTTGTCAAGCATTGGAACAGGCTGCCCCGAGAAGTGGTTGAACCATGGTGCTTAGGGACATGGTTTAGTGGTGACTTGGCAGTGTTAGGTTAATGGCTGGGCTCGATGATCTTAAAGGTCTTTTCCAACCTAAATGACTCTATGATTCTATATGAAAAAGCAAACTGTGTTCATGCTAGAAAAACATGAGATACTCAGGGTGAAATGACTGATCTCGGGTTTGCAGGAATCTCTCTTTTCCTTTTCTTTTCATTTTCTTTTTCTTTTTTATTTTTCTTTTTTCCTTTCTCTTTTTCTTTTTCCTTTCTCTTTCTTACTCTTCATGCCAGGGCTGGCCAGAAACAACAGATTCTTTTCTTTTTTTTTTCACATATCAAGGTAGAAATATTTTGTGCAATCTGGAGAGGCAGAGCGCACAAGACACACAGGTATATACTTATTTACGCATACCAAAATCTGTAACTGACTCTGCTTCTTTAAATAAACAGTATACATTCATTTAGTTTAAAATAGGACTCCTGTCAAGCTCCTACCCTACAGCAACTACCAATTGCACTGTCAAAATCACTCTCTGTGGTTCTGAATAGGTTTCTTAATGAAAGAGCAACATTAGCTCTTTAGAACATTTTGTCCCTGAAGGATGCAGCAGCAACAGCCGCTGAATGATTTCTGGCTCAGACATGCTTATAAATGGTAGGAAACATAATGGTTTAAAACATGAGTATCAGCTCCCTGGAAATGCTTTGTAACAGTGATTCAGGGAACCAAGAGACAAATGGATACTAAGAATGGTACCCACTGATGAGTGCTTTGTTTCCCACATGCACACTGACCCCCTTAAGAATAATTATGGAGTGGGTATGTTGTCACTGAAACAATGTAATAACTGGGGAATGAAATTATTTGGGACCCAATCCAAAGAAAAATACGTTCTGGTAGAATGAAATTTTAATGTCTGCTGGTTGCTGGATTAAATAATGATGAGCATGCGAATGAAATTCTGTGTTTCTATTTTTGCAGTCTGGTCATACTGACTGTCATAGTAGTCATTTTTTATTCTGGTTAAACCTGGGGGCAGTAGCAGAGTAGAATTTGACTTGAGTAGAGATGTCAAGATTCAAACCAAAGAAAAAGAGCTTTTGTTATAAAATGCTTGGTTGGAGGCAGGACTCAGGTGTTCTCTGGTTTCTTTAATAGGGGTGTTGCGGTTGCACTTGGCTAAAGTCTCCAAATTGGGGGTTCAACACCATTTAAATGTTGAAGAATGATATTTACCAACAGCCTCATGCATAGCCCCAGTCTTGGTTCCAAACAGATTTCAGATGAAATGTCACTCTTCTTATGCAGGAAAAACCTGCAAGCAGCTTTGCCACAGCATGGAGGGTATCAGGATCAAAACCAACGACAAAATAGATGACATTTTTCATCAGAAGACAGAAGTATCTGTCCCTGCTTTGTCAGAACCTTCTCCCTGGCAGGAGGAGAGTGAACATTTCCTGGTGTGTTTGATCCTCTTACTTGCTTTTTTTTTTTTTTTTGGTAGTTCTAAAATGTATTTGTTACTGTTATGCCCCAAAATTTGTTTATAGGCAAAGAGGAAACACACCTTGTATATGAAGCCAAAAATTTCTTATAAGTATAGTTGAAATCCTTGCAGTCTGTTCCAAGAGCCACTATCAGCCCAGATCTAGTTATTAGACAAAGCAGCAGGTTTTTCTAGGCGCAAAAAATTTCAATGCTAATAATAAACCTGTTAAAATTGCTCTTCCTACATTCTGCCCCATTTCCTGATGTTTTGGCCCTCTTCCCCTGCACCGTGGTCGGTGCTGTCATTCTGGTGGTGGCGCTGCGGCAGCAGGTCGTCAGGTTCTGGAGTCCCTCGCCAGGAGGACCATGACGTTCATGTTGATAGGTTTGTCTCCCTCACTCTATGATCCACTTGGGTTCATTTCAATATGCTTCCTAACCTGTTATACACCTTTCCTCTTTCTCCATTACTCTGCAGCTCCACATCACATCTGAATTTGCTATGTACAGCACCTTTCAAGTATGCTAGATACTATTTCTTTGTTGTCTTCGTTATCCCTAAAACCAGTTCTGTCCAGCTCCAGGTCTGCATTTCTTTAACTGACTGTGGGCGAGTTCATCGCTGTGGGGTCTCCAGTGCGAAGCCTGTGCCCCATCTCTTTTCACCGGTATTGCTCTGCTCTAATGCTCTCAAGGCCTCAGCCATCATACCAGCCCCATATTTCTCTATGCTGCGTTATATTGTTAGGAGTGTAGAACTACAGCTGTACCACTGCAATGATAAGCAAAGTAAAAGAATTTAGCCACAGCCACCTGGTCAGAAGAAAAATTGCTGTTACAGCTAAAACGAATTAAAACAAAGCTGCAGGCAGGTCAATAAAAGTTCAGACAAAGCAAGCCTGACGCGCTTCAGCCCTGAGGCCTTGCAAACTCAGCACAAAACCTGTGGACTTTTACTAGCAATATGGCAATACGATATACCAGGGTTACACGGCTGCATTATTATGCTATTCTTAAGTTTCTCATTTGCTTCCCGTCCAACTCAGACTCTACTAATACCCAGCTTCATTGCTCAAGGGAGGGAGCTGCAGGCACGGGGATCCGCCCAACATCAGGAGTTCATGTTCACCTGCCTTAATGAAAAACAACTCATTAAATACTGCATGTGGGATTGGTGCCTCCTTGGCTGTGTTTACAAAATTTCATGGAGCCTCTGGAATAAATGGTGCTGAATTATTATAAAGCTATAAATAGATTTATCAGGTGGAATCTTCAGCTGCTAAAATAGTTGAGTTACACAATTATAGTGACCTTGGCTCATGATGGTGCAAGTTTTCTTTATTGAATTTCAGTTTCAGCCTGGAGAAGATCTTTATCTGGCATCTGGGTCAGCTTGCTCTTGAAGTCCACACTTTTCCACTGAAGTAACAAACAAGGGGGCCAATGTCAGAGCAATTTCTTAGGGGCTTCTGATAATTGTTGATATAGCTGCTGAGCATAAAAAATTTCTGTAGAAAACCAAGTCAAGACTAAGAAGTCAAGCCCCTTCCACCAAACAGTTTAATACCTGAAGAGCTGAAAAGATAAATTGCACCTATATAGCTTGTACTTTAAAGTATGTAATTCCTCTGTGACAGCTTCCTCTATTAATAGACTAAATCATCCAGCTCTCACAGGGAGAAAAAACCATACTTGTCACTCAAAACCACAAACCCAGTAAAATTGCTCAGATTACTCAGCATCACCTCAGTGTGTGGAAAGTAAGCAAACTGCTTAAAAATAACTACACAATTAGCAGACCAAGACACTGTGATCGGGGTAAAAAGTAATATGTTCCTTGAAATGGCACCAACTGCTGCATATGCTGGCTGGAATTATTAGCATCACATTTTTTACAGTTCCCACAGCCTTGCTTCTTTCTGAAATAAAATGAAATAAACAAATAATGGTTTACAGGATAAGTATATATACCATAATCCCAAACTATCCACCATAATGTACTTCCACTTTCTACCCCAGAAGTAAAAGGTAGAAACTTTTCACGTTGCAGCTTTTCCCTCTCAGACAAAACCAGCCAGAACGCTCCTTGCCAGCATCTCTCTTGAGAGACATAAACTGGAGAGAGTGATTTTGAAGTTGTGGTACTGTCCCACTGGCTGAACAGATCACATTTAATCGTATCAAGGCATTTATTTTTTCATTATTCTGTTTGGTTGATATTTAGAAACAAAAAAAGGCAACACTATTTTAGAAATCTGGCAATTAGAATCATACTAGTAGATCAAACTGGCATTTGGCATTAATTATAAAAGGGGAAAAAAGGGCTTGTGCTAACTCTTGATCTTTTACAATGTAAAAATAAGGTCTGATAAATCTAGTTGCCTGCATATTTGCCATCCTGAAAACATCAAGGTTTATTGTGATTTGTTGGTTGATATTAAACCAACTCCTTATTTAATGATCCAGGCTGAGATCATGGCTCCAGAGAAGCAGTCATTTAATATATATAGCATGAAACTGCTTGCACAATTTTGATGCATGATTTACCCAGTATTACTATTACTTTTCCCATGTTTCAGCAAAAAGTCAGTGAACAGCAGAATTCTAAGCTGTTAATGTAAGGTCTTATTTACCAACAGCAAAGCTGTCTTCTGGCATATGGCTATGACAGGGTAATACTTCAGTTATCACTGGCTTAAATGTGTATCATCTTACATGATCCTGACGAGTTTTTGCCTGCGTAAGCAAGGCCAAGAGATCTGGGTGACTAAATTTTGATCCCAAATTCTTCAGGCTTCGGTTTCTTAGAAATCTATGTTTGATTATTGGAACAAAGAAGCACCATCAAAACAACAAAATTTTGAGCAACCAGATATATGAAACATATGAAGTATACATTTCATATATATATAGGAAATACGATTCTCTTGTCCTTGGCTTCTGCTTTACTTCTGTGGTAACGCTGCAAGCTCCCCTCTGAGGGTTACAAACTATTGCACTTCCCTTGGTCCAAGCCCCGAGCTGTCCCACACCTGCCTGAGCAGACGTGGGTCCTCTGTCCCTGTGCTGAGCTGGTACCAAACGCGGCTGTTGGCGAGCTCAGAACTGTTGCCAGGTCACTGCTTGCGCAGACGTGTCCTTTAAACCAACAGAAAGTGTCTCCTTAAATGTCTGTCTTCTAAACACGACCAAGCTATGCAGTTTTCTTCAGGCGTCATAGGAAACTCATGAACCAACTTTTTCTTCTCTGGTAATGTTCATTCCTGTTTTCCTTCTGAAAATCTTAAAACCTTATCAGAAATGCCAAAATGAGTTTGCAAAGCAGGGGGTGGAGACTTTGCATCATTTCTACTGATGGCAAAATTCCCACTGATTTCAGTGTGCTCAGGTTTTCCTTCTGGACCCCCCGCCCCCTCCCCGGCCACCTTTGTTATGTCAATAGGATTTCCCTTGCAGATCCCGCAGCCGGACCTGGGTGGAGAGAAGCAGCCCAGCTTTTGTCTGTCTTGTCCTTACCACTCCCTGCCTGCTGAGCTGCACAAACTGCTGACTGCAGAACCCCCAAGGTGAAGGACAAGACGAAAAACATTTTCAGGGATTTGAAAGGATGGAATTAACAAAGCAGGAGAACGTGAGCCTCAAAAGGCAGGATAAACAATACAAAGGTTTCTTTCCTTTACAGAAAGCTGAAAGGAAAATTGTCTGGAAATACGCAGAGTGTTGATGGACATTCTGCTAACAGTAAAAATAGGAGTCTCCAAAAAACCTTAGGAAATAAAAATTCATGACCCAAATTAAGAAATACAAACTTGACAGGTGCTTCCTTTGGATGCGGAGATGAGGGAAGGAGAAGTGGGTTTCTCAAGTAAAGGGTAATGATGATTCAGAGAACAGGTAATTTGTTTCTTCTCTCCAAGGCAGCTCAGCATGGGGGGCTCCCGGCCCCGCTAATCAAGCTGTACCGCCTGCTGCGTGTAATGGGTGCCGCTTCTGCAAAGAGGTTATTATGTAAGTGAGCCGCATTTTGGAAGGCTGAAAATTGCTTTTCTCAGATTGCAGCAACTTTCCTCATTTACAGGAGATGCTCAAGTGTATCAGTCCATCTCACCGCTTTCTAGCAGAACAAATACAAGTTGTTCAGGAACCATTAATTAGCTGGGAGTCTGAGGAGGCAAATGCACGTTTACTTCACCTCCTCACCAACACAGGCCGGTTTCCTCTTGAAACATTCAATGTTTTGTCCAGTCTGGTTTTAAAAGCGTGAAGTTACAGGCTCCTTCCACTTCTGGTCTAGCAGCATTCACCGTCAGTAAGTTTTCATTGACAGCAAATACCAGTTTTTCCTCAATGACATTACTTCATTCTTAATTGCATTATGATAAATTAAGCTCCGTAATTCCTTCAGCCTTGGTGCTTAAGGCTTTCAAATCTTTTTATTGGGAAGTAATGTTCCTCTAACCCTAAGCCATAATTTAACTATGCTAAACTTAGTTACCTCTGTTGCCCTCCTCTCTTAAATCAGTGTAGTATCTTTTGCTGTTTTCTGCAGAACTTCCTGTAGTCTTGTCACTGCTCAGCACAACTTACATTTTCGGCTGCTTTGTCTCTCCAAACTGGCAATGGGATACTATACACCTTGAAACACAATGCAAATGTCTCCTTTCTGCTGTCCTCAGTCCAAATTACTAAAGCAGGTTTATACTTACTGTCTAGGGCTCCCCGTGGAGGATACCCTCCCTCTTTCAAACGTTGTTATTTCAGAGAACTGTTCGCTTTGGAATATAGTGAGGTTCACCTTTTTTGATAATGAAGGTGACTAAGAATAATATGCTTTTCTTCATGTTCTTACAGCCTGGCACTGTAACGGGATCCTTCCTTTCAGGTGTTTTCATATTTTTCTGTATGTAAAAGGTTTTACCAGAGGGAGGGGACACCACACAAACCCCTACTGAATTATGATGCTGTAGAGCAGAAAGGGCAAGCCAGGAAGATGTATCTACTTCGTCAAAGTTACAAGACACTGACAAAGTTGTCAGTTCCACAGTGCTCTTCTAGCAGATTTTATACCACCAGCAGCATTTATTGTAATAACTAGAAGGAATTTAATGAAACATAGTTCAGAATATATATACACCATCCTAGCAAAGGCAATTTAAATAGCCTGGTGAGAAACAGTGTTCCAAGATGCTTCTTTTTATCCTCACAGATCTGACTCCAAAGGCAATGCCAGCAACCGGTCCAAACTTGTAAAATTTAACTTTTCACACTTTCTTTTTTGGCATTCCCAAGAAGCTTATGACACCTGAAAACTTTCATACACCATATGCTTCACATGATTCCTAAATTGCTCTTCAGTCCTCTTTCTCGTCCTTCAAAGGGAACCTCGGCTGATAAAGGATACACCAGGAACACAGGGGTTTAGGCCAAAAGGGCTCATACAAGTTGTGACAGATTCACTTCTCTGAGCATTAATCCACTTCAATCCAATTGGATCACATACCAAACTAGCAAAATCCTTGAGGCTTTCACAGCACCAGTTCTGTTAATATTTAAAGGTTAACAAATTCAGTAGATCCTGCGCTACTTGTAGTTACATTGAGAACTTCAACTGAGAATCTGTAAAATGAGTTAATGAATATGAAATAGAGACCACACACTGATAATACTCCGTTTTTTTTTCCAATAGGATGTAGAGCCCCAAAATCTTGCATCAGAATGCCAGTGCCGTAAGATTATCGTGCTTCAATAATCCAGCCATTTCAAGGATAACAAAGTAAGAGAAAAATACAAGAAGATACAAAATATGCAATTTTGATACAACTTCCTCACTGCTTGAAGAAGCAAAGTGTCCCTAAATCTCTAAATGCCTCATGCAGGCACAGCAAATAAATGATCTGGGGTGGGAGACGACAATCTCGGAGAACCAAGAGGACGGGGGGAAAGATGCTGAGAGCTATAAAAAAAAGCTGTCAAGTGTATCATCTTGCTGTAGCACTCTTCTTGTTAAAGATGCAAGAGCACTTGCAGCTGTTAAATACTGAGAAGGAGAGACAGCTTAACATCCAAGTGTAGCCCTCAGAGAGGATCTTACAGAGCAATGAGATTTTTAAAAAGCTGATGAAAACCTGAAGGACACCAAAACTAGACGAGATACTAAGAAAAAACACCCAACAAATACAATTCTAAAATATATAGAAACGTATATAAAAACCTATGTACAAAAGCCTTCCTCAAAGGCCCTGAAGGAAGAAATGATGCTTACTCACGTACATGACATTTGTACCCAATTCAATAAACTAATGTTGTGACTGACGCTCTCTGCACTCAAATGCAATAGAAAACCAAGGTCTTGACCAGCTGCAGTCTTGAAAAGATATTAGAGCTCTCGGGAAGAGCAGACGTTAATCCGTGTTCAGCATGACTCCGTCCTGGCCATTTCCTTTAGCTTCCAGTTTTCATGGACAAGAATATGCCGATTCACTCCATTCCCTGCACAGTATAGTACAGTACAGGAAACAGGTTTATCCCAGGACATGCTGCAGTGACAGACTCAAAATAAATGAAAGGACTTCAGGATGTAATAAAAATAAATGAAAGGACTTCAGGATCAAAGGCATGATGTAAAATGTTAAAACATTTTCTGTCTCAAGGCCGTCCATACAAAACCTATTATGGATTCTGTAATAATAGAAGCAGTCACTTCGATGAAATTAATTTATTTTGAGAATATCCCCTTTTAATCATCCATGCATTTTTTTTAGCACAAAAAGTTGGAATTTATCACAACCTCCTTCATAAAATTTAATATTGTATGTCTGGTAATGTGGCTGTTTCAACAATTCCTCATTGGAAATCCCACACTTGTGAAACCTTGGCAACACTGTCAGTAAGTGACCTACACAAAGTTTAATAGAAAAATTTTACTGAATATCCTCTGTTTAATGTAAACAAGGCAGGAGGCAAAACAAGGAGTATATATTTCTTATAGTTACACTATTTTACAGGGCACAGAAAGCATTGAGGATCATGGTTTGAAAACCCTGGATGATAGGCAATACCAGATACGGATTTTCCATGTAGCCCCAGGTCTACTACAGAATCCTTCAATTTTACCTAGCACTTCGGTTTAGTATTTCTTTTAGCAAGACAAATAGCAATAATAAAATGTCATCTGTGAAATTACACAGGAGGCTATGGTAGAAATTACCATGCATTTACAGAGCCATTCCATGATTACTTGTGCCCTGTAAAATCAAGTGCAACAATCTTTACACTAATCAAAGTGTAAGCAAGCTCAGGATTCTGGTCCTTATATATATATATATGTATATATATACATAGGTGATGTACAACCAGACTCAAGCTGTGTATCAAGTCACAGCTTTTATATTGCACAGACAAATACATAGTAAGAACATTACACAGACAGGATCTGAATACCAGGAATATTACAGTCATATGAGAAACTAAGGACAAACTTGTTCTACCAGAGCTATCACATGGCTTATTACAAAATTTCCTATATCGGAGTCTAAATCAAATACATACTATAAATGGAAAAAAAGTAAAAAATGTGTCTATTTACACACATGTGCATCAGGATTAATATGTGGTTTGGATCTGCTTGTTGAAATAAAAAGTTATTCTAGTATTACCTCTCAAGTACTTCAATCTAATACTAGTGGCCATATTTTCTAAGGTGATAAGCACTTGCATTTCCTACTGACACCTGGAGGATCTGCATATGCTGTGAACTTCAGGCCATGTATTTTCTCAGGTGTCCACCTCTGGGTAATAAATAACCACATACAAACACACGCACACAGAAACAAAATGGGTACCCTAATGACATGCATAGATCAGAAAGGTGAAAACATGGACCTGAACTAACTTCTAAACTTTTTTTTTTAAAAAAAAGTGCATGAAAAATATCACCACAAAAAATAATTAAACGAGTTCCATCTTTTAAGGAAGATTAAATCACTTTTAAAAAAATAAAGGTCATTGTCATCATGTATGGTAATTAAGGGTTTGTAGGCAGCACTCACAAAAGCAGTTGAGGCTAAAGCAACTTTAAGGATTGCTTCACTTCTATCATAATGGATCCATGCCTTGTAAATTTATCAACTAAATAACATTTGGTTTGCAAGAACATCACCAATGCTGCTGGAGACCGAACAATTAGATCCTGAATTTAAGAGTGCTTATAGCTAATATCTACTTATTTTTCTCACGGACAAGCTTGAAGGAATTGTGTTTGCAGCTCGGTAGACTGCTTTGCATGAAAATCCCACAGAGCTTGCAGCTGTCCTTCCACGAGCTGACTGATACAATTCCTCACAGTGTAATGAGCTCAGGTGTCAGTGAAAACAACAACAACAACAATAACAACAAAAGAGGTGATGTTAATGCTTTCATTTGAGATCACGCATCTCTTGAATGGCTTTATAAATTTTTGTATTACTTGGAATGCTCTTGCAAGTTTTGTTTAACATTTCTCTCACTTTCTTTTATAGTAGTATTATCACTTCCAGTTTCCACTGAAATGGGGATATTAGAAGTATTCTGGAACATAGACTTTAAAAAAAATAAATAATGAAAACAGAAGATTTGAGGAAAAAGTAATTAAGCTCAAGCAAAACCAATAAAGACCCAAAAACAGTAAAGCATCAGCACTTGCGCTCAACAGCTTAACTTTGTTCATGTAAAAGACTGTGATTGAGGAATAAAATTCTTGAAATTATGCTTATGTTTAAGGCTTTGCTGAATTGGGACCTTATTTATAACAAATGTATGTATTAAACATCACTGCATAGACATTTACATGTTCTAAACTGTGTGTCAGGTATGTTACATTAATGAAGCTTCTAATATGGACTGACTGCAATACATAGCTCTAAAAGTTATTTGCTACTTTCAAGGTATGTTTCTAAAGAACAAAAATTAAAAGTGTCATTTTTTTAAACTTTATCCTACTACGCTACTTTGACCTGAAAACACTTTGGGGCTAAATTTAGGAACAAAAAAAACAGGTAAGGAAGTAAACCACACTTTTGTTTGCCAGATAAATGCAACGCTTTGTACAAAAGCCTCCCAGTACAGGGAGCCAATGAACACAGGTTTTACCTGCAAGAATTTTTCCCCAGTTCAAGAACTGGTCTCTCCAGCTGAACCTGTACTGGAAGCTTTCACAGCAGGACCTTCTTCACTGTTGTGACAAGAATAAATTTAGCCCATTAACTGTGACACTGTTCTAATTAACCTGCTAACTTAAAAGGCCTCTCAACATCCAGGTTGCATAAATATGAAAAAATCAAGACCTCAAAGGCATGGATTCAGAGCAGAATCTGATGCTAGGTACAGCCGTCTAAATCTAGAAAAATTCTAGTGACTGAGTAAATTAGTCCATATTTCTGTATAAGCGATCACATCTGCAACGGGCATTAGTTGTGCAAATAGGATAGTAGGAAAGACAAAGAAAGAAATATAATGTAAACACAAGGAGCTAAACTCTACTTTGCCTGCCTACGCTATTACGTTCATAGGAGAGGAAAAGAGGTACTACACACCTGTGTGGAGAGCAGGACAGGTCTCTCCTCCAAGCCACTCAGTGTGACTTGAAGGTTAAAGCACAGCCACCTGAACCTGCCAGTGCATACGTGGCAGTGAGCAGCAAGAACGGTCTGAAGTGCAGGCTGCCATCACGCTAGAGAAATAGAAGCAAAGCATGCTGAAGTCCGAATGGCCCTCCGCTTGCAATGCGAACGCCTGCCCCGGCTGACAGTATTCATATTGAAAAAGATTCACTGAGACATTTCTGCATCCCAGCGCTATGAAAAGCAGGCGTAAATTTTGGTCCTATATATG
Organism: Sagittarius serpentarius; assembly: GCA_034782735.1. NCBI lineage: Eukaryota > Metazoa > Chordata > Aves > Accipitriformes > Sagittariidae > Sagittarius > Sagittarius serpentarius. Next base: position 33,310,110 of record JAVKLA010000093.1, on the reverse strand, counting down.
GTATCAACGCTTTACCTGAATTGGCATCAGTCAGTCTTTTGCTCGCCACTACTGCTATGGTTAGATAAGCAGTAAAAATATTCGTAAAAATGACAGAATGTCTATGCTGCCAATTTTCAAGGCACAAAAGATTCTTAAACCAATTCAGGCTAAATACCAATTTAAAAGAAATTAAAAATACCATTTCAGCAACAACTATTAATGACCTATAATTAACTTCCCTGTAAAGGTGACAAGAGTTAAGCAACTAGAGTTCACAGGCAAAAACCTAAAGCAAATCTAGTCATGCAGATGACCTCAAGAGCAATCACTTGGAATGACAGAGACAAACATGCTAGAAACATGTACACTTCAGATATATTTGTTATGGATGTGATGCTGAATCAGGATTAATTCCATTAGTATTGATTTTATACTGATATATCTCTTGGAGTAATCCGTTGGGGAATCAAGCTCAGAGTTGTCTTTAAAACTCACCAAAATAAAAATGATCCCTCATTAATATATGCCACTGTATATGTATTAGTGGATTTTTTGAACCTCTTCATTTTTAATAATATACATTGCAACTATAGTTGTGATTTCCTTTCATATATCCAACTGAAAAGAAGGGGGACATAAAAATGTTATAAAATTAATCTGCTTTTTAAAAGTAATATGGTCACAAAAAGCGAATTGGCGCATGTGAGCCCCAGAACATACAAAAGACCCAACCCTCTAAACATTGTCGTTACAACAGAATAACCAAGGTCTGACGTCTGTAGCTCTTCATGCAGCTTTTGCAGCTCTTCACACAGTGGCTAGAAATGCTATGTATTGGTTTCTCCCAAAATGCCTTCAATCATATTCTAGGTCCATTTGAATCCCTCTCTCTTGCAATGTCAACATCTCGTGAAAGTAACTTGTCTTTCAATTCTGCCAAATGTCAACTGACACTTTGCCAGGAAGCACCACCTCTTCTTATCTTGGTGTTGTCGATAGCCTTTTGGACTGAAAAAAGCTAGGTGGTTTTACAGCCTGGCTACTCATCAAGGCTGCTTATGGTGTAGATGAGGCATGATACTTCACAAACGCAATTGCTGCCAGCTCTTTGCAGAATTCTTCCAGCACAATCACGCCCTCTAGTAACGTCATGTGGTCAATGCTGAGAATGAAAAAAAGCAGCAGAGAATCAGGACTAGCACGTACAAACAGCCACAGGTCTTGGAGAACACGCAATATATTTACTCACATAGGCCCTTCTGGCTCCAAGCCCAGCAGGCGTTTTCTGACCAGCAGAAGTTTGGGAGTGAAATCTGGGATGCGCTGAATTCTAACCATGAGATCCCCAACGACCTGTAAAGCACAATGGCATCAACACACAAAATTAACACCTTTGCAGAGTGCCTGGCAGCAAGCTTAAATGACAGCCTTCAGTGCCCAGGACGCAGACCCACTTCAGCATCCTCACAGGCTCACAAAACAACATGCAGAGTAGATGCTCTGCCCCAAAAAGGGTGAGTGGGCATAGAACGTAAAGCAATACAAGAGGACAGGAACTCTTGAGCCTTACTAGCTGTTTCCATAAATAGTATTACTTATTTTAATTATGCCAACGATTAATTTCTCTAACTAAATGTTGATGCAGGTAATTGACCAGTAAATTCCAGGGTTTACAGAAAGCACAAGGGGAGAGAGTGAAGGCTATATTTTGAAATGGGAAGGGCTTCTGGGAAAAAGGGAGCTAAGCCCTCCATTAGTATTGGGCAAGCATCATTAATAGGCTCCTGACCAGCTTAATAACAGCTGGTGCGGAGGGTAGGCAAGGGTTCTCTGACTGAGAAGACTGCAGTGTGACAGGCACCCAGCCAGCACTTCTAGGATGCAGGTCTGGCAGGAAGAGACGGAGTCAGAGAGGGAAAGAAAGGGGACTTTCGATAAATCCAGGACTTAATTGTCAAGAACAGCCTTCATCAGAAGAATAAAGAGGATGAGCAGAGATATTCATCCAGACACAGGGTATTCAGGAGTGTCCTTTGCTTGTGTGTGAATCTAAGCCATCTCTTTCCCACCCAGGTGCAAACCTGTACTTTGCCTGTTCTTACAGCATGACCTGACGTTGACTGCAAGTGACAATGTGACCTAGATCACTTTAAAGCAACATCACTGCCAGAGGGGGTATTTTGCATCTACACAATGAAACTAAGCAAGCAAACAATTTTCAAGACATGCAGAATGAAAATAAATGCTGGGAAATACATTTTCCAATGGTTTTGGTAGAAAATCTGCTCTTCCCATCAAGAGCATAAGTATCTATTTTCAGTGAGAAGCCATTTGCCAACTTAAACTACCCAGCAACTACTACCACTAGCTACAAAGTTACTAAATATATCACTGCTGTATAGCCGTATGTATATATTAACTGTGTGTTTACTCACCCTTACAATAACAGAGAAGAGAGACCTGCAGCCAGAAGCTAGGTTTACATAAGGATCCAAAAGGTATTCGTGTATATGAGGATGGGGAAACAAGGACAGTTTGGACAACACTGACGTAACTTGTAAATTTACATCATAGGGCTGCAAAAAAAGGAGAACACAGTGCTTAGTTATTTTCATGCTGGCTTCTTTTCATCCAGCTAGTGCTTATTTAACTACTAGAACTTTATATACAGGGTTATGAAAAAATAAAGATAAAAAGTCACGTTATAAGACAGTTCCAAAACCTCTGCTTTCCACAATAGAAGAGATGCGAATATGACAGTTAGGTATTGGAAGTTATTATCTGTATAACCACTACAGCCACTTGAAGCTTTTGCACACTTGTTTATTGTAGGATAAGTTCTCTTCCTGTAAAACATTTCTTCAGCTCAGTAGCTAAACAAATAGTGTAGGATCAGCCTAGGTCATACATCTGCTTGCTTCTCCTGGATAACTGTAAAGTGTATGAGCTCAGCAAACCGAGAGAGACAAATCCATGTTTACAGCTAATACGGTATTGCTCTTCTACTTGCTTTCTTCTTGGAAAGAACCACTGCAGAAGGCCTGGTCATCTTGTGGCAGAATGCTATCGGAGATAAGAGAGTCCTAGGCTGGGAAAGCAGCATGAAATTCTCAACTTCTTCTCTACCTCCTTTCCCCAAATCAACCAAACGGGAGAGGCAGCACTGTCAGATGCTGTAAGTTGCTAATCAGTCATAAGGAAAAAATATTACCTAACTTTCTAGGAAACAAATAGTGCCCAGCTTAAAGGATTTTACCATTCCAGCAAGAAATTAATTTCCATAAAAGCGAGTATTTTCACCATAGCTTCTTTATGTTCAAAGTACTTTTTTTCCATCTTTGATTTTCTTATCACAGTGAAAACAAGCTGACATTTTAATTCGGCCCAAAATTTGCAAACCAGTGGAATGTCCTTCCATCTATTCAGTGGTGGAACAGACTATGTTGACAAGAGATGAACAGGCATTCCCTTGGTACATCCCTATGCAAGTCTGAAGATGTTACCAACACCCAGATGGTTTAACTTAACCTTGTTGATTTTACCTGAAGTGGATTACAGGGCCCTCATTCAACCTCTTTGACTGCATATTGGCAGTAACATCTTCAGTGGCATAATCACATCTAGAAGAGGATGATTTCATGGCCTCAAATTATCATCTTTATGCTCTCAAGTTAGCATCCCCCTGAAGAATCAGAGACCAGATTCTTCTCTTTTCCAGACTGTAAGATTTGGAAGAATTCAGCTTCAGATTAAGACAGATATATTTAGATATGTCTACATGTCTAAGCTCACATTAGCCTACTCAACAGAGATCTGACAGTTGATACACTTGCCTACACACAAACATCTCGTGCCATCTCAGATGCTCAAGAGTATCTGCTGGTCTGTTGACAGTTCCACAGAGGGTGGATCCTGCAAGATCTGTGTTGCAACTGCAAGCTCGTGGAAATACCTTGGGCATCACAAATATGTCAACAGGTACCTCAGTTCAGCAACTGAGTCGAGCTTTCAGTCAATACAGTCAAGGAAGCCGAGATGGTGATTCACTTTGCACTAAAAGAGCCACCTACTTGCTTTTCAGTCTAACAGCTCCAGAGACTACTGGGGCTGCTCTGACAAAATTTCCAATGACTAGATGTGGACACCTAACTAATATTTAGGTACCTTATTCCTGAATTCATTACCACACACTGTTGCATTGCAAAGGGAGTTGTCTTACAGTTGTCTTTTGAAGTGAAAGCAGGTACTTCTCCCAGTCAGTGGCAGTTATTTCTGTACTTGACATTCCAGCAATAGATTCATCCCAATCTTCTAACAAATGAAGCTTTCAGATGCTGGGCCAGAGATGTTGTAGGTAAAAGAGATCACTACATTTTGAGTTACTGTGAAAAAGTTACTCTGCAGACAGAGACACAAATTCCTTCCATAAATCCATTCCACTGCCGACCTAGCTGAACTGTAGGAGAAGGTCTTTAGAGCTGTCTGAGTCAGTCAGTTCATCAGGAAGCTCTGAAGCCATGAGCATTATCTGGTGTTCACAAGAAGAGAAGGAGACAAAGTAGTAACACACGCAGCATTGTTCAGACAGATTGCTGTTGCGATTTGAACTAATTGAGAGCATTAAGGAAAGCTGCTTCTTCACACAGAGCTTTTATTTCTGTCCATATGTCAGCAGACTTAGTAAGACAGCCTTCTATCAGATAACATCCTAAAAAATTTCTCTGTAACTAGGAAGGTTAAAACCAGCAAAATTTGCAGTTCAGGAAATTCTTACAAAATTCTTAGGAAACAGTCGGTTCCATAGAAATGTATAATATTAACAGAAGGAAGAAGGTACTGTCTAGCAGATGAGGTACTGGATTTGAACAGCCTTCAAACAAGTTACTTCACTTGTATGCCTCAGCTGTCTTCTGTGAGAAACTAGGTTAATGACACCTACCAACTCTGCAAAGTTTTCTGATATCTGCTGATGAAAACTAATAAAACCACAAGAACTACCTATAGTATTGTGACAAAGCAAAAAAGACATTGAACATAACCTGTAAGTAGTACTGTGTCCCCACTAAAGGCTTTTCAACATTTTTCACTTTGTCTGGACATTAGCACCAATTATGTCAAATTTGTCATTGACAGAACCCAGGTTTTGTTGGTTTCGGTTTTGTTTTTTTTTAATCTATGTGATTTATGTGTTCCACTGTGAATAACCCCTAGGAATTTCTGTTTGGTTTTTAAGACTGGGTTTTGGTATGCTATAATAAGAATTTACCCCTTCTGTCTAATTCAGGCAGTTAATTTTAATTCTTCTGGAGTCAAGAACCATTTTTGATACCACAGATAGTAGTAACACATTGCTTGACTAACCCAAACCTGTGTCATGCTGACCAGTAGTAAGTATATCAACACGGGCACTGTGCTTCCTTCCATGCCAGGTGTTACTTTTGCTGTAATCATACATATCTGATACTCAGGTGTTTCTGACTTCTGAGTTATAAAAGTTGGTCCTCTCAAACATCCTTCTCCCCTGAACACTCAGAAAGCTGACCTAGAGGCTACTACTGGCTTCCTGAACATGTTTCCTATCCTTTCATATGTTCAAATGGCTCTTGTCTTGCTTATGACCAGGAAACCGGGCACTACCACAGCTAATTGTTTATTCTGTAGATAGGACCATGTGCAAAACAGAAAAGAATTGTACAAACTTCTGAAACTGGTACTACTGCATCTGTAGCAACTCCAGCTGGTATTACAGGGAGCATAATCTAGACTTTCAGGGCTCATTTTCACTGGGAAGAAAAGTTATCTTCTGGATCTAAAGCAGCAACATTGACTTGACTAACTGAAGTCCAGAGTTTAGAGAAGGCAAAGAAACGTTACGTTTTCACACAGGGCAACCTCCTTTTCACATCCCTGAGCCTTCACTTCACTTTTCCCCAGAAAGACTAGGTCATACAGGCTAGCTAAATACAGAAACAAACAGACATCGGGAAAATTCACTTTCTTTAAATTCCTTTGTACTAATCTGGGTCTGACATGTCACACCTCCTTTTCAGAACAAAGAGCCAGTCACATCATACCTCATTTGTTTGCCCTTGGAAGCTATACTTTCATTATTTGAAGATAATCAAACAGGCAAAAAACCTACTTTACATTGCAGAGGGAAAAGGATACCTTCTAAAAACTTTCCATGCACCGATATCAGTTTTTTCTAACTGTGAAAAAATTGGGGAAATGCTAGCAGTGATACACTAAGTTCTTTTCATCTTACACAGTGACATAAACTGCTTCATGAACACGACTTCAGATTGAAGTTCACTGAAATGCAGCAGAAAGGAGCTGTACAGTAACAGCTGTTACTGAAAAATGTACATGCTTTCTATGTGTAAATACTCGAAAATTAAAACAGAGTCAGTGATGCTAGTACTGAAGGATTCCTAAGATACTATCTTACCCTCTTCTTTTACTTAAAAGATATTCTTGTCTTAGCTATTAAATTTAAATTATATTTCTGGTCAAGAAAACATTCGGTACACAGAAAAGTGGGTAACAAAGATAAGAGAGTTTTTGTTCTCTACTTTTGTTGAGAATGCTGATCACTGTAACATCCTGCAATCTACAGAGACCTGCACCAAGGACATGGGACATTACACAATAATATGATGCTGTAACAGACATCTGAGTGGTGGAGATCCATGGGACCTTGGAAATGGGCCCTTTAGTAGTGATGAACGTATCAGAAATGGAAGTCATAATCTGCTTTTCCTTACCTGATCAAGAATCCTGCCCATTCTTTCAAACAGGACTTTCAAGAAGTGTCCTTCAAAAAATGATGCTTCTAAATTGCACTTTTCCAAAGATCTGGGAGTTCCAGGCCACTCCCACCGTAAGCAGATGACACAATAATCCCGGAACTAGAAAAAAGTAGTGAGGAAAACAGATTCAAACCTCCATGAAAACCATTTCTTTGCTTTCAATAGTCCATATGCCTTAAAACCATAATCTGTAGCTACATGAAAAATCTAAGCCCCAAAAGAACAGTCATTCTAAAGTAAATATGATTGGTTTCTACGCAGGAACCTCATTTTCTTCTTGACAGTCATGCTATTAGGGTAGTTTCAAAAACACAAAGAGTGGAGAACAGAGCTCCTAAAAAGTAGCTGAGGCCAAAACACAAAGCAAAGCCAACAATACACAACCTGATCAGAGTTCTTCTAAAGCAGGAATTACGTTCATATACGTTCTTCTTGTCAGTACGTTACCACACATTCACTGTATTACATGTAGCTTATCTTCCTATCCAATCTATATTGCTCCCTAATTCCCAGTACAAGAAAGGCACATGTATATGCAGGAGATACAAATGAAAAAAGTACTTCAGGGCTTCCTCTTCCCTTTCTTTGTTCCCTATCACCCGTAACAGTCTGTCTCAACCTCTGCCTCTGATTTGCTGTGGGCTTCCTGATGTCTCACTTTCAAGGAATTATACCTTGAGAGGAGCGCAGGTTATAGCAGGGGAAAAACCTTACAGGAACACAGCAATAAACAGTAGCAAAAGAGAGACAAAACAGACTCAGAAATTCTTCACTGCATGTAGCTTAACTACTTGTGCAGGCTTCCAGGAACAGAAATATGGAAGCAGAACAGCTATTCGGATGTAATAACAGCAATAGGCAGGGCTATTCTTAGGGGGGAAATATTTTAAGAGTAGCCATATCATTGTCAGGAAGTGACAGAAACCAATTCTGTTCTCTAATAACTCCGACAGTACTCTTTTTCCCAAGGCATGAAAGAAATACAAATATGATGTGTGTTTTCTGGCATCCAAGAATAGAACATAGGGGAATTACACCAACCTTTGTTTCCTTATTCTCTATTTTCTATTCCCTTTCTTTTCAGGAGAAACTACAGATAAAACAATATAATAAATGCAGAAATCCAGGCTTCCCATCTTAAACTGCTGATATCATAATTCAGAGGTTATGGAATTTGAAATACCTACTAAATATAGCTCTTTCAGTTACTCTACTGCTTTGGATAAATTTTTCTATTCTAGAAGATGCACAGGGCTTCAATAATAAAGCTGCAAATAAACAGTGATTGTCCTCTGACCCAGGAAACTTTAGATTATGTTTGTAAAAACAAGACTCGCATTTATTTCAAAACAGTAAATCATAAAGCTTTCTCTACCTACCAAAACTCCCAACTTCAAACCTGAATGCCTTAGGCTGCGCATTCCCTGTGATGAGCCTTTATTTTTAAAGTCCCAGATTGCGTAACTCCTATGCAGCATTTTAATTTCCCTTTAGTCCTTTCAAACAGCTTGGCAGGCAATTCTCCAAGAGAATGCAGATAAATGCAAAAGCAAATTAAGAATCTATCTGCAGTTCAGATCTTCTCTCAGTGTATTTGTTATATGAATATTAATGCATTGAATGTCATCCATTATTCCCACTAGAGTAATACAAGATGGATTCACCGTCAAAAGATCTCCAAAGGTAAGTTTTCATTAGAAAATAAAAATTGAATTTTCCCATTTTCCATTACCAAAAGATGCATTTAGAGAACCATTTGTGTATTCTCATAAGCATTTCAAATTCTCAAGGACTAAGGAAGACTTCACTGACTTACTTGTCTGTGGGCATCTCTGAGGTAAGTATCATAACCTGTACCCTCCACATGGTATGATGACTTAGCTTCATCAGGTACAAGACAGAGAAAACTAAAGAGGAAAAAAGTACATTAATGAATATCTATAATCCACAGAGCACCAGATCAATACTTTCTTATCATCTGTAAGTGTCCACAATACTGAATTGTCTGTCCAATTAATCCACAGATTCTACCATAACTTTACGTGAAGAACAGAGAATACAAAATCTACTTAAGCATGTCTATTCTAACTACTAGTAAAAAAATGAATATCTAAGAACATACAGGGATATTTGCATATAAATGTCCCAGTTACAAATATCATTGCCTTAGCCCAGGTATGTAGTGCAAATACTGTATGTCCTTATTACTTCACCAATATCTGACCTAAAAAGCGTCAGGAAATTCTGAATCTTATTAGGGAGGAACTGTCTTTTAAAAAATAAAGAAAAAACCTAAAACTTTTGGAAAGCAAAATAAAACTCCGTCTTTGGACCCTGTTTCCAAATTTCAGCTCTCTCCACACCCCAAGAACTGCTGGAGGCTCCTGTAAGATTTACATAAAGAAATATGTAGTAGCTGACTTTTTGTATGGAGTTATCTTATCTGAAAAGATAGGAATTTGCAAACCACTGCAAATCCTGAAAACACTTGTATTCACTGACGGAGATCACATGAGGTGAATTTAGGAGAGTGTTCTTTGCGTCTGCTCCAAACCATGTCCACCATAAACTATATACAGCAGTACTGGGGTAAAGAGGGCAAGAAGCAACTATGCCATTCTATGCTGACTGTCCTCAGGCTGTTTGCTTTCTTTGGCTAACACCTTTGATTATTTCTGGGTAAGTAGATAGGTCAGCACTGAAATACCAGTGCTGCTTTGCTACCCTGTATTAACAGAGCAAACAGCATTTGTCCTAATACTAGCTGCTAAGAGAATTACCATCACTAAGTTGCTTAGAGCAGAGCCTGTCCTCTTTGTGATATCCAATTTGTAGTGTGTCTAACATGCACAAAGGTATGTTACAGGTGACAGAGGCGCCCCTTGATTTTCAGGGAACAGAAGGTTCTCTCTAGAGTGCAATTATTTATTTTTATATATTTGTTTAAGGAACTTTAGGAAATTTAAGGGTTTTTTTTCCCCCTAAAATGTTTATGGCAAGACTCCCCAGACTTCTCCAGGAAGGCCAAGTCCTGTAACAGCAGTTTAAGTAGAGCAAGCATTTTTGAGAAAGAAAATATTATAATCAATGAAGCTTTCATCATGAATTCTGAGTATTCAACTAGACTATTAGCTGTAAAGTTCTTCTATTTTTCTCATTTATGTGGAATTATTTTTACTTATTGTAGGCTCTAATCTTTCAAGAGTAGCTTTCTGATAAAATGCCACACAATTTCCTTCTGTGGAGTCATTTTGCCAGCTGGCACAGAGTAACATCCATTACGGAGTACATTTAATTTGCACAGTGTGTGCAGACACCCACACATTCAGAGATTTCTTTAAGTGTTTTTTTCAACTTACCTATTTACAATTTTATGAACTTCAGTCTTCCCATCATTTTTTGGATGTTCTGGACTGACAGGTGGAGAAGCACTGAGCCACTCTTGAGCTGACAATGTGTTATCTGGAGACAGATCAGTAAATAGCGGATCTTCCTCTAGGTCTCTGTGAGATTATATTAGGCAAAAACATAATCATTCACAGAATGTCATGGAAGGCAGGAAAATCTCTGGGTCAAAAGGCATGCTTTCTATTTTTCTTCTCTGAACAACTAGGATGTGTTCCACAACACTATCATACACACATATTTTTACCTAATTAATATGCAGCAATACCAACCTTTACAAATATCCAACAAACTTTGTTTTGAAGAAAAATCGTAACTTCTTGATCCAAACAACAGAGTACACATCTTTGACTTGTACAAAATCACTGCCTTAAATCACTTAAACTTTACCCACATTTTTTACATGAGAGAGAGTTATACTCCAGGAAATTATTAGATTATTTTAGATGACAGAAATATCTAAATTAAGATGCCTAAAATAGCTGGTGTGACTAGTCCTTACCACTCCAACAGTAAAAAAAGGAGTTACAAGAGCTGCGTAGGGTATATAAAAAGATTTTATGTAAAGTGTCCCAGAAAAGTTCTTCCATCAAAAAATCATTCAAGAACATAAATGTAAGCAAGACACCTAAGTGACTGACTTCAAGAATAACCTCATTGAAAACAGTACAAATATGCATAGACTTAAGCTAGGTAGATGCAAAAGTAAATTAATCTATGAAGACCTTTGAGTGCCTATTGTTCTGGAAAGAGGCTTTTGATAATTTTAGCTTTTCTGTTACTGTTCTAAAAATTTCTATAAGTTGCTGATATAATAATTTCTGCATCACTTTATGGATATGGATTAATACATAGAGCACTCAAAGTGCTATCTACACTCACTTCTTTTTCAATTATTGAAAACATTGTTTTGTTCTAAAAAGAAGGATCTAAGTTAGCTGTTGTGAAAACTTCCCTTACAAAAGAAACTTACACTGCTCCTGCAATCTGTCCATTCTCTACCACATCTTTATCTTCTTGACAGGGAGGCTTGTATTCCATATAGTTTCTTTCTTCTAAATTTCTCAGAACCAAATTATAAAGAATGTGCTCATTGGGTTTTTGCAAAAGGTGCTCAAACATTCGTAAAGTCATTATGCTGATCTGCAACATAAAAAGTAAAAATTCAATAAACTGATGCACGGCTGCCTTATGCTTTTCGTCTTATATCTGGTTTATAAATACTACAACATTGCAATTACTTATTTACATTATGGAAGGAAGCAAAAATCCTGAGAAAAATTAGGAAATTGTTATGCTGACTGTGGTATAAACATGCATGAAGACTTTACACACATTTGAAAAATCAATACGTGGATGTATTTTTTCCCTGTAAAACAAAAACTGTTCAAAAATCTGCCAAAATAACAATATAAAGAACACCCAGAGAACTTACAACTTAGCTTTCCATATTACAATCAGATCCTTGCTGGAAGATGGTTATCATTGTGCAAGTGGACACAGAACAGGACTTAAAAGTTAGTAATAAATACCCAGAATAAAGCAATGCAATACTGGGATATTGTGACTAGAATATAGGCGAAGATTTTTACAGGGAGATACTATGTAGGCTTTTAAAAGGAGACTGACTTTAAGCAATGCAGAGATGGTTTTTAAAGACGGCTTTAGAGAGCTTAGCTTTGCAAAGATCAACTAATTTATACAGATAACTCATTCTGACAGCATGAGCAGGTAAGCATACTGAAAAAATGCGTATGTGAAGGCATAGATCTGTATTTCAGGAAAGCCTGGGTTTTATTTGAAAAAGTAGAGGGTGGAGGTTGTTTCATGGAAAAAATGAAACAAGCAACTCCTGAGGAGGGATTTTACTGAAGTAAATTATTTTACCAGCTTTTACTGTGTGTAAAGTACTTAAAGTTATTATATCATCTTTTAATTGGCATTGTGTATATTCTCTGACCACACTTACTTTACATAAAAAATAGTAAGTTTTTAACTATACCTTATGTGATAACATGACAGAATTGACACAACATGGAAAATAACAGTGATGCAACATATAACAAAGCATAAATTAAAACGCAATTTCAGAAACTGATTTTGCCCTATCTTACAGTCGAGCAAGCCTAACTAGATATGCATAGGGGGCAAGCAAATTTAGCAAAGAGTCTTTATTAATGGGAAAAATGTGCTACCTGCAGAAAATAGCTTGACTGTCATTTTCTAAAGGGAATTTGTACGGCTGGCACTCAGAACTCTTTTCCTTGGCAAAGGAAGTTAGCAGACACAAACACGAGAAGACCTTACAATGGCGTTTTTACAGGCTCTACGCAAGACGGTACTGGCCAGCAGACATTATTGTATCATTATCACTTCTCACCTCATCAGAAATATGATCACAGTGTTCAATTAACCTGTGTCGCAACGGATGTCTGTTGATGTCTGTCAAAGTTTCTGGCTCTCTGTGTTCTCCAAGTATAAAATAAACTATTTCCTGCAGCAGGACATCTGAAGTCACTTGACGAACAATGCGATGCAATAGTGCAGTTGATGTGAGGATTCCAATCTCTGAACTGAACAAAAAATTTCATGTCAGATATGTAGTGCATTTCAGCGGAGAAAAAATCAGCTTGATTCAGATTCTGTTCTGCTGTGTCTTGTAGGATGCTACTCACGTTTGCATCAGCTGGGGTTCCATAACATCAATGAAAAATCGTTCCCGCACAGCTTTTGCCATAGCAACAGCAGCAGTCTGAAACAAAAGTACAAAATGGTATGTCTCAAACTCAAAAGCTACAAAACAACTGGAACTATTTATTTGGTGAATACATTTGTATCATCTGTAAACATTCCAAACCTTTTGTGCTTCTTTGATGAGTTGATCACAGTAGTCAAACCATGAAAGAAATGAAATCAATGCTCTCTTCCCTGGAAAAGCAGATGCATCTTCTTTGTGGCTATAGGAATCCAAACTAGAGAACACAAGGAAAAATATTTATTTCGTCTACAAGTATTTGAAGAATCTTGGACTTCATTCTTATTGAACTTAACAGAATAATTAATGATCTACTTGCAATGAAGTGAACATTAAAATAGCTTTTCTGCCTTTCTCTACTGATCTGGCAGTGCTATCACTACACAGATTTTCAGTGGCATCCTAAAGGATACATAGTATGTACAGCAGAACTCTGGTTAAGTATTTCTCGAGTCAGAAGGGAAAACTGATCACCTAGTCTGTTCTCCCAGGAAACACAGACCACAGAAACTGAATCAATAACTCCTGTAGTCAGAGAACCATAAAATGAAGGCAACTGTTCTTCTCTACTCTACATGCAACCTCAATCACGTCCACCAAAACCACACAGTGTATACCTGAACTAGGCTATAACTTCCAGAAAAAAACATGTCTCTCAATTTAAAGGCTCTAAGGAATAACAAATTCACCATTTTCTTTGGTAAAGCAGTCCAATAATTATTTATCCCACTACTGAAAGTAGCATTTTTTTCCCTTCTAACTTTAAACTCCAATCACCAGAAACTTTGGTAGGTATTTTGCAAATACCTGTTTTTTGTCTCAGTACTAATAGATCATGAGAAATTCATAATAATGAAAGCAGAGTGGGGAAGAGAAATGTTTTGAGAATCTAACATGCAAGCAGTTAGGATAACAGGCACGTATCTTTTGCTTCATGCTGATGAGTTATGCAGTAACTCTTTCCTTCTTCTTTTTTACTACAAAAATTTTGCAACAGCCTGTTATCAAAAACACCCTTCCTGCCCTCTGCAGCAGCTTGCAGTGCTCACTGTGCACAGTGAAAAGTTTACGTTTCCTAAATCCTTGGTGTCTGAAGAACAAAATAATCTGTACCTGATAGTACAGCTACACCACCACAAACTGCTAACGTAGTTCAGTGGAAAAACTTGCCCCCTGAGGAATCTCTGCAAGGGACTGGCAGCCAAACCTGGCCCCGTGTCAGAAATCATGCGTACACTGGACGCCCGAAGTCGTACCACTATGCTCCAGCTGGTATCTCAGCTCTGCTCTTGAGACTTTAGCATGGGGGTGCGAATATTTTATACATCTTATCTTCCTACAGAAAATTAATTTCAGAGAGGGGTATAAAATCATCTTGGGTATTAAATACAAAAATAAAATTCTTACCCCCAGTTAATTGCCTCCACTGTTTCAATGTCTAAGGGATCCAGTGACTGAGGCAGGGCTTTGTAGAGGGTGGCCAGCCTGTCTGTCAACAATTCACATAAACAAGTGCTTTGAGTCAGGCACTTGGCAGCTGCTGGTTCTGGCAAACTCACCAAAAGCATGAGGCCTTCACAGGCCTTCACTGCTATCCGGCCGTCCTGGCAGAAGGGCATGGAAGAATTAATCAGAGGGTGAATGAAGCTCACTTGAAACCAAGAAGCAAACATGTCCCAAATAAAACCTCTCCATTCCCCCACAGTGAGTGAATGTATTTATTTTTGTTGCCTTTTCAGTCATTAAAACTTAATTCTAGTGAATTTGGATGATACAAAATAAAGAATCTCACCTGAATCCACATCAAATACTAAGAATGCAACTGCAACCTTCAGGTTGACAGAACCAGTGCTGTAGGTCAGCTTAAGACCAAGATATTAGACAATGTAAACTATCATTTAACAATAATGAGGCATATCGGTAGATTTGGTTTTCTGCTCTCAACACTGCTGTAGCAATTACAGGCTTACTCAACCCTCCTCTATGTCTTCTGAAAGAATCTGAATATGAATTCGAGGATGGAGCTGGGTAAGACATACAGCAGTTGTTTTTAAAAGAAATCAAACCTCTAGATTTTACAAAAAAAGTGGGTTTAGTTAAGTCAGTACAATTGAAAGTAGTTTTTTAAATATTCTCCTGTGGTATATTTAACCTAATGATTATCCTATGTAGCTTGTCTGTGAAACATGCAGCATCCTATATAAATTGCTCAAAACCCCCTTATATTACCACCAACAAACTTAACATTAATTTTCTAAAACAATATTTTTACTTTAATCTGAATTGGCAAAGAAAATTGCCAATTTACAAAAACTGCCTGCAAAACAAACCTTGTTTTACTTTTTGTTCTTAAAATACAGTGTGTACCTACGTGTATATTCACTCTCTCTGCTCACTTCACACAGTATCCAGACTATCTCATTTGATCACATTAAACAGGACAAAAAAACCAACTCACAGGACTTTTAGTGAGGTTTAGTAGAGAATTCACTAAATTATAGTCTTGATTTGGACAAACAGTGGAGGACTCAGGCGATGATGTGACATTTAGTTCATCCAGACTGAAAGAGAGATCATCCGCCTGTTGCGGGAGGTCATCTTCCTTCTCCATTTGCTCCGCTCCAGCAGCACTATGTATTTCTTCAGGCTGTCCTGTGTCTGTTGTCAAAGAGTCTTGGCCTTTTAGCATGTCTTCTGTGATTACACTTGCTGATCCTTTAGAAGCCATTGCTTTTAACTTACTCTGCAAAGCATTTTTTGGAATTACATGGTTGAAATTACTGTTCATCCTGAAGCACAAATTCACTAAAAGCAAATTTTTTACAACAGCATTTGAAGCAGTCCTCTGCAAGGCTGGATACAGTAACCATGTACAACGTAATGGGTTGCAGGAACATGGGAGTTTTTAAACCTAGGACATTTTTTAATCTGCTTAAATTTCTCTTAAGCCCTGTACCATTTTGCTTCAAGGCTGAACGGACAGAAGATACTAGAAGTTAGCACTGGGTACTGTAACAGATCACAGAGAACCTTCTCAGAAGGTACAAAGCATCTCTACTTAGCCTGAAAGAAAGCAACCCATCTGTCTTCCCATAAATCTGTCTCCAGCACATAAGAAGACATTTAAATTTGTGCTCTGTGATACCAAGAAGAAACTCACGGCAAACCATAAATTAGACTTCAGCACAAGACATTTTTTCAAGTGAGTACAGTAGTGAGATTATAAATCCAAATGGTTCTCCTTCTCTATGATAACACCAAAATTATTACAAGTATATCTCAAGCATTAATAATTTAAAAGAGTAACCATTTGGGGTTAATGGCGTTTAGTACATACAAACCAGCAGGGACTAACTACATGACAGTCTCAGGCAGCAAACTAGAGAACTGCTGTGAATGCTTGCTTGATTGATGTGCATTCGTTGTGGAGAATTTGTACTGAATGTTGTGATATACTCATATAACCAATTCCCTGGAGAGGCAACCCAGTGGTAAAAGCGGCACACTGCACGCTATAAAATAAATATGATTTTTGACTACAGTAGAAAAATTACTCCTTCAACATAGGTATTTTTTTTTACAGTGTGAAATGTGTAAGGCTGCAAAGCAACCAAAATGTGTCTGTCTGAACCATGTCTGTCTGCCCCTAAATCTTCTAAAGTCTTCCAGTATGCTCCCATATATTTTATCAATACACAGAAATATCTGAATCACAACGATGAGCCTTGCACATAACGCAGAACTAAAGGCTGGATTCGGTCCTGGATTATACACTGTTGCTGGCACTACTCAAGTAGCAGGCAGGGTTGCCAAAGAGAAAAGCTACTTTTTTCAAAAATCAGATAATATTTTGTAAAAAGCTTTTTTTATCTTACGCTGGCCTATTACCTCATGTCTAGACTCTTTCGTCATTTGAAAGGCCATAGTTTGCTTAGCTAAGGCATCAATGCAGAGACCATTTATATAAATGTATAAATGCCCCTAGAAATTTGTCCATAGCATTACGCTTATGTCGGCAGCTGACACAAAGCAGCCTGTACATCGAAAAACACACAGGCAAAGTTTTTGCACGTATTTAAGCTTCCTATTGTCTAATCATGCAATTCTGCAGCTTAGCTGCTCACCTGCCTCCTGTAAAGATGCAAAACAGGATCCTGAATGACCTAACAGAAAAGGTTACATAAAATACATATTCAATGCTTTCTAGACAAAGTACTCCTCTAAGTGAATTCAGCATCAACAGAGAGCAGACAACATAAAAATACATTTTTATGTTTTCGTGATATGTAATTATCAGAGTTTCAAAATCTGCGGTGGATGACGCCATGTCAGATAGATTTAAAAAGAATTCTGTGAAAAAAATCAAGTGATATCAGAGCTAATGAGAATCTCTACTTAATTCATGGTGAGAAATCCAAAGCTAGTAATTTGTAGTAATGAAAGTAGAAGTGAATAATGAAACTATTGTTCGTTTTACAAAATGAAGGTAGAACTTGTTAGCGGACACTGTATTAGAACTTGTTTAAGGTCTCAAGAGCAGATATTGGAACACAGAGTATCAAGTATCCCTTTGCATGGAACAATCAGTTGCAAGGAGTATCTCGCGTAAGATGGGATGAGATGAGCTGGGGCAACTAAGGTATAAACAAATAAGGAAAAACATGAGGTAACAAGTTCAGCGTAAAATAACGACTGAGAAAGAGGTGATAAGTCAAACATTCCTATCTATGTTCTTTCTCTCTACACAAGAAGAAGAAAAACTCAGTTTAAAGAAAAGAATTAATTAAAGTAAAAATAAAATTAGTATACGGATTTTAAAGGTTTAAAAAAGTAGAATGCAGTTTTTCCAGTTCTTACTTCCGCAACAAAAGTAACTTGCCCAAGAGATACAGTTATGCCACATAGCCTTAATGGTTAAGCAATACAGGTGAAAGATTTTACTAAAATATAAACAGCATTCTATCAACAAGCTATGTGATACGGAATCATACAAAGGAAATCCTAGGTTTGTACATACCCAGATTTTTAAGTTCATAAAATACTGTAGAAACTGATCAGGAAAAGTCAAAGAAGGAAGCAAAACTAACATACAAACAGACTGCTTCGGAGAGATGTATCTGCATTTCAGTTTGTTATGTGTTGAAGATTTGACAGATAAATGCCACACAGAATTCTGTAAATCTACCCTTTCCCGCATTTGAAGGTCAGAAACAGCTATCAAGTCACAATAATAGCACCTCTAAGAGGCAGAGATGTGAACAACCAGAATACTCTGTTTTAATAAAGGACAATTCTGCACCCCAAGTACCTTATCTGCAAAAAACTATCAGAAGTTGTGAAGACATATGCCTTAGTCTACGACACTGAGAATAATGTTGTGAGGGAAACAGGAACTACAAGAAATGTTCTTCAGCTTACCTGAATTCTACAGCCAGCATTTTGTGAAACGAGAGATCTCTGAAATTTGGAATCATTTGGTTTTCCATGTCTGATTTTTAATATTGTAATCTTGCTGTTTTGGGGAAGAACACTAATATCTGACGAAATATTTGTGGTTTTTATGATCGGGGTTCTCAGGTTTGATTTCAAGGGCATTATTTGAGTATTAGAGTCATTCAGAGGGTTTTTTTCAAACCATACAACTTACACAAATGACATTAAAAGTAATCCTGATTTGGACTTCTACCATATTCTGCATGTAATATATCTAGTAGCTTGCTTCTGAGTGCTTCTAACATTTGAACACTAACTTTTCAATCCTTACACCATTTCTACTGCTTGTATAACTACAGTGGATACAACGGCAATCAGGGTGGTATTTAATTAAGGTAAAAATAAACTCAGGATGGATTCTTTACTACTGACTTATCTCAATGGAAAACAATGTATCTTTGCAGTTTAGCAGCCTGTGCTGTTACAGATCTTGTATGCAGAAAGCCTGTAAAATACTCCTGGAGGATGCTGTATCTACATCTTTTCACATATATATCACACGCTTAATAGATACTGTGTCACCATAGGAAACATCAAAGTGGAGAGCAGGAGGCAATTCTAAATGGACTTTTATAAATTAAACTTTTATATGTTCCTTCTAAATGGGAACAGAAAGTCAGTCTCGAAATTCTTTCTCCTCCCACTCTGATTTCATCAATGCCACATGTTAAGTTCGAAGAGTTAGTAAAGATATTTGGCTTTTTTACAGACAGAAAATAATGTCATATTGTAGATTGTGAGCTGGCACTGCAGCTAGACCATATGTGCCATTACCAAATAAGGGCTCAATCCTGCAGAACACTTAGCAACTTACAAGGTTTCAATGCCCCATGCAATCTGTCCCTTAGTCCTTATTGGGCTGAAGACAAAACAACATCAGAAATCCAAGGTCTCACACAGTGTTCTACATTACAATTCATATCCCTGTTCTAAAGGTGCCTTCACTACAAAGGATAAGGACCTCAGGCAGATATATTTGTGAGCCCTGAACGAAAATCTAGTAAAAATAATCACACTTGTCAAGTCTCTGGAAGCAAAAAAAAAAACCCCAAACTTCTAGTATCACAGGAAAAAAGCACAGTGTGAATGAAAACCAAGCTATGAAGCATGATGTGATACCTCCAGTTCTCTATTAGATTTTGTCTGTGACACAATAAATACACCTGGAAAATTTTTATTTGATTTACTCACCTCAAGGAAGAAGTTGACCAGGTATGGATCCTGTTTCAGCTTTGCACATACTATACAGAGAAACTGAATTTCTTCATTTTCTGTTGGCGTTGCCAGAACTTCACCACACAGCCTGATTAATTTCTGTCACATAAAGAAAAGTGAACAAGTAAGACAGAGAGTTAGTTATAGCTTTTTCTAGGAATGATGGACTGAGTTCTTTTTCTGTATACATACTGCAATGATGTATGATTATTGACTTGAACATTTGCTCTAGATTTAGATTGCTGTGGACAAGATTTCTTTATTACTTATGACTTGCATTGCTGTGGCAGTTCAAGGCTCTAATCATCAATACATTAAAACTGATACTGCACTTGAGCAGTTTCTTTAACTCAGTTGACAATGGAAGAATTAAAGATACTATTAGCTACAGTGGAATAAGAGAAACTTGTCACGCGAAAACATAGTTTACTTAAAATTTGAACAGTACCTGCACTGGCCTATGCACATTTATGTGGGGAAGAAGAGGTTGCCGTATTCTTCCAAGAAGTTTTGTATAAAAAGCCAAAACTTGCTGTTTCATTCCTGGAGGACACTGAAACAAAAACAGATGAACAATAACAAAAATATAACAAATGCAGAGAGAAACATAGATGTAAATTTGTCACTCAAAATGGTTAATTAAACAGCAACAATTTATCCAAAATATTTTTAAAAAAATCATCATCTGTTAACAGATTACTTTTATCAATATTAACAGAGATCAACAAAAAATGTTATATCTCATTACTGTTTTCTTTTTCAGATTATTCATACTTTCAGTTAATTGCTCTAGTGCAGACTTCTACCAATCTTTGCACGGAATATTCCCTATCAATACAGTGGTAAGGGGAAGTTAACTCTGAATTAACTGGCTGCAGGTCAGCTGTCTTTTACGGTACTGTGCCACGAAATCCACCAATTCAGTGAGTCAGTATTTGTAAATACACGATGATAAAACTATAAACATCTTGATGTCTACAAAAGGTTTTTTAAATTCATGAGCAATTAACCTTAGACAGAGAAAACATTTATAAACGCACAGATGTTCCAGGACAAAAGAAAGCTGTTGTTTTCCCTGAGATTCACAGAATATAAATCACAAATATCTGTGGAACATCCAGACCCTTGTTCTACTATTCCTCATGCACCACGTCACATGATAGTACTTTCCTATCTCCATGAGATCTGATGGCTCATGGTCCTTTGCATACCTTTGTTTCTAGCTAAATCCCCCCTGACTCTAATGTGTTCTACCACGTTAATAAATGCTGTTATTCTGTCGGTTAATTTTAACTCACATCATTTCCCTATCTGGTTCATTGCACAGGTGAATGGAGCACGGGTGGCAACAGCCAGGAATGACAACCACGTAAGCTGGTTCTCCTTCCAAGGTAATTACCCCTAGATTATTAATCCCCAATTATCACTGAGTTGTCAAGCAATCCATTGAAAAGGATGGCAAAATGTGTACCATCAGGGTGCATTTACAACAGTGTAGTAAGTCTTCAGTGATTGCTATGAAAGGTTATTATTCTTTTTGCAACAGATCTTTGCAACATCTTGCAAGCATGAACTGTGTGTTTACTTCAGATCTATCAACTCACAAGTGACAAAGTATAAAGACAGGCTGTACAGGAATTCTTTCTACAGGCATATTTGCATGAGTGCAAAATGACTTCCCTCAACTCTTAGAAATATACTACTAATTACCCGCTTCACATATGTCACCAGTTCATCTTGGTTTCTTGACAAAGTTTATAGATTACTGAACGAGCTGTATTTCTGAGCAAGTATTTTCAATACATCAGGTACCTTGGCCTGATCATAGGACAGCTGTTACAGCAACAGGAATTGTAGAGCTCTGGTCCTTCCAGAGCAAGGAACATCCCACGCTCAGACAGCTAGTATCCTACATTGTCTATATATGTAAAATCAAATAGATTAAAAACTCAAAACAACACATCAAAGACTGACTGAGAATGAAACCATGGAGAGCTCCATTTATTCTTGGAACACCATGCTTTCCTAACCGCATCTGCATCGTAATACAAAAAGTTCTAGCACAAGGGCTGCCAAGTTCATTCACCCCATGATCCATCCAACCCCATACACTGCAGCTCGTAAGTCTGCCAAGAAAGATAGCAACAAGAATGCACCAAGACCATGAAGCTGATTTCATATGTGCCACAAAGCAGACACAAGAAGAACCAACACTGCCGAGGGCTGCATTCATAACAAGGACTCGGATGTGAAAGCTGCCTGGGGATCAGCTTAAATTAATGCTTTCCGACATGGTAGTCTTTCTGAGCAATAACTCATCCCACTGGGAAAAATTAAACAAAATTTGTATTTAATACAGCACTTTTCACCCAAGAATCTCCCAGCACTTAACAAAGGACAGAGAGAGGGATAATACAGTCTTATAGAAGCCAGAAAAATCATAGATTGAACAAAAGTGTTTCTCCCGCTTCCAGCTTCACAGTCAATATTACCAGATTGATTAACAAATCTCAGGGTTCTGCCTTATTCAGCACCTCACTGGTTGTTTCACTTTGATCACACTTGTAAAAGACTGTTATTTGTAATATGTTGGTAACATAAGCAAACAGCTAGCTATTTGCTAGAGTTCAATGTCCCACACTACCACCTACTGTAGAACTTCAGTCCCTATTAAAATTAGGAGCTCACACAAAAGATAACCTGCTCTGCTGAGAAGTACATACATCAGCTTTTCCTAGTGTGTAGAGTGTCTCCAAAATCTTGTGATGTAGCAAATACTCCATACATGGTCCTGTTTCGCCTGATTCCCTCTCATTTTCTTCTTGAACTAGAATATCCAACATCTGTTCCAGGTGAGAAGGAATGTTGGTATCAGTCACAGGAGCTTTATCATCTAAATAGAAGAGATATGCAATTAAGAATGATTAAAATATTGTCCTCACTTTTCTTAAGTTCTGTTCCAAATTTAAGATTTAAAAACATGACCACTCACTTAAAGAATCTCATATATAGTATCTACAGTTTTTTAATGTCTTAAATCAAATTTTTAGAACTGCTTTTCAAAATGTAAACTGAAATATGCATTAGGCAGATATCTAACCTCGTAATGGGGAAAAGGTGAAGAGCCAAATTTCAAAACATGCATTAATTACGTAGTCAAAAAGGAAAACTTTATAGCCAGAAACCAAGCTTAGGGAGAGAAAGGTTCAACTCTCAATCTTCCAGTTAGTATCCACTGTGTTTTGGCAACTTCCTCTTTGACTCTTCGTACAGTATTCTGAAATCTACAAACAGCCCCTAACATCAGCTTAATTTGCAGCTGATCAGTTACTCTACAAACTAGATAACTAAATAAATGTTTTTTCTAATGATAACAACAAAGAAAACACAAACTCTATGCTGTTTATTCTTCAAAAGTTTTTAGATTTGTCTTTTATACTTTCTGCATTAAGACACCATTCTGTCAAACTTTATGAAGGAAAGGGTAAGACTCTGATTTCATTATACTGAAGTCATGAAAATGCTGTTGATTTATGCCACTGGCAGTGGCAGCTGGCATTAACATGTTGTAGAGCACGTCCCCACATGCAATTTTCCTTTTTATTTTTTTCAGCTTAATTCTCCTTGAACAACTATCCCACTAGGGAAATGGTTACAACTTCTTATGCAATAACCTAAAAATAACTGTCACTTGCATGCAAATGGCAAAAAGATCACAAAGCAAAGCTGCCATGTCAGAGTGATTTTGGTCTCTACCACAACCTCCAGTTAGTCTAGAGTGTTTTGTTTGAATTTCCTAGGCATAATTCTGCTCCCACTGCAGATGACAGAATATATCCACTGAGAGGAAATCTGTTTTTCACAAGACTTCTGAAAGGCTGGAAGAGAGGTCAGCTTTTATTCCGCACCACATAATCGCAGGTATTAGTTTTCCCTTACCACCCTGTCATTTCTACCTTAGGAAACATCACATAGCGTTCCAAAAGATGGGTATTTAGAACCAAGGGTCGAATTTCAGCTTGTAAGAGTAAATATTGATATGAACAAGATCACCAGTCCCAGACAAACACAGACTCAAGAGCTACCCTAGCAGAAATGCAGAACTTATAAGCTTGAGGAAAGTATGGTAACATTCACTTTTACAACTTAATAGTTTAATAACTAGGACCAAAAACCTAAAAATTTAAATGTGGTACAACTGTTGTAGGAAATCAGGGAAAAGTTTAAAGAAAAAGCAACTACAGCCATATTGCATCAGAATACCCATTTTTTAGAAGAGCAGAATAAGGTCTGGATAAGTTTTAACAAAATGTGTTCTAAATCTGGTCACAGTTTCACTTTTCAGAGCTATGTTATCAACATATCTTTCATGGAGACAAGATATTAAAGAAAAAATACCTAACAGTGTGCACCCAGAATTCATGTATGTGTGGTAAAATCTGTGACCACAAAATTACTTTTGTTAATATCTTGGAAAGAAAAAGAAAATCCCTGATACAAAACTATAAAAAGGTTAACAGCAGGGACTACATTTCTGTAGCCGTCTGTTTCAATTAAACAGAATATGTGAAGACAAAAATTAGGTTTGACGTAAAAAGGTACAATTCTCTACGTGGTACTCAGGAAAAGAAACCTTCCCTCAATCATTTTTCATGCCTACTTTTTAAGGGATGAATGGAGGCACATAACATTTTTAATTACTATTGTTGGTATTTTGATGAACATGACTCATTTCAGTATTTTGTATTTCTTAATCTTTATTTTTTAACAACACTGAAATTGGGAATTCTAGTTTTCACAATAAAGAGACAAAACCAGAATGTTTTCTCCTTTTACCTGATGTCTCTATGTAGTAATGGGTGATTGCTTTCCAGTGGTAAACAAAATCTTCTTGTAATGGAAGGGAAGGTGCAAGCTATGAGGGAAAAAAAAACCAACAAACAAAAACCAGTTAGGAATTAAATAAACATATTTCCTCAGAGATTAAATTGAATTTTATCTTATACTTGGAAGTAAACTGCTGCAGACTAGTGCTACAATTCTTACTCTCCGTGCTCTTTTACTTTTAACAAGGACTACATACATTATTCATGGAGTAAGCCCCATGTCATACTGCCTAGTTTGTGAACATCAGTGATAATCTGTGATGTCTCTATGACCAGACAATCTATTTGAAGCAACAAAAGCAATTGCTCATACAGCAAAGCAACACCAGAAATGTACGTTTGAACTGTTTAGATCTCAGAGTTTTGTCCTGTAGGAAAAAATCATGTTCTTCTACATCTGCTCTTGAAGCCATCTTCCCTTTCCGTATGCTCGGTTCTCCTTTCTCCCTCTCCTCCTTTAAAAACACCGATCAGCTGCTTCATACAGTTTTTGCCATGCCTTTTTTTCCTGTCAACCACAACTTTTAAAAGATCTTTGTTTCTTTTTTTTTTTTGCACATCAGGCTCATCCCCAGAGCTTGACATGTTTTTTTCTTTTTTTTAAAACAAATATGTTTCTTATTTCATTTCTGAAAGAAAAGGAAGTTTCTTCTTTTCTGGAGGAATTTTGGATGACCGGTTGGGCATGACTGGCATCCAGGAATAACATGCTGCAAGAACAAAACACGGCCTCCCACCCAGTCAACATCAGTACTGCTCCTTCCTCACTGAGCTGGAGAACAGGGTGCCCTGCGGCCCATTACACCGCAGGCACGAAGAACTGCTACACCACAGGCAGCATGGGAAAAAAGAAGGACCACAATCATTTTACCACTCTGCTCTCCAAAGTGAGAGTTGACGAAAACACTGAATTTGTGACCACAATATAAAATGTTCAGAGGTGGTAAAATCGGGAATCCTATAGGGAAAAACCCCACCACTCAACAGATCATACGAGAGTCTGTTGTTACTGAGGCTTAATCGTACTTGCTTGAGGCTTTTTTTTGACAATCAAGTCCTCAAGTCATTCTTTTATAGACAATCCTGAAATAAAGGATTATCACGTGACATGATGGGAGCAATGAGACCTGTGGGCAAACAGGAAGAATCCCATGTGTAAGCTGGTGTGTCCATTTTGGAAGGATAAGGAGTTGAACCATCCTGACAAGCTATGCATTCCAGTCCTCCACAGAGTCACAGAGCGGCTGAGGTTGAAAGGGACCTCTGGAGGTCATCGTGTCCAACGCCCCCTGCTCAGGCACGGCCACCTAGAGCTGGTTGCCCAGGGCCATGTTCAGATGGCTTCTGAATATCTCAAAGGATGGAGGTTCCACAACCTCTCCAGGAACCTGTGCCAGGGCTCAGTCACCCTCACAGTGAACATGTTTCCCCCCAGAAGCTACAGATACCACATTTGAGATTAATAACTCTGAATTCCTCTGGTGTCTCCTTGTAGGGCCTGAAAAGTGCTGGGTTGCCTCAGTTCTTGGACAAAACAGAAGCACAGGGCTCAGACATCTATATACTCTTCACTGGGTAGTGTTGGTCTCTTTGAAAAAGCCTTGAAAGTTTTCCACATCAGTCTTTTATCTTCGTTGAATTTAATGACATTTAAATTTATCTTGGTAAGGACGAAAAGCCCAGTATATGAACAGCATGCCCTGCCATGATAAGGAAGTGGAATGCTAATTGTTAACAACCCTTTGCACACAGGACTTTGAAATGCAAGACTTTTTTTAAAGTGGTGGTGCTTGGTAACTATCTACGCCTGTATCCTGTGTGGAAATGTGCACTCACAAATGGTAGCTAGGAAATCAAACTGACATCGCTTATCCATTCCCTGACAGTCTGTGGACTCATTAAGTCTTCCATATTTCCATGCTGGGCACTGAGAGTAGCACGTTAGCACACCAGCTACCACAGAACAAATATCAGGACACTGCACACTGAACAAAACTAGTTTATTTTACTATGGTTATTGAAATTCAGAAGAGTAACTGAACAAAACTGAAATTCAGAAGAGTAACTGAACAAACTGAAGACTGGGTATATGATATTTTGCATCATGCTTCATATGTCACACTTGGTGCTGTAGATGTGTATTTCAAGCAATGTAATGATAATTTTGCATCTTTCTGTAATAAAACTATACCAAAAACTCAACCCTGGGTGACGAATAGCAGAGAGACCACTTTTGAGGAATACCAGGCCTTTCAGACCACTCTATTTCCAAAGTAACACGATAGATAACATTAAAGATTTATCCTTGACTGATGAGATTTTCTCCTCCACTTCTTCTAGCCTCATCTGCCTCGAGATGAATTCAGTGCCTCTAAGCAGTGCCAGGAAAAGGATTTTACTTCTCAGCACTGTCAATAATTTATCCACCGCAGGACAGAACTGTGGATACAGACATTCTTCCTCCCAACAAACGCCTCCAGGGACTCCTCTCAGAGGTGAAAAGGTAATTCAGGGATAGGTCTTGCCCTTTTTAATTAAAACACTCACTGGTTTCACAGAGTCTTGTCTCATCGAGGACTCCAATACAGAGATACCAAACAGAGATATCATTAGCATGTGTGTGCACCTCTGCATGTGTACGTGCATGTGTATTGGGAATATACGATCAGCCTTGCCACCAACTGGACCTCATGATATAAAGCTGTGAAAGCTTCGCCTGCATTGGGCTATTAGACTCAGGAAGTCCTAACAATACAGAAAAATTGTACTTCTTTATTTGTTCAGCTAAAGTAACCCCACCCTCAAATACTCCCACCCCCAAATTCCTCTTCCTACCGCAGATGGACCTAGTATAAATCTGCTTTTTACAGCACAGCTATTCCAGGGAATATTTAACAGACATGCAACTCCAGCAATGCTATGTAATGAGAGAAATGTTTTGCTGACAAAAAATGAAAAAAACCCAACCCAACCCTCTTAACTTAGCTACTCAGACACAAAATCAAGGTAAAGACCAAGACCAAGATACCAGCTTACACACAAACAAAGCCCAGCACTGGAAAGCATTAGAAAACTGTAAGCTCCTGAACACATGGTTGACATGCTTTAACCCTACTAGGACAGGTAATTCTAGGACAAAATGGTAGTTTCTATTTCAGGATGATTAGCTACCAGCTGAGATGACATATATGTTACAGTTGCCAGTCTGAATAATCACTCTTTTGTAAAAGTACACATACTTGTATAAAGATTCTGAAGCAAAACAAAATTCAGGCCATTAATTCCTCCGGTTTGTCTAATTTGAAGAAATTACTTTAAAGTGCAGTTATTTCTCACAGTTATATTAATTCATTTTGATGTAATTACATATGTTCTTACTTATTTTGAGCTATCGATTCCTAATCTCAAAGTGAAGTTCTCCTCCCAACATCTTAAAGACTGCAGTGTAGGTGTTGATATTCCAAAATAGCTAAAACTCACTGAACACTACTAAAAAACAGCCCATTTGAGGAGACATTGATTAGCTCTTCCAACTGGTCTCCAACTCCAGCAGTCAAGCTTCCTGGGAGTCAGCAAGTGAGTGTTCTCATTTACGAGCTAAACTTAACACATGCTGCCTTATCATTCTGGTGACAACAAGTTACTACTGATCGAACCCCACTCCTTCCAGGAAAAGTGCTGCTCTCAGGAGAGCTATAGATCTTTGACCAGAACTATAGTCTGCTCGTTATAAAATCTGTCCAAAATACAATTCCACGTAGTTTTCAAAAGTATATAGAATTTGTGTTTAAGCAGGAAAAACCCATAATGTCAAGAGCAAAGAAACCTATAAATATTCATTATTTAACAGCAACTCCTTTGTGCACGTAAAAATCATTGTTATATTTTTCCTGTATGTTTTTCAGAAGTGCAATTCAATGCTGAAAAGAATGGAAATAATGGAAGCTGGTGATATCCCTCAATATCTTTTGGGCAAGTTCACAAAGGAAAGAAAACACTGTATAAAAGAATAACAGGTACTGTCTGGTCAGATGCCAGAGTAAAAAATAAAGCAGAAACTGGGTCAAAGAGAAACAAAGGGGAAGTGCATGCACACTCCCCTGACTGAAACAAGGAAAACTACAGCAGTCACTCAATGCTTTCATTCAATCTTACTACTTTACCAGTGTGAAGGCTTGCCCTAAGGGAAAATCTGAAAAAGGACTAATACTTGGAGGTTTACTTTATTTCTTCAGTTGATGAATGCACAGAGTTTATAATGGTCAATGCTTTCACGTATAAAATTAAGACTGCACATGCTTGCAAGCCATGTATTAAATTTTGTCACCGCAATTTGTTAATAGCAGCACAACATTAAAACAATCAGTAATGTGAGGTCATTACATCAAATCAAGTAGGTTCAAGAAGGGTAAGTCTTATTCTGAGCAGCTACGCAGCTAATGATTTTGGAGCAGTACCGGTAGCAAGTGACTCAGTTTCTTTCAAATATCACTTTCACCTCAAAACGTGAACAGAAAAGAAGCTACTTAAAAGCATGTTAAGGTACCACTGTAAGAGATACAGTAGAATAATAGGTTGGTAGAGAAGGGTCCCAAAAATGTGCAGCAGACACCAAAATCTAAATTGACTCCCAGATACCAAGAAAGAGATACAAATAATCTTGTTTGACAATAAATTGCAAAGTTTAAAACAACCAAAATCATATTTTTCCTGCTCAAGGTACGCAGCTCAAAAACACCCTTTTGAGTTGACTATTAAGATGAAACGTCTCCTGAAAGCCCAAATCAAAACCGAAAGTCCTTTGAACACCGAGTGACCTCTTTACAGAGAAGCTGTTTTGTCTAGGGAAACCTCAGTGAAGAGCACGACACGAGAAAAAGTAAGTCTAACTTGCTGCTTTGTTATGGTACGCTACATTTTGTACGTTGCTGAGAATGTAGCACTCCTAGAACACATTTGGGATAAAAGTATACCAGAAATGCATAGCAATGAGAAAGCACCTTGGGAACAAGTCATACATATATTGTCACAGATTCATTAATATTAACCCCATAAAGCAACAACACTTCTATTCTGCCCTAAAGTAAGGTAACAGAACAAAGACTGTAGTCTCCTCCACTATCCTCACCAACTCACCCAACCCAGTCTAAGGATGCTCTGTCGGGAAGATACCACAGTGGTGCTTGCTCATCTGGATGCTGCAGAG
Organism: Sagittarius serpentarius; assembly: GCA_034782735.1. Classification (NCBI taxonomy): domain Eukaryota; kingdom Metazoa; phylum Chordata; class Aves; order Accipitriformes; family Sagittariidae; genus Sagittarius; species Sagittarius serpentarius. Next base: position 33,280,359 of record JAVKLA010000093.1, on the reverse strand, counting down.
AAAATGTGGCACAGCCCATCATAACAAGATTTCTTTAGTGAGGCAGCCACTAATTTCTGGTTTTCCTCCGATGAAAGCACTGTCTATTGAAGGCATTCATATATGGTCATAGAGAGTTTTCAAGTAAGTTGTTTCATCATTATTTCAAACATTTCTTTCCAATTGCCACTCTACCACAAAAAGAGCAAACTAGGAACCTGCAATTAACACATGCTTAACTTTAAAACCTGAATAGTGCTGCTAAAGACTGTAGAACTACAGGCACACATAAAGTCCAGCATATGCTTAAGTATTTGCAGCATCAAGGCATACATCAATGCGCAATGCCCCTCACATGAGGTAGGATTTGGCCCGCAGGCTCTTTTTTTCAACCATTTGAACCATTTTCCTTCAACACTTTCCGCCTCCCCTTCCAGCAGTATTTCCCTGCCAGTTTTTAGCACCTAACCAAAGATGCACCTCTTCAAACTCAGCCTCGTAGGTGTCTTGGCTTACTGAGAGAGCTGCTGAAAGCCAGAGACATTACTACCAGGACCCCACTTCGCCGAAAAGCAAACAAAAATAAACCGGGTAGACAGTAAACAAGTCCTGATAAGCAGGCAGCTGAACGCGGCCTACAGAAATGGCAGCTTCAGAAACAGGCCCTGCTGCTTTCCTCTCCCCAGCATGGCGAGGGGCACAGTTGTGCGACTCTCCATGGTGAAATCTAACTGAGCATACACCAGCCCCAGGTGCCCTCGGCCTCCCCTTCCACCCTACCCAATTAAAAAAGAAACCAGGGACGGACACGTCAGTTTGGAAGTGACAACATCACACAAAAGCACTGGAGACAGCGACTGTTGTCTGCTGACCACGACAAGAAGAAAATCCTGAGGAGTTTCCTGAATTCACCTCCTTTCTCATTTGTTTCGCAGACAGCAGCCGGGCCGGGCCGGGTCAGGGCTGCCCCCACGCCCGGCGCGGGGCCCCGGGGCCTACCAGGACGGCACGATAGCAGCGGTGACAGCCCGCAGGCTGCTCCCGCTGGCCGAGGGGGCTGTGCTGGGGCCGCCCGGGCCCGCCGCGAAGGCCCGGGCAGCAGCCGCTCCCTCCTCTCCTGCCATCTCCGTCTCTCGGCAGCCCCGGCCGGTTGCGGCCCGCGCTGGGGCAATTCGCTCCCTTCCCGGGCACC
>JAVKLA010000093.1:33266992-33278664 GCA_034782735.1 Sagittarius serpentarius | reverse complement strand
CGCCACCCCCCGCACGCAGCCAGCCGCGCCGCGGGAAGGCCCGGCCCGGCTCGGCTCGCTCCGCCCGGGGCCGCGCTGGCTTGGCAGGCCGGCAGCGCCGTCCTGCCGCCCGGGCGGGGACGCCGCTGGCCGTGCCCCTGGCACTGTCGATCGAGCCGGGCCGCTTGTGCCGGGTCTGCCCAGGGCAGGGACCCTCTGCCGGCCCCCAGGGTGCGGGCGGTGTGGGACACTGCCGGGGTGGGAGCGGGCAGCGAGCTCGGGGTGCCCGGGGCCAGCCCTCCGCCTCTGCGGCCAACTCCCGGGCAGGGGGGGTGAGGGGGCAGGGGCGCCCACCACCGCTGTCTCCGTGCCCAGAGGCCTGCCATCAGCCTCCGACGAAGGTCTCTGGGTCTACACGTGCTCCTCTGCTTCGTGAGGGCTGGGAGACAGCCGCCTCCACCCGCGCCTGCCAGCATGGCGCAGGTAAGGAGCAGCCCTGGCGTGGGTGGCCAAAGGCCCGGCTGCGGTCTGTCACCAGTCCTCAGGGAAACAATGAAATGCCCATCTCTTCACAAAGCGGCGTAAGAGTGGTAAGCTCAGAAAGTCAGTGACATCTCGTTGCTGCTGGGTGAGAGGCTGGTGGCATGGTCCTGGCTGACTGCGGTCCTTCTGGGGCTGGCAGCGTACCACAGCATGAGAGGGCTTCTTGCAGTGCACGTGTTACCTGTTTCGCTGCTGTGGTTTTTTTCCCCCCAGAGCTTTGAAGGAGACAGGGCTTCATTTCACCTCCAAGCCAAATACTTCAGAGAAAAAGATCATCCCTGCCATTTTCCCATGCCACAGGAAAAGCAGAGGTAAGGTGGGGTTGAGCAGAGGTTATAGATGTAGCCGGTGGGCAGTGTGATGTTTTGGGAACAGCTACAATTCATGGGATAGTGTTTGGCCACTGGGCAAATGGAAGTTGGGGAACAGGATTGATTTGGTGCCGGGGAGGGCAGAGTGAAATGTTGGGAAGGTGACAGACCAGTATGGGAAAGGGAAGAGAACTTGTAGTACCAAATGGAGAAAAACTTGCTCATTAATTTTTGGAGATGAATGAACACCAACTTCCTCATATGCTAGGAGCAAGCAGAGAGAGGCGAATCAAAAGACAGGACAAAACTACTGTTTAACTGCTGTGTTTTAAATTGTGTCATCTGGGAAGTCTGACGATGACTGTTGATCTTGTGGTAAAGTCTTACTAATGTTTCTGCTGTACTGATTGCTGTTACTACCTCCATGCTTTGCAGGCATACAGAGCTAGAGTCCAAGTACTGTATGGAAGTAAACACTAGTTGTATGTGGACACCTTTGCTGAAGTGGCTAAGGAGTAGAGCTAGCTATTTCCTTCTGAAAATCCAGACATACCAAATAACACAGATTTAAAAAGTAATTGCATTTAAAAAAAAAATCTGCTGATTGTGAGTTCGTCAAATTATATTCTATGGATGTTCTTAGGACATGTCCATTTTCTATGTGGGTAGTCATGTGATGAAACATATGTACCATCTCTGCGTTTAGGTAATCATTAACTGGATGGATGCTGCATTTGGAAGGTGCCTATCTTGTGTGATTTAACATCAAAAGTTCTCTTAGACTTTTAAAGCGTGCTCTAGGAGGCAAACCCTTCTTCAGATGAATTTAAGTGGTGTCTACTATAGTTTTGCAATACATCCAGATTATTATTAATAATTATGTATATTTTATATGTAAATACTTATATCCTTATTTATATTAGTATTTTTATATTGTAAGTACAATTCAGGAGCTACATCCAGCCTGCTTACATGGTTTGTATTGCAGGTTTGTATTGCTTTCATTAAAAAAAGAAAAACAAATGACAATTTGTAGGTTTGAATGCAAACATGTTGTCAGCAAGTGGGCTGAGTAGTGATACATTTTTTTCTCCCATCAATGTGAGGGTGTTTACCGTGTTAATAGGGACCTTTCCATTCTCTCACCATAGATACCGTTTTGGAGCCTGTATCCTTTCTGAAGAAAATGTGGATTTAAGGCACACGTGTTTGATTAAGATGTCTAAGAGAACACGATAATTTAAAATGCTCTTTGCAATCCATTTGTTTTTGAAAAAATATCTTTTGGGTGAGCTTGCGCCTTCCAGAACTAACAGAAAAATTATTTCACTGGTGTCAGTGCAAAAGAACTCGGCTGAGGTTACATTTTGTTTGGATACTTCTTGTTCTCATTGGAGATGATTCAAATGGAAGTGACTCAGTTATGGACAGGATACCAATGGCATGTCATATGCAACAATACATCTTCACCTGCTCATGCTTGATGTTGTTTCCACTGAAATAAACATGAGTATTACTATTTATTTTAATACTATTGAGAGCAGAGCTCTGCTGGTTTTGGTTTTTTTTTCTGCAAGATAGTTCTTTTTTTGGGTGGCACATGCAATGAGTTAGTGTTTTGCTTGGATGTGAGTTAAGACACAGCTTGAAAGCGAGGCTATTTTAATTGATAGAGCTTTTGGGAACTAACTTTTCACCTTCTTACAAATTAATGAAATTGTCTAGATTAAATCAATTTAAATGGAGTGAGACAGTGAGATAATGTGCTAGCCTTTCTCTTGGAAAATCTCTCTGCTATTTAGATTGATGGCACCAGGCCAGTCTCTAATGGATGTATTTGTCTATGTTACAGAAGAACTTCCTGCTGTCTGGACTTTTCCTTCAGAGGGGTTGAGGATTTGGAGGTACATTTTTGTACCCAAGATGAAAACATGCTAGTTTATATTCTGCACAGGAATTTGTTGTGTGTAGAACAACCAGATTGACATGTATGTTTTCAGTGACTACTTGGATGAAACAAAGAATTAAATGTTAGTGGCTCAGCATGATCTCTGCTTTTGACGAGGGCTAAAGAGATGTTTAAAATCATCTTTTGATTCTGGGCTTTATTATAGAAAGCAAGTGTTCTGTGCATTGGATACCAAACAGCATACAGTGGGACTGAATCCAAACTATGCTTCTCCCAAGTTTAATCAGTGTCTTATATGTAGTATCACACGTGCTTCTGTTCGCTGTCATTTTCCATCACGAATTTTCTGGTTGTCTGCACTCTCAGCTGTGTGCAATACCTCCCTCCTCGCTGATTCGCTAGTAGCACCATGTAATCAGCTCATGTAGTACTTCTTTAAATTCCATTTTCAAGTATTTCCTGGTCTGTGCATCCTGCTCCACATCTGCACATCTACTCCTGCTGTAGAGACATTCATTTGCCTTCTGATGGGTTACAAACTTCCTAGTCATTAATCTATTGTCTAATTACTTACCTGTCACATCTACAAGTGTCTTTTTACGCCATCACTCATTGCTACTGTTGAAGGCACAATACTGGGCTGGATGGACACATATGCATGCCCAGTAGGCTGTTTCTTATGTTCGTACCTCAGTTACACTGTCTGTACTGCCCTGCTTTAGCTTATATAATGGGTTTTAAAGCAGACCACAAGGAGGTCAGTAGTAAATGTTGTCAGTGAAATGAGACATTTATTTTCCAAACGCATCATGTTTTCCTCAAATGTTTCTATTCCACTGGAAGTGTTATAATCCAGGCTTTCCTCTATAAGTAAATACATGAATGTTCTGCCATACGGTATCTGCAAGTGTTAGCATGTAATAAATTACTGAAATCAGATAAAATACTCTCAAATATGATCAGTTAGAGCTTAGCCAATTTCACTGAAGTCTGTAGGTTAGCAGGACCACAAGTTTACTTGTTCTTGTGGTAGTAGAAGCTGAAGCAAAGAGATTAAGGATAAATAAACTTCTGGGTTTACGCCATATTGCAAATGTAATGACTGCAAGTGTCTGAATGTGGTATAAATAGACATAAAACTGGATTTTGCCCCAAAATATTGGAAAAAAAAAATTGGCCCACCTGCTATAAATTGATTCCCTCAATCATTTGTCTGTGTACTTGCAGAGAGGGAAGTCTAGCAACCAGAATCTGGATGTATTTCTGGGAAGAATGTAGGTGCTTAGCCTGGACCCTACTAAGAGATTTCCGAGTAATTTTCAGATCAGCTCTGACTGCGTTGTTTGTTTTCTAATGCATAATAAGATTTTGTTGTTACTTACATCTTTGGATTTAGGGCTATAATCTGTTCATCCCTAAAATGGAATCAGATAATCTGTTTAATCATAAGCAAAAGCTGATCTTGATAGTCAATATGAGTTATGCAAAATAGTTCAGGCAGTACTACTACGCAAGTATAGAAACTTTCAGCAGATCTCTTTCACATTATTCCACAATTAAAAGTAGGTTTTTGTCGGAGTTTCAATTCAGATATCTTTGTCCTGAGGCATAACTGAAATCTTTCATGGAGTCTGATATGAAATTTGGCATTGTAAAATGTCTTAATTTTGAAGCAAGTGTCTGAAATATTTATGATGCGAGGTACTCAATAGTGGCTTCATGATTCATTTTAAATTATTGATAGCACAATTATCTAGAAAGGCCCAAATACTAGTGTCACAGTGCGCTCCAGTGTTTACTATCCAAAGAGTTATAAGACAAAAGTCCAGTGATGTTTGTCAATGTTTTGTTAGACCTGGAAGGTGGCCAGTAACTCCTGTGAGTTCCTTTCATGGCTTCTTGCTAGGAAGCTGCTCTCACCAGCAGAGTGCACAGGTGACCTGGTTTCATCTGTGGGACACACGGCAGCAAGATTCAGAGAGAATCCCTCATTGCTATTTTTGGGGGAAAAAAATAACCCTATGTATCCTGTGTAGAATGAATTAGTATACCAACTAGTAATGTTACCTCTGGGCTTAACTGCTGCGTGTTACTTGGCTTGTAAAAGCTTTGTTTGCTACAAATGACAGCCCATCATCTTAGCAGTTCACTTGTCCCACTTGGTTCTCAAATGATGTTATTTGAAGCTACAAGACTGGTTTGAGTTTATGAAGACATTAATTTACCTCTGTGGCTATCACATCCCACATGATATTTGCATCTTTGCAACAAGTAAACGCCACTGAATTTAGGAAGGGTCTTGTATTTAAAGACTGGTCCTTCTTGACAACCAGCTGAATTCTTGTGTGGTTTCCAAAGAGGTGAGAGTGACCATGTACATCACCATTGCATTATTTTACCTGTAGGTGAGGGTAGAGGGAGCTATCTGAACACTTCCAGTTAGAATTTCATGCTCAGAAGCTGTACTCTGAGCCAAACTGCATTTCCAGAAAAAGTATGTACAACTTGATCCTTCGTAATTCTTTCTGAGTCATCAGCCCTGTAGGAACGAGCATCTGCGCTTGGATGAAGCCTTTAAGGAACTGAGCTGGAGGCACTACTGACAACGAGCAAAGAAAATGAAGTCTGCAGTAGACCCAGGGTCATCCAGAAATGTTTCTATTGCTTATCCCCGTTCTTTTGCCTCAGGCTGCTTTGGACTAGTTTGACATTCAGTTCTGAAATGCTGAAGTAAGCAGACCTGTGTTTGTAATATGCCTAATGTAATGGAACCTGTTCCTGATTAGATCTTGGAGTGGTGCTGTAATGCACTGTCCTTGATTCCTGCCTGGCAGACCATGTGCCAAGTGAAGTATTTCCATCCATTTAATTTCTCTGGTTTTATGTTCAGAAGCTGTTATCCCCAGTCTCTGGGTCTCCCAGGAATTCCCAGGTGGTGTCGTATTGAGCTGTTATTTGTACTCGGGGTGCTTGATTGCTGCATCAGACATGTGCAGTCTGCGTTTCCTTCTTCCTCTCTAGCAGTAACAACCAGGCAGCAGAAAGCCAATTGTTGTATTTGGCGTTACATGTACAGCATACGCCAAAATTCTGTGTTCAGACATAAAAATCTTGTACTAGCATCGATCAGTTTCCGTGAGCTGTTGCAAAACAATTCATCCCAGTGCTAGATCGTAGCCCGCAGAGGGCAGCCTGACCTCGTGTTTTACTCTAGCAGTGTGCTCAACTGGAGAATTCGGTCATCTGCTGGCATCTCTATCTATCAGTGTGACTTGCTGTGGAATAAACAGCTGAGTGTTGGAGAATTTGCATCAGCCCTCAACTCAAACAGATTCAAAAGCGGACCAAACAAAAAAAAACCCCGCGTGACTAAATTAAACCTTCTGGGTTTTTTTTAAACATATTGAAAGAAAAAAATTGCAAGAGAAAACTCAGCTAGACCTGAGCTTTAAATATCTCACATATACAACAATAAGTTTATTGGTAGATGTCAATAGGCAAGAGAAAGAAGATATCCAGAATATGTGTACCTGAATGTACTGGGCAAGACTAACAGGAAAAGAAAAGTGTTTATCTTTTTTTTCCAGATCTCTTCAGGAATCTTTCAAGATTCGCGTTACTGTTACCATGACTGTAGACTGTGCCTTTGGCTGGTTGGCCCATGTTCCTTCCCAAGTGTGTCCTGAGTCCTTGCGAAACAGCCATCACAATTTCAAGGAGACTTTGTCCAAGGAGATGTGTCTACACACAGCCGTGTGCCTTAGCTGTAAAACAGATCAGTGCCAGATTTGGGATGAGGGGTTGCTATCTTGAATTGGTATGACAAGGAAGACGGCATTCAGTTCCTGAAAAAGAGCCAGTACTTAGTGTCTCTCAAATCAAATTGTGTCCACCAGCTAATTAAGGAATGATCTTGATAGGCTCTGAAGGGAGGCCTGTCCACTTCTGTACTTCTTAGCCAGAGGGCCCTGCAATACAGTGTTCAGAATAGAAAATACATACAAAGAAAATAGTATTTGAGAAATTAAGACAAGCTCAGCAATGTGTGAATTCCAGCAGTACAGGAAGAAACCTAAGTATCTCTTACGATCAGATGTCAGATTACTCACTGATGCACTTTCACATTGATTTAGATAATTTCTTTGTCCCCAAACTTTCTACCTCACGTAAGCGTGGCTGTTCACAGCAGAATGTACACGCTTCTCAGAGTTTGGCTCATTGTAATTGCAACTACAGGTGAATTTTTGCTTCTGATTCCTAAAACTTTCTCCATGTATAGGAGTGCTGAGAGATTTTGACTCTGGTTTACTCGGAATATTCTTTGCTATTCTTGCCATGTTATCCATAAACATCTTTGCTAATGTGAACTTTGACCAAGGAAGTATCTGTCATGTTTTACATTAATAGCATGATGTAAAAGTTAGACTGTGTAAAAATGCTTGCACATTTAACCAACTCTGATTGCATAATTTAATTCAGTCTGGCCACAGCAAATTGTTTAAAGGGTAAAGTAGGGCACAGTTAGGTAATGCCCTTACTTGATGCAGATCTAAAAACTCTAGTTTATAATTAACAACAAAGGCAGTTTGTGGGATTTTCTCTATATCTCCTGAAGGCATGCACTGAATACAAATCTAGGAGAAAAAATTATTTAGGAGTCAAGATTCACAGCTCTTATTCATGGCACATACTTCATATGTGAGCCTGTGAGAACCTGATGCAAACCTGATTAAGTTTCTGACTCTGAGCTCTTTGTTGGGATCTTCCTGCTAACAATACACATATAGGAGTGATGCTGAAGTTCTTCAGCAGTTAACGCTGGCCAACATTTTGCTGATCTTTCCAAACCTGACTCTCAGAAACGAATTTGTCATTTTGGCCCTTGTGTCCTAAGTTCCCACAGATAGGTTAGCCATTTTGGTGCAGGAGCAAGATAGACTAGGTATTAACAGGCTTATATGGGGGCTTTTCTTTAGCTGCCAGGATTGCCTATTTTTCTTGGTTATGTAAACCCTATAGCATTTATGTGATAGCATGATCTTACATACTCTGTGTAAAAATTTTTGCGGTCTTGAGTCCAGTAGTCAGTAGTGACTTAGGATATCATAGGTTCAATGTTACATTTTTTGCCATGAAAGTGCATATACCACAGACAATATGGAGAGTTGAATAACATGAAGAGGATTAAGAAAACTGGTTCTATGCAATGAAAATAAAAGGAAGATGACTTTGGCCTTTGTCTCACTCAGGGGAACTTTCTAACTTTTGGGTTTTTTTTCTTTTTTCCCTTTGTTTGATGGTTAAGTCTCTTTATATATGTATATGTGGAATATTTGGGGAAAAAAAACCTTAAGTAAAGCATTTCTATTAATATTTGCTGTGAGTAATTTAGAGCTCAATTCTCCTTTGAAAGATACAAATGGGAACTTTTCTCGAAAGAGGTTAGTGGGGGCTGCCCTTGAGGCTCACTGAAAGCAGTGAAAGGCCATGTATTTATGTGAATATGCTGTCCATTGCTGACTAATTGCAGGTTCTAGTAAGTCTTACATTGAAAGTAAGAGAGCTGTCTTGCTTTCATGTCATTCATTTCACAGAGAACTATTTATTGTGAGCTTATTAAAATTCTGATTAAACCATAAGACTTAGTAATGCTGTAGATTTTGTTCTTTTCTGGTGTGACTGCTATAGGTCTGATTTCCCTAAGAGAGGAGCCAGTGGAATTATGGTGGAACACATGGTAAAAACTTGTAGAAAACCCCTGTAGTTTCCATCATTCTTCAGCATCCCAGTATCAGTTCAGTGAAAAAATTTAAATAGATTGTTCAGGCCAGTCCTGGCCATCCTTGCCATTTGCTTTGCCCAGAGAAGTTGTTCTTTGAAGCCTACTTCTGTAAGAATTTGTCTGTTGTTCCAATAAAACCCCTAACTTTTGTCACAATGATCTGATTTCAAAAAGAAACATACTGTGTTGTGCAAAGATGGGTATGTTCTGGCTGATGAGTTATCTGCATCAGGCAAAGGTGTAATGCTGACTTCTACCTTCTTTTTCATCCGTGCTAACTCATTCTCCCCTGATTTTCATGAAAAAAATATTATTTACATAGAACTGACAGTATCCTAATTATTTTTAAAACTACTGTCCTACTTCCGTATGTGACAAACTGGTTCAGAAGTGATGAGGGACAAACAATGAGATTATAAACCTCATTTTCCCAAGAATTGATGCTAAAAATATCAATAGTTTATTTCTTCTCTTTGAGGAGGTGGGGAGAGGGTAGGGAGAAGGGCAGGGACTGTAGGGACTGGTACCAGCAAATTGATGGAAAGCCAAAGCACAAAACTTCCAGTGATGTATTGCAGATATACAGTGTATTACAAAGATGGTACAGTGTCTGATGTTAGGTGTCTGAGTCTGTCCAAAAGCTACTGAAAAGCAAAAAGAGAGATTCTCACCCACGTTGCAGTGCAGATCGTGAGTGGGGCAATGTGTTGGCTGTAAGAGTTCAGTAACGGTTAATGTTTTCACATTTCAAACTTGAGGGTTAGCTGGACATTATCATTCTTTTGAGAGTTTTCTGTTTGCGTAAACCCAGTTTACTTAATGGAAGGAAAACTGCATTTTATTTTATATATTCACACAGTGGCTAAGGGACAGAGAATACAGTCCAGTATTTAGGATACTTTTCTGCAAAGATGCAGGTTCTATTCTTTGCTCTGACATAGATTTTCTCTGTGACCTTGGGACAATATACTTAGCTCCTCAAAGGTATTTAGGCATCTGAAAATACTAATAGGGGATTTGAGAACACCTATTGTTTGGTAAAAATATATTAATCTGTTTGGGCACCTCTAAGAAAAATCCGAGGTGCCTGTTTGCATCTCTTAAAGCCCAAATACCTTTAAAAAATGTTGACCTTAGTGGATCTTTTACACCATCTAACTTGAGTTAGAAGTCTAGGCTGGAGAATGTAGGAGGTAGGATCCTGCTTCCCAGCTGACTAATTCAGAAGCCTCAGGTAGATGCCTGAAAGAACACAATGTCAATCACTGCTCCTTAATGGACTTCTAAAGTAGTCAGGAAATTGCTCAGTCAGTCAAACAGCTCAACAGCTTGCTGCTGCTCAAAAGGATCATCTCTTTTCCCTCTGATGGTTCCTCCTCACCCCTTCCTGGCTGTGCAGTTCTGCACTCACCTTCTGTCAGCTCCAGTGTTTATCTGAGCCTTTGGTTTCTTTCTGTATCCTTCTGTATCCTTACCTGGCAGAAAACTAGCCCAGTGCAAGAAAGTGAGCAATTCTTTGCTAATTAACGAGCTAAAGTAGTTCCTTGAGGATGAAACCAGTGGTAATGGTGCTGCAGTGAGGGAAGCAGGAGCGGATGGGTTGGAGTAAGAGAAGAGGGGGCACACAGGCGAGTTATGTGACCACCCCTTGCAGAAGCAGCAGTGAACTCTTGGATTGGTTAGTCCATCTTCTCTGACTCAGCATCTCTTATCTAAGTATCTGAGGCCTTCATCTGTAAAACAGAAATCATGGTGTCTCACTTCTTCTCTGTACCTCCCCTTCCACACTCTTCAGCTTCCTTCCACATTCGCTAGATACTGGCAGGATCTGAGACAGCAACTACAGGAGCTGATTCAGCTGCGCACAGGCAGATTGCCTGGCTGGTACTTGCGGCTGATGAAGACGTGCCCTCCAGAAGTAGGAACTTGAGTTCCCGCTGCAGCTTTTCTCCTTCATTTTATTTTCTCCTCTTAAGTGCTAATTGCTACAAAACTTGTAGGGATGTAGAACTCTTTCTGAATTACACCTTTTATTCAGCTTGAATTGAAATTCTCCATATCCAAACCTGAAAATTCTTGGAGGGGACTTGATGGACAGACAGGAAAATAAAACTCTATCAGCCTCAATTCCTCTGGAAACCCAGCTACAAAGCTCTTTTTAATAAATGAGTGCTGTATCTGATCCATTTTCTCATTCTCTGACCAACATGTTTGTTGAACTTCTCTGCCTTAGAGACTTTACACAGTGAATGGAATAAACTCTTTGTGTTTTATAGAAACCCAAGTTACAAATGCCTTTGCCTTCCTACTTCCTAGCAGTATAAAGAAAGGAAGTCCTTCATTAAAAAGCTGATTTCTGCATGTTCCTGAACCTTCTTTTTGAAGCCATCTATCAAGTATCACACAGGAGAACCCTTGATGGTGCTAGTCAGAAACCCACTGAAGGAAGTGCATAGGAAATGACTCAAAAATACAAAATGCTGTCATACCACATTGACTGAGGAAAACCTTGGCTCTTTTGGACAAGAAGGAAAACTTGAGTTGTTTGCAAGTGGAAACTTCTACTCATTTCAGAAAAGACAGGGAAGGAACTGTTTTTTGAGTGGATGTCAGATCACCTACTCAGGATAAGAACCACTTGAGATTTATATCATTCCTGCTGGGGGATTCAGAAACATTTGCAATGGGCAGGAAAACAGAATGACACAAAGAGAATGATTGAATTGAAGTGTGGGGTACACATGGGGTAATCCATGGCAAATAGAGCTGGATACGACTGAAAGTCATTGCTACGTGCGAGCATGAACACAAATTCAGACAACCATCCAGATGTGCCAATTCATTTTTTGTGCCTGTATCACCCAATGAGAAGTCACGTGTGTGCTGTCCATTCTGCTGCTGCGTCCATGCTTGCTTACACGTACACGCTTGTCATGGTTTAACCCCAGCCAGCAACTCAGCACCACGCAGCTGCTCACTCACTTCCCCCCCACCCGGTGGGATGGGGGAGAGAATCGGGAAAAAGGTAAAGCTTGTGGGTTGAGATAAGAACAGTTTAATAGAACAGAAAGGAAGAAACTAGCAATGGCACTAATAACAACAATAAAGTGACAATAATAATAAAAGGATTGGAATACACAAGACAAGT
>JAVKLA010000093.1:33229432-33265447 GCA_034782735.1 Sagittarius serpentarius | reverse complement strand
CGGCCCGGCCCGGCCCTGTCCGGCGCCGCCGCCCCCCGCATCGGCAGCCGCGGCGCGGAGGGCGCAGGGCGGTGCGGGCCGTGCACCGCCCCCGCCCCAGCTCCGCGGCTCGGCGGCTCCGGGGCTCCTCGCCCGCCTGAGCCATGTCTGCCAGAGGTGGGTCTCCGCCGCGCCGGGGCGGCCGCCGGGCTCCGCGTCCCTGCGAGCGACTTGAGCGCGGGCGGAGGAGCCGCGCTTGACCTTGCCCGCCGTGCCGTGCTGCGGTGCTCGGCGGGCTGCGCTCGGGGGAGGTTGCGCGGGTGGTTTCGGAGAGGGGGGGAGGGGAGGCAGGTGGGAGGGAGGATTCTGCCCCCCCCCCCCCCCCCCCCGCCACCGGCCATCGCCTGGCCGGTACCGTTTCGCGGCTGGGCCGCGGAAGGGGCTCCGGAGCGGGCTGCAGCAAGGCTTGGCGCCGCAGAGCATCCATCCCTTCGGGGACGGGCAGCCAGCCGCACCTGCCGGGCCAGGCGTGCTGGCCCCGCTTCGCCCTTTCCCAGCGCCCGGGGGCGGCTGCGGGGGCCTAGGGAGTTGCGGCGGGTTGGTGCGTTTTCAGTGGTGATGGGGGTGTATGTCGGCAGAGAAAGGAATATGGTGGTGGTGGGGTGGGGGGTCAGAACTCGGTGGTTATTGCCGCTTAGGAAATACAGACTGATTGGTACTGGTGCGTCTGCAAGCGCTAGGGAGGCATCTGGCTTGTCCTGTCATTTGTAAAGCAAGCGCTGCTCTTCGGGTGTGGTGGTAAATCCAATTGTCAGATTATACCTCTGGTGGACATTTGCATCTGGCTTGAAATTTGCATTTTGAAGTTTTACTTCAAATTTGCTTTTGTTTTAATAACGGCCTAAACTTGAATGGCCTTTGTCCTTTGTGTGCATTTGTGCATAGACGCTGACGGCGTGTTTGGTAATGCCGGGCTGGAGACGAACAGATCAACCTCACTGACTGCAGATCCTGGCTTGTCCCAAACTTTTGCTTCCAATATGAGAAACTGATGCAGGTGCGGCCCGAAGACTGGTGCTTTAGGTTTTTTGTTATAGTTGGTACCAATTAAAGGGCTGGAGGCATAAAGTTAAGCATATTCTGAGCGTTGTCATAACAAAGCAGAAATACTTGTAAACATCTCCTGAAGAGAGAAAATTATCTGCACAGTAATGACAAGTAAAAACACTCCTCGGTTATCTCTGAATTGAAAAATACTTTGTAAAAATTACGTATGACAAATTAACAAACCCCTGAAGGTAGAGATATGTCTTATTTGTTAGTCCCTTTATTTCTCTGCATCTTCATGTATTAAATACTGCTCAGCGTGGACCAGCTCTTTCATTTGCTTGGATTCCTGTTGATGTCCAAATGAGCTTCACGCACATGGAAGGCATCGTGTGACTGCTGAAAGATTGTCAGCGTTTTGTGGTTAGGACCATATTACTAAAGCATCACACCCCTTTTACATATAAATAATAAATGGTGTTAGAGCAGCATAATTCTTCGTGGTACAGTAGAATTCTTGCTTTAGGAAGAAATGGACTGTATTGGTCTCCAAAGAATCCATTTCTGGAAGAACACTTAAGTATATTAGCATCAGTGCTGTGCTAAGGCTGCATTAGCACTTGTGGGGAAAATCCAGCAAAGCTTTATAAAATGGATTAGATTTATTGTCTTCAAAGGGATACCTGGATTTGAGGAAGTGACAGAAAAACTTTGCAATTTCAGCTCTGCAGATGGCTCCCCAAAACTGAACCATACAGAATGGAAAGCGAGGGAATGTTTCCCCTGGCCATATTCCCTTTTCCTCCCCCCTCCATCTTTCTTTCCTATTCATCTGCATGAGACATCATGTTTGATGCCTGCTTGATTCTGCTGGAGAGCTGCCTGGAGATGAAGGGCAAATTCTTTCTCAGGCTCTCCTGTGCCATCTTGTTTTTTCAGAGTAATTAATTGGAGGGAGAGAGAGAGACTCCATAGGACTTTAGGGAAGTAGTGAAAAAGATTCATGAAAGAGATTAAGATATTAATTTCTGTCAATACCTGCTTTTTAACAAATGGATTTAATTGGAAAATGTGTGTCTGTGTGAGTAAATATTCAGTACTGACCAAAGGCTATTTGCACGTAAATCTTATTAACCATTTTAAACACTACTGCTGTTAAAAGCTTACATACGAACTTAGTTTTACCCACTTACGTGGTATGATGGGTCTTCATGAGGTTACTCACGAGAATGTAGCTTGAGTAAGAAGGGAGTCTTTAAGGGATTAGGGCTTTGTTCAAATGTCAGATACAGACCCTTTGCTTCATGAAGGCAGATTACCTCATGCATATGCAGCCTTATTAAAACCACCATATCATGAGGGTCTGCATGCTCAGCGAATATCGATTGTTAATATTTTATGTTGTGTTAGCTGTCCAAAAGGTGATCGTTATTATTCTGAATGCATCAGATACTTGGAGCTGTCTGCTTGTTGGTTATATGCCAAGCATAACAAGAATAGCAAAAGAATTAATCATTCACCTGTGCCATTTTTATTACTGAACAGCAGGAGATATTCAAGGGATAGTAAAAACCATCACAATATTATCCGTGCTGAATCTGTGCAGCTCTCTATTCATCTCTTTTGCTCCAGGAGGCAGCATGGTCTAGTGAACTGACTGCAACAGATGACAGAAGGAACTCCTGAAATCCAGCAGGACCTCTGTACTTTTGGACTGTTCCCTCTAACTCTTCTGCTCTAGTTCCCTGTTGCTATTTAACCAAAACTACCCATATAGTCAATGACATTATGACAGATTGTAAGTCAGTAATAAAGTATAACTAGTAACACAAATTCGTGTAATTTTGTCTTAAATGGAACTCCAGATGAAGAGTTTCATACTTCCCTACTTGTACAGTGGAAGTAATGGTAGCTAACTTTTCCAGAGGGGTTGCTGTGAGGACTAGTGGCTCACCTGTTCTTTAAGATGAATTTTCTGAAATATTCCTTTATTTTCTTCTACCCTTCACAGACTAGATTGTTGCAGTCCTTCACACCTGTCCCTCACCTCTTGCTGTTATGAAAGTGTAAGGTCTCTAACATTCTGCTGCTTTCCTCATAGTACAGCTCTAGCAGATGTCTTGAACAAGTGCCAGATGAAGCAGCATAGATGTGTATTCCCAGAAGCTTGAACAAAAAAAACATTTTGGAAATCTGGTGATTGAACTGGAGCTGAAACGAACTTTGAAAATCCCTTTTCACTTCTCTGTCAAGTTGGAGTCCTTCCCAGGGCACTCTTGCAACGTGCTCTGTAGCCTGCTGGGATCAGCGGAGAGCTGCTGTTGACGTCAGACGGGCTTTTCAGTGTTGCAGTTTGCAAAAGGCTTCATATTCTACCTTCAGCTGTTGTTAAGTAGTTGTTATTGGGACTCATACATGACTGAATTTGGGTGTTGGAGTAAGCTTTATAGGTTGTTGCTTACCTAAGGGCTTGTTTGCAAAGAGCTGCAAATTCTCTGGATGAAAGACGTTTTTCTAAAGCCAAGTATAACTGTGACCTACTTGTGCATGTTATCTCAAACTGCTTAAAAACTGTCAAAACTACTTGTTATCATGAAGGTCTGAGTTAATGGAAAAAACAGCTATTTTTAACTATTATAATCTTCAGTTATCCTAGAGCAAACAGGCGCAAGTTGTTGTGTTTGGTATGGTTAAGTATGAAGATCTTTCCTAAAATTTTTTTCTAAATGTTGAAAGAATTAGCATGAGCTGTATTAAGTCCAGTAGGCAACTTCTTCAGGAAAACAAAGGCATGTAAAATAGGAGGTTTATCAATAGTGGTGTCTTTTCAGCCTTTTTTGGGCCATAACAAAAATCACAGAATTTTGATAGAAGCCGGTGTTAAAGAAATATTATTGCTGTCTGATATTAACAGGTTATACTGTGCCACTCTGATGCTGCAAGTGTGGGTGTTGTAGAGAAGGTAATTACATTTTTTTAGCCTACTCAGTAGTCAAAGTAGTAGGGTTGTTTAGCTTAAGGATTTATTTTCTACTACAATTCTTGTCTTTTCCTATTTGATTTTCTAACAAATGTAGATCGAACACTTCTCATTTCAGACAAATAAAACACTGGTGTGAGGGAGGTTTTGTCCTCATTTTACAGGTGAGACAAGAACTGAAATGATTTTTTTCTTTTCCCTGAGTCTTAGAGCCAGGTCAGAACAGGGAAATTTCTGCCTTCTGGGCCTCTTCTCAGGCTCCTCGTTTGTCCATACACAAGTTGATAATAGATTTCTAACAGAAGATGATAGACTTCAGCTCATTAGGTTTTGCTCTGGTAACAGTTCCTTCTTCATCCGCACTGTGCACATCGCGTGATTGATCCATCTTATAGTTGTGAACTTTTGTGTGAGGAAATCACAGACTTTGCAATGAGATATTTACATACTAGATCTTGGACTCCTACATATTCCACCAATAACCTTAATTTTTCTTTTCCAAATTTTCTTGTGCTCCTCAGATAGCTGTAGACGTGGCTGCTGCTGCTGGCAGTGACGGTTTTGGTTGAGGTCTATGCTGACTGGTTTAAAAACTAGCTGCTGGGAGCTTCTGGTCAACGTTTTATTACGGTCTGTGATTTTCACAGTAATCTTGCTCATATCTAAAGGAACCAGCCACTTAAGCGGTGGCAATATAGTCTGCCATATCCTTTCTGAAATCTGTTGCTGTGTTTTTCTGGTTGTTGTCAGAGGTATTTCTTTCAGGCATGTAATAACGTCCCTAATTTGTGGTGTGACTAGTACGTGGCTATCACTGAACGCTCTCAGGCGGAGCGACCTGGAGAGTGGGGCAGCGTGAGCTGGCTGGACATTTCCTTAATATTAGAAATAGAGAATTTTAGCATGTTTAGAGTAGTTAATTATTGTAGCTTCAAATGCTTCCAGTCCTACTGATTTGCACTGTTTTCCTGGGTATAATGCTCCATAGCCTGAAGGAGCATGTTCCTGGCTGGGTTTGGTGCCCTGCAGCGTTACCTGTGTCGGAGCTGTGTGTGCAGTCATGCCGACGCAGCTGTTTCCCACTTTGAATGCCTACACGGTGCAGAATTTGGAACTGGCTCTGAAGATTTTTCTCTCCCCAGCTTTTGTCCTGAATTACTTCAGTATTGATTTCATACTGTTATTTAATAGTATCTGTTTATTTCTTCCAAATACATGTAATGACTTACGGGGTTTTTTTTTCAGTTACTCCTTTTAGGGCTTGAACCTCAGTTTAGTGGCTTAAGTAGCTCAGGATCAGCACCTGGATCATCACTGCAAGCTGTATGTGTTTGTACACAAGAATCAGTAGCTGCAGCCGAATCTTTAGGTCTGGTAGAGGGGGTTTTTTGATGGGGAAGAAGAATATGTTACTGAGGTATCCAACTTAAACGGTAGTATCTGTTTTAAGCTGCTCCTTTTTAAGTTTTGCCTCTTCGTCCTGTCTTTTTTCCCACCTCAACAAAGCTTAGTCTGTGCTGTTTTAACTTTTGTGATTAATGAAAATTAGTCCCAAATGCACGGAAAAAGTTGCATAGACTAATGGCAACAAGAAGAGGAAACTGGGACAATGAGGTAGAATCTATTTTAGATGCATGGCTTTGAAAAGAATTGCACAGAAGGAAAATAAGCATCAGCTTATGGATGGAAAAGCCAGCAAAATTGCTTTTAGTGAAGAACACCAGAACCTCATGTGTTTTGCAGTCTCTGAAAACAATCTTTTGGGGATTTCTTTTTTTTTTTTTTTCCTTTAATAGGTTTGAACTGAGTATTTTGAATTATTTTTAATCTAATCTGTTAGTAAAATGAAAACCACACATGGTTAGTTCATGTGACTGGTGTAGTATTTTTTAGTTTTGCAGTATAAAGGCAGAAACATAGTGGAAAGCAGACTTTGGTCTGTAAGTTCTGAGATCAGCAAATAGCCCCTAATTTTTTTATCACACACTCTTTAGGCTACAATGTCTTTGTAATTAGGTGTTGTTCTTCATTAAAACCCAAAGAAAACTCCTAGGCATTATACAGTAATAGGAGAAAAAAAACTCCGTGTGACACACGTTTTTTTTATATGCTCAGCCCGTATTGTGGCGTGTTTTCAGAAGGAACCTCATTTTTAGAAGCTCAAACGCAAATAAGAGTCCCAATCCTGTAAACATTGTTGAGCATTACATTTGGTATGTTTACCAGTCCCATATGTTATGTAGGGAAATCCTTAATTAGTAAACAAGGTTGGACCAGACAGGCTTCAGCAAGGTGTGCCTGTGATGAAGGAGTCTTTTCCTTTTCCTGTTTCTAAGCTGGAATTAGCGCTTTGGTGAGTCAGTTTGCTCCATGTAAACCATGAAACACGGCCACATCCACAATGCAGTGCCTGCTGTTCATGTGCACACACTGGAGTTAGACTTAAATTCAGTGTGGTGCTGGTTATGTAGAGCTTTAGGGGGAGCTGAATATGAGCTACCTGTCTGAGTACCTGCCCAGTTTCTGGTGTGGATTTTGCAGCCTGCGTTGACTTCTGCGCTCTTGTGAACAGTCTGTTGTGGCCAGTCTCACCAAATGCAGTTGTGGTGATGACTATGGTGTAATTACATAGCCTTGGAGTTACTTCCCCATGGCTAGAAAAGAGAGCACGCGCTTCACATTTATTGAGAACTGTTAACCTGTTCATTTGAGCTCTACGTTTTGAAGTGGAAGGAGGATCTGTTGTCGTCATTGTAAAAAAGACTGATGTGTAAAAAAGTACGAGGAGCCAGGGTGTTTTGTGGCACCAGTATGCTCTCTGCCTTCAGAGAGGAGATGCTGGGGTTTTCCTGCTGTGCTGGTAGGATTACAGTGAGAGATACTCAGGGGTGATGCCGGCTCTGTGCAGCTGTGACTGGGGGGAGCTCTGGGCGGAAGCATGAGACAGGAAACATCCAGAAAACAATGCTCTCAAAGGTGAGGGAAAAGGTTCTCTTTTTCCCTTGTGGTATATTTGCAGTTTCTACTTAGAGGGTGGTGCAAGACAACCCGTCCAAGCCAGCCAGCAAATTGTGAGGTTCTGACTCCCTGAAGCCTTTATACCTTTAGCTCTTTAGGTAGCCTTTAGCCCGTTTTGGAGCGTGCTGAAAAGTGCAGTTTGTGTTGCTGTTCATTGAAGAAGCCAAGGATGTCTTTTTCTATTTCATGCTCATAGGCTTTTTTCTTGGTAACTGGAGCGGCATGGCGCTTAGCAGTGATTCTGTTGGAGACTGGTCAGAGAAGTGAGTGGTCTTATCACAGTGGACTTTACAAGGATGGCACGATAAGAAGTTCTGGTTTACTGCTTCCTTACTAATAAAGCTATTTTATTCTGTTTCTGGAATGGCAAAACAGGTCATGTATTGTCATAGAGCTGGACACATTTTAATCCAAAGTGTGAAGCTGAAACAGTTTCTGTAACATTTTTTTAGTACTTACCAATCTCTTTGCCATACCTGGAACCTCAACTTAATAATTTCTAATGTGCTCTCATTTTAACTACTGTTTCCTCCAATGTAAGTCTTGTATGAGTAAGGACTGGGATTTCACTCAATGAAAGGATTCTACTTTAATTACTGTTATTATAAAACTGATTTTGTTTCCATCGCATCAGGCTCTGTGAGGCATCTTTGATCAGCAGAGAAGTCAGCAAAACTGCTGTTCAAATTACAGTTTCTTTTTAACTAGTGATGAAAGCTTTCAGTTTATTTTTAGCATTAGAAAGTCTGGGAGACAAGCAGGTTAGGTAAGAGCTAAAATCTAGTTAATGATAAAAGGCACATAGCTAAGAGAGTATCATAACAGCTCTGTAAAAGATGCTCCAGCTCTAACTCTCTGTGACCCTACACATATAGAAAATGCAGAACAGTTTATGCCAAAGTACTGGCTTTCTCTGGTGTCCTAGGTTGCCACTTCTGTTAATCTACATTTGCAGAAGAGTCGGCTTCAATAAAGATTGTGTAAGATGAATGAATTTCGTAGAATTAGGGTGTAAAAGAAGAGATGAATTTAGGACTTGCTGTTTCACTAAAGATAATACTGAATACCTTGTTCAGTGGAACAGGAATGTAGTTGAGCCTATGGTCAATAGACAATGTGGAAATCAGTGTTTTTTTCAGAATGAAAACTAAAAGGAGAAAAACCCTTTTTTGCTGAATGAAAGCACACCTGAGTGAAGCACAAATCTAAGCACCTTTAAAATCAGGTTTATTTGCAAAAGGAATTGTGCTGAGTATTATCTGTGAAGTAATATTTTATGCCTGTTAATGAAAGTCAGCATAATGTAAGTATACTAATTTTCTCTGCCAAGGACTTTCTTTATTCCAGCCGGAAGGGTGTGTACATGCATGAACAGGCTGCGCCGAGGTGTGTGTGAATGTCTCTGTTCCACAAAAGGAACTCTGCAGATGTCTTGTTTATAATGAGCAGAGCTGCATTACCTTTCACAGGAATTGTGCCCAGTTTTATTTTTTTAGTCTTAATTTCACCTGTTCTCATTAATATCCTCTGCATATCAATGTAGATACACAAGACAGGATTTCAGTGTTTCTATGGCCTTCTGCTGCTGTTGTATAATTTTCTCTTTTATTGTCCTAGTAAGCCAATAAAACAATTAAATGATAATTAGACAATCCACTAAAAACCTGTTGCGTATGTAAATAAGAAGAGAACTTATTGCAAGAAGACAATGTTGTTATATAATAATGTGGTTATCCAAAACTGTTTATTCTACTTTATGAGCTGGAGATAATCCCAAAATTATCTAGTCCAGACTTTGATCTAAGGAGGAATAATAAAACTTTGATCATTGTTGAATTGGCAGCTGCTATAAAAAGCCTATGTCATATTTCTCTCTTAGTAACACTGGCTAAATCCAAAATAACTGATAAAAGAATTTGGTGATGGAAGCTTAGGGATGCTTTCTGACTTGACCTGAAGTAATCCCTGTCGAAAAATGTCTATAAATATTTTCTTCTATTTTCTATTGCCAGATGTTTTGATATTTGAGATGAATGACAAAAATGTTTTGTGTACTTAGATGTGCAATGCACATTCGGAGTCCGGTGTTTCAGAGGAAGAGGCTCTGGTTAACTGATTATGTTCATACATAATATGATTGATTTACCGTAAAATTCTGATGCCATTTTCTTGCTTTCTATCTTTCTGAAAATGTCATTTAAAATTTAAAAATTTTAAATGGCTAGTGTCTGTGACTGTATTATAGTTACTACAGTGATACCGTATTTCTTTCCATGCTTGCAACATAGTAAGTATTTTCCTACACCTTTGTGTAGGAGACACCGCTGGACAGTGGCAAATTTTTCTAGGTTTAGTGTTTTAAAACTTGAAGGAGAATGTAAAAAAAAAAAAGCCATCTAACCTTCTATTCCTCATAACTGGGATTTTTGAAAATAACAGAATTGTAAGGGTCAACAAAGCTGACAGACTTGTAAAATTTCTTTGGTACTTTTGAATTTCTACGCATAATACATTCAATAAGGAAAATGGCTGAAAACTTAGACTCAAATGGCAGCCGATTTTAGGTTCTTTAATGTATTTTGTGTGTCTACATAGAACATGACCTTAGTCCCTAAGTAATGCAGGGGTTTTTCAAATCTCTGTGGCAGGGATGTTGAGAGGGTCATCTAATGTTTCAAGAGCGAAGTGCCATGAAAGGGCTAGGTATTGTTCTTCCTTCGGCCAGGCTGGCATGGCACTGTGCATTTGGCTTGTTCTGTACAGTTTGTGGTGGTGCGGAAGTTTAGCAGGGCAAGAGTCAGCCTTTCCCTTCTTTTGGTTCGAGTTTTCCTGCTGTCTGGCTCCCTGCTTGATGCAGATAAATCTGCAGATCTAAAGTTTTCTTTAATAACACTGGTCTTGTGTTTTGGGCAGTAAATCCTATTGAGTTAAACATGTTCAAAATTTAGGTTTTGGAGATTTTGTGATTTTTTGCAATAGCGGTGTCCCCTTCTTTCTCTTCTCCTCTGGTGATGGCGTTTGTGGATACCAGGAGTTCTCATTTTTCCTTTCCGCAAGGCACACAGGCCAAGCAAACCAGTACTATAAGATGCACTTTATTCTCTGTCCATTGTTGCCACTCTGTATTTTTCAAATGCAAAAAGACTATGTGCCTGAAGGAGGATTAAGAATCCTACCATCTTGCTATTTATGATGCTCAGGAGGTATTTTTAGTAAAGGTTGTTGGCACGGCTGCCCAAGGGAGTGGCTGAGGGAGGGTAGGTCAGGAGGCAGCCAGCTGAAACTAATGAGTACTATGGAATTGCAGGGAAGGGGTAACCCCAGCAAAGATCCCTTTAGTGGTTGTGTGTGTGAGTATGAAGGTGTGTGTGTACACATAAACAGATGTGGCGTCTGTGTACAGAAAACAAGAAACTATAATCATCTGTGCTTACTGCAGCCATTTGAAAGAGGGGAGGAGATTCATTCATGCTATGTTCCACACAGTTCCTCTTCCTGAACGATTATCAGAGTTACATGAATGGTTTTTATATGATACTCAGTTTCCATAGCTGAACCCACCCTCCAAGTGTGCAGGTCCAGCGAGATCTGTATGTTGCTAATACAGATTATGACTCAGTTTTCTAAGGAAGTAAGGTCGAGATTGAGACTTGTTCTACCCTTGTTAAATTTGCTTCCTACACTTTCCTCTAGAGACTGAGAAATCACGAGAGCAGTGGGTGAAGGAGACAGCGTGTAAAAGCTGTAGAGAGTGGAAGAGGAATAGAAGGGCACCTGAAAATGGTGAGCAAGAGAGACCTATTTAAAGCAGAGTGAGGCAAGAGAGTGTGCGTGGAAATCCTTCTCCAAGCTTGTATAGAGGCAGAACTGACACAGACCAGAACTGGCCCTGAACCCGAAAAAGATTAGAAGAGATAGGAGTAGAGAACATTTGGAGAGTTACAGAAAGGAGTTGTAAGTGTTCTGATGTCAAAAAGCTTTCTGTTTTTATTTCTTTGGTTTTTTGGACGCCCCAAGTAGCCTAGCAGTCAGTCAAGAGGAGCGTGTGCTGGAGTAACTGGCCTTACAATTGCTGCAAATATTTTTGTGATTTTCTGACGGGAGTGGAGGGAAGCACTGGTTTGTAGTCGCCTGAGGAAAAACTCTTAGCTGCCTAAAAACTCTGAACGCGTCACAGACTTATCTAGGAGCTGGTCCTCTGCCAGATCCTATTTTTAAGCAATTGCGTTTCTCTCCCAACTTTATGAAGTTACGCTTCTCTAGCAATATCACACAAGCATAGGGCCTGGAAAGGGAGAGGGGACACGTGTGCAAGCATATGACTTTTCAGGGGAAAAATATAAAGCTAAGTTTGGTGCCATGTTTTTGTGTTTGCATAGCAAAGAGCTGATCTTCAGTGAGACTGAACAGCTCCAGCCCTGTTGTGTTTCCATCCTGCTGAGTGACACAGTCCATGTTGCTACTTAAAAGTGGCGTCTACTGTTTTCCTTGAATACATGGTTAATTCTTTTCTGCTAATGCTTTCTTTGCACTGCAAGTTGATGTTTCAAACAGAAGTATTAAGAGATTTCCTAGGGCAATCAGGAAACCCCATCAGCTGGGGCACGTAAAGAAACTAGAAAGCACAATGCCAACAGAAGTCCTGTGTTAACTCACTGGGAATGGATTAATTATGAGATCAGCTACGATGTCCTTTTGATTTCTGACATGTCTAAAGAGCCTCACAGATGCAGCCAGAACTGATCAAAATGTTTTCATGAATGTAACAAGTAGGTTTTCTGTCACAAAGTACACTTCATGTAAATGGAATTTGGACAACAGAAGGCATAACTGGAAGAGAAAATAAAGTCCACAGGAATCATTGCTGCTACCTAAACACTAGTAATGCTATCAACAGTTCCAGACTTAACAGTTTTAGTCAGAATGTAATTTTCTTCGTGCTGGCAGGAAAGCTCAGTGTTCTCATTTTCTGATTTCCAGCAATAGATGTTACATCAAAAGTGTGGCCAAGGGACCACGTAAAAGTTAGTGTGTCTGAGATTTTTCCAAGTTCTAGGATAAAAAAATGATGTTTTGACAGCAGTATGGGAGAGTGTTGGTCCATTTAAAATGCATATTAGTGTGCCTGCTCAGAATTTCTTTCAAGTGTGCAGGTCTTAGTAAAGCATTCATTGATGTTTCTTCCCCAGTCTGTATTCCAGAAAAAACACTCATCATGAACTAAAATAGTTCTTGACTACTATTAAGTTTCATTTTCTGCCCCACCCTCCTTAATTTCTGTAATGCATAATAATCCAGTAGGAAATCTTTAATTCAGCTTTTCATTCTGTCCAGCATTATTTACTGCTAATACTTACGGGTTCTGTTAGCATGCTACTCTTAGTATGAATAGTTCATCTTGGGAGCACAAACGTTTAGCATCGAATTCATTTTTCACTAGGAACTGGAAGTTAAAAGCCTTTCTAAAATGGTTATTTTCCTGTTTTACGTGTCTTGCAAATGTCAGGCAGTACTGTTGGTTACACTTCAGCGTAGTATTCTGCAGTATCAGAGGGTGAGACACACACAGCAATTTGATCTTTCCCGAGTGCTTCAAAAATTAATTAGCATGCCTTTTATTTCTGATCTGTTTCTTGCCTGAATGAATGACTGTTTAGAAACTGCAGTGCTTATTTTATGGGCAAAAAATATATTGACAAAAAGTCTTTTTGGTAGCGGAGCTCTTTGAAGACAAGCTATACTCTCTTGTGTTGTGTAAATCTGGAATAACTGTGGAGGCCAGCAGACTAATTCCGGATTTGTGGTAATCAGAGAGATGAATTGGTCAGATTTTTGGTAATGATATGAGGTAGAGGAAGACATTGAACAGAGGAGTGGTTGTAGTGACAGTTCATCCTGTCTTGGCATGAAGAGGCACACAGCTTTTTCAAGTCCCTTTGACCAGTAGTATTTTGTAACTTCTAGGGTTCTGTGCTATGGGACATATGGGTTTATTCAGCTGTGTTCAGTCTGAACCCCTGTTTTGGAGACTCATGTTCATTTGTATATGGCAGCAGTACAGAGAGCCTCAATAATATATTGTTATTTAGAAATTTAGATGTTAATGAAGGTAGTTATACTTTGGCACGTGTAAGAGAATGGTAATTGTATATACAGTGATGCTTAGGCTACGTGAAGCTGAGTAAGTATTCCTCCCATTTGAAAGTACAATAGTAGGCATTGTGATCTTTGGGAAATCATTCATCCTGGCAGTTACGAGAGCCTAGGTAAAGCCTCTATTTCATCCACAACCTGCTTTATCTGATCTAGGACATGCTAGATAACATGCTATCCTAGAAGGAAAGTGTGAAAATTACTTTTAGCTGTTTCTAGAGTGTTATGACTTGATGTCAGGTGTAGGTTACTGCAGGGAAGAGAAGTTGTATAAAACTGGAAATTGATCCTACTCTTCATGAGTTCCAGTTCTGTATATTAATCAAAATATCGCTGTCTCTTCCTCTCTCCCTTCCTCCCGCTGGGCTAAACCCTGCTCTGAACTGAGTAGAATTCTCTTGCCATCCTGACAGCCACATTGGAAAACTACTGTAAACATGAGGAACTCTACAAATTGTATGTGCATGTATATAGATGTTTTTATTCAGTTATTCATGATCAGCTGCTGCTGATCGTAATTTCTGGGTTAGCTGAACCACAGGCAAGTGCCCTTTTTTTTTTTGCCTGGTGCATAGTTTGCTTTCTAGTCATGCCCTATCTTCTCTAAAGAAAGTGCACTATCTGAGTATGGTTATTTAGTTTTAATACCTCTTTGGAATAGCCTGTGTGCCAGTAGTGGCATGGAGGTCTTACCCCTAATCTAGAGCACAGTGGCTTTCTGTCTTGGAGGACATAAACGCTGTTGGCAGGATGAAGAGAGCTGAGATGTTGTTCCATAGCTAGGGGCAGAGATTTATTGCGCAGATGACCTTTGCATCTTTTCATTAGCTTTTACAAGGTAATACTTGTAAAAGTGAGCTACAAAAGGGAAGGCAGCATGTTGCATTATGTTTTCTGATGCTGAATTCATGCTCTGTCTTTGATTTCTTCTCTTTTTTCTTTCTTAAAGCGGAGATTTGGCAATCGCTGTTTTTCAATTTATTTGACGTTTGGCCATCTGGAGCTGAGCAGAGCTTTAGTCACACACATTAGCTGTGTTAAGTGGAGCAATGTAGGATCTAGGGGCCAGATTCAACTCTAAAGTAAGCACAGTGGAATTAGCAAAGCTACATCAGGATTGGACTGGGTCTTTCAGGTGGCCATTTGCTATGCAGGTTACTGAGAAATTTCACCTTGTTTTCTCAGCTCTGAGGGAGCTTGGTGTGATACCTGGGATGCTTGTGGTAAATTGCTGGACAAGTAAATGGAAACCAGTAGAATAGTTTCCAGTGCTGTGTTTCTATCCAGGTTAAAGTGAATAATAAGTACTTTTCTCTTGGTAATGCTCTGTAGGGCACTTGGGACCTGGTAATGGCCCAGAGCTAGTGCTTACAGAGCCTATGCTTTTAGACTGCATTTAGGGTGCATCTTATTCTCTAGATATCTCCCCAGGCCCTGCACTGCTGTAGCTCTCTGCCCCAGCTTTTCCAGAAGGGGTGGCTCCAAAAGCAGAAGAGAGTGAATACAGCGTTACTAGGTAGTTGAAGGATTTACTGCTGGTTTGTGTGTTGACTGTGTGTGCTGGGTACAGGGGATGGTATTGGATTCAGTGGACAAGTTCCCTTATATAATGGTATTTGTGTTTTCTTGAAAATGAGGGTGTCAACACCCTTCTGGGCAAAAGTGTATATTCAACAAACGTTATTATTGGTGAGGTTTCCTCCTTCCATGATTGTGATGTCCAGCTTTGTTCTGGGTCACATGAACAGCCCATAACTGTTTTTTGTACCTCCCGTAACAAAGCAGCAATGCGCCTGTGTCTCCAGTCTGTTAACTTTAAAGAAGCTTGTCTTCTTCTCCCTTTTATGTTAGGAACCTGAACCCTTTCATATCAATTGTGTGTTTCAGGTGTATCTCCATGTGAAGAAGACTATTACTTTCACGACACTTTCCCTCTAGTTATAAGTTGGTTTTGTGAGTGTTTTGTTAGGATCAGAAAGAGATTGTTGTGGTGCCTTGAAGGCAGATATCAAGGCCGAGCCTGGTTAGGAGACTGGAAATGGTGCCACGTACAGGAGTATGAACTGTATTGCTGTTGCTGAAGTCCAGGTGTGCAGGAATCAAAGCCTTCTGTTGCTCCAGTCTGCAGATCAGGGGTATGATTGTAAATTGCTATATGACATGACATAACATCTTTAACTGAGATAGTTTGGATAACAGTACAAGGGAAGTCAGAGAGGCTTGAGTTTTAGGAAAGGATCTGTATGTTTTGGTGAATAGGCTGAGCTGAAACCCGTATTACTCCAACTTAATTGTTGTTAGTTCCCAAGCTTCATACGAATTTGGGTATGGCTACTGCTGCCATGGTTATGCTTTTGATGTGGTTTTAGGCAAGCCCCTGAGATTCATTTCAGAATTCCTCTATCCTTTTTGATTGCATTCTTGCAAATTTCTACCCAGTATGCTGCCCAGCCTGTCATTGAGTTCTTCTCCATGTGTGGCACAGCTGGACAGAAAGAAAACCAGCAGGATTATAAATGCATATAGCTTCAGGTGCTATCTTTATTTTGTCAACATGCAGGCTGGCTAATACTTTGTGACTTCCTTTGCTCTTGGCCTTTGGTTTCTCTGCTGAAGACAGCTGCTTACAAATGGCCGTGTTGGTCCTTTTTACAAAGCTTTGAGGATTAACGATTTGAATGCACAATACAGTAGAGGAACTTTGTTAAATCAATGCTCCCTCACTTGGTGATCAAGCCCTTTAATCATTACAATGATTGCCCTAGTGGTTTTCTGCCTTTCCTGATGTCCAGAAGAACAGTTCTAGACTTGACACAAGTGCTTCTATTCTTGTGCAGATGAGCTGAGTCTAACCCGTTGCTGTACTTCCCTTTCAACAGCTCTGAGAAATCTTCAGGCAGATTGTAGAAGCTGATCTGCAAAACTACCTCAGCTGTACTTACACGATTTTCAGATTTGATATAGGAGAAATGGTTAAGAAGTGCAAATTACAGGAGATGAAGTATCACGTAGCCCACATACAGAATCACTCAGTGAGAAAACATGCTTACACTTGTGCTAGTGTTAGTGAAGTTCATTATAAAGCATCTGGTTAGCAGGCATTTCCTGGGACTTCCGTGCACCATCATTAATTTTATTGTCGGAATTCAGACTGGGTGATCGTAGATGCCTTAAAATCAGTGAATTGTGGAATGAAAATAATTCGAGACAGCAGTTGTGGAACATTTTTTGAGCATGACCTCTAACCATCATAGCCATCAGCTGTCACCTGTAAGTTGGTCTATTCTTTTCCTTTGAGTGCAAACTGTCCTGCCATTCTGGTGAACAGAACTGCCTATTGAGGATGTGGGACAAATGAAGTGGCTGAAGGCCTTGTCTGGAAACTTTTAGTCAGTCATGGTCCAAACTCAGACTGGAGTTTGCGGTGTGAAGTGGCCTGTATCACTAGATTTTGGGAATTTTATTTCAGAAGCATTTATTACTTAGTTCTGTCTGCTTCCTAAGTGAGCCTGAATTTGTGGCTTACTAAACACATTTGTAATTTAAAATAGTTGGGTCTTTATAGCAAGTCATTGTTGTTAGTGTGTTTAACAAGAT
This sequence comes from Sagittarius serpentarius, assembly GCA_034782735.1. Taxonomy (NCBI): domain Eukaryota; kingdom Metazoa; phylum Chordata; class Aves; order Accipitriformes; family Sagittariidae; genus Sagittarius; species Sagittarius serpentarius. The sequence continues at coordinate 33,248,673 of JAVKLA010000093.1, read as the reverse complement.
TCAGAGCACCACAATTAAGAAGTTTTGTGTCTGTGTTACCATGGATGTCATTCAGAGCTGGCCCTAGTTCTGTGATGCTCTACTGCTCAGTACAGCCCTACTCAGACTTTCCTCAAAGCTGCAGCTTCTCTTCTACTCTGTGATTCAGCATACCAGGTGTCAATGGTTAGTGTGATCTATGATGGCAGGTGGAGGTCATGATAGAGGACAGGATATAGAAGATGAAGCTATTATGTTCAGGGGGGTTAGAAAGCACAGATGATAGTATAACCTAGTAATGCTGTGTTGTTCCTTCCCTGTTATCTAGTCCAGCATACTAAGCATGTCTCTCATTACCTAATCCGGAGTGGTGCTGTCTCATTTGTGCAAGAAGAACGTTAATGATATTTGGAATAGGCTTAAGTAGGATTTCAGTGTCATGCAGATGTGGGCTAATCCTTTGCATGGGGTTGCAGTCAGCCTTTTATGCAAACACATAGTTAGCCTTTTTGCTCAAATGTAGACAGCTATGAAAATCAACAGTTTTGAATTACAAATACAAGTTCTTTTAAGTCCACTTGGTAGCCCAGGGAGCATCGCAGTGTCTCTAACATGCTGTCCTGAAAAGATGCAACAGGCATTTACCACAGCATTTCATGATGCAAATCTATTTCTAGTTAGCTGTCATGTGATTATAGAGAAAAGAGAGACGTTTTTTTCTTTGAACAGGGTAAGTTAAAAGACAAAATCAAGTTTTCCAGCTTTACTGCTTTAAAAGTAAATATCATCAGGAAAATCTCTGTAGATGTATTTTTGCTCTTACTCGCCCAGTCATAAATTGATATACCAGGTGATTGACTTGGAGGAGAAAAAAGTACAGGACAACTTACAACCAGAGGCTCGTATCGAGGCTACATTAGGGAGCAAAATAGAGCAGGTTTAAAGCTGTGTTTGGATGACCTTCAAATCCCATCTGTGGGTTTCTTTTTAGCTTCAAGTTTCAAATGTCAGCTGCAAGTAGATCATTGCACCAGAAACACTTAGGCAATAAAAGATCAAGGATGTCCTTTCTTTGCATTTCTTTTAGAGGAGAGGGAACTGTGTTGCCTCATTAGGAACTGCTGTCTGCGTGTAGACTGATGTCTGCGGGAGGAATTGGGAAATCTTGCACGCTGGGTTGATGCATTAATCAAGGGGGAAAATGGGAATATTTCCACTAGGTAAAACAAAAACATTAAAAATTCACCATGTTAACATATTATAAAACTGCTTCAGTCTGGGGTTTGGGTTTTATGCCATGAGGCATGAATATCCATGGCTAAGAGCTGTAAAGATTTAGAGTGGGGGAACAAAGCCAAAACACTACGAGGGTATAGTTAAGTACATTCAGTCAGCGCTATGATCTCTTGCCTCCTTGAACTACAGAATTTTCAACAAATCCAAAAGGCGGGCTGAAGGGAGAACCCCCCCCACCCATCTCCCATTTTAGTTGTGGGCTTGCCTCTTGTGCTTTCATTGCTTACGTGAAAGAAATGGGGATAAAGGAGAAGTATAAGCAAGGCACTGTTATTTTAGAAGCAAAACCTTAGGTCAGAGGTTTCTGTTGGCCAGGATGATCCTTGAGTCCAGTAAAAACATACTGAGCCTTAGCTGCCTCCAAGAGGCATTTGGCAGAACTGAAGGATTGCTCAGAGAACTAAGAAGCTGCTCTGAATTGCTGTAAAAGCTTCAGGAGCTTTAATTGTTACCACTGATGTCATTCAAGCCTGATTCCCACTGGAACTTCCTCTGTGTTAATTATGGTCCTGAGGATGATAACTTGGCAAATGCAGCTGCAGCATTGCTTTTGCGTCAGTTAATTAATCATCCAGGCTGGACTGGAGAGAAGATGTGTTTCTTTACTCTCATTATAAACAGCTGTAGAGAAATGGAAAGGTTTTGATGACTGAAAGTCCCTTTTCAGCTGTGTTACAGTGTGAGGGCTGTGGGATCCTAATACTAGTGTGCAGTTCTCATATGTTCATGTTTTCAAAGGCATAGTGGTGCTTTTTCCCGAAAAGGAAATAGGAAGCCCATCAAACTACAAAAGCAGCTCATCTTTGACTCTTCAGTACAGCTGTAAGAAAAAGCTTTATAAATGAAATTTATCCAGCTTTAATAATTTTTTTTGTAATGACTTTCACAGGTGAAGGAGACATCATATTAGGAATAAATGGAAGATACTCGGAGTGGCTTTCTTAGGCAGATGAAGAGAGATTACTTCTGGGATGGCTTTGGGAATAGCTTGCATGCTCTGGTGATGTTGATTTCACTGTAGGGTTACTAGTCTTTCCTTAGTGCCGCTTGCTGACCTGCTGCTTGAAGCAATGCAAACATCTGAATAATACAACTCATACTATTCCCTAGCAAAGCCTCAGCTGTAAGAACGTGGCCTTCAAAGTGACCTCTGTCAGTTTGCCCCTGCAATGATCTGACTGTCTTTTTATCTGGTCCTGTTAATTATAGGGAATATTTATGGAATTTGCTGTCTGAGGTGCAAGCTGTAGCATCTGAACGTTATTTCAGCTAAACTTTGAAGCTAATGAAGTGACATGTATTTACATTGCTGAACTGGGTCACTCTTTTTCTTTGTGAAATTTGATTCTGAACACGCTTGGGAGCAGAAGTAACACTTTTCCAACACCATTCATTATTTGGTTGTTTAGGCAGATAAAAGCCTCAAGCCGCTTTGTGTAACGTGCCTCACAGATCCTCATGTTAGCTTTTCCTAAGGCAAAAATAACTTCCAGAAATGTCCATAGAGATGAGAAATGATCATTTTGGAGCTTGTAAATTAAACTAACTGCACTGAAGACATGTTCTTTGCATGTGGTGAGAGGAAACAGTGATAAATATGATGACATATTCATAGCGATAAAGATATCCTACAATCTGTAATTATGTTCTTCCTAGTTTGTTAATTAACTGATTACCATGGCATTTTTGCAGAGAGGGGTGGGCTGTGTTTTATTAGTAGGGCACTACAGAGTTTGGTTTGTGTCCAGTAATTTTTCAGGACAGGCTTGTGGCTAAAATAGCAGTCTATATTGTCTGTCCTTGGGACACCTGACTCTGGAGTGACCTTCCTGTTATTACCTAGGAAAACCTCTTGCAGTGCCCCATGCTTGGAGTATTCCCCAGGATTTACATAATCATGCTACAGATGACCTGCCTTTGTAGTGATAAATTAAAATAAAAAGTGACCTGGCATCTTGCCTTGTAGGGTGCTGAGGTATCTGCTAGAAGGGCCCTGGTATCTGCTGTTGCAAAACCAGTAAGATTTTAGAAATCTGTATTAAGTTCAGGCTTCCAAAAAGGTGTTGGGGACAGCTGGTGCTGCATTTCAGGAGCCTCTTGTAATCCAGAGCTAACTCAGGAATGATCCGTTTGCAGCTGTATTGCTTTAGATGTGACTTTCCTTCAAAACAGTAAGTGTAATTTCACTGTTTTAAGATGGACATGATCAAGGTCAAGATCCTAAAAATAAAAAAAAAAAAAAGAATTTCCAAACTATTATCCCTTCTTTGATACTAATCTCATCTATGAAGACAGTGATTTTCTCAGTACTATCTTTGTTTGTTTGCATCCAGTTTAGGTCACATGCAGTGAAATTGTACTTTATGACTGAAGGAAACGTGCTGCTCTTGGCCACACTCATAGGGTCACAGGGATTTTGACAGTGATACGTGAGAGAGCACTTGCCCAGCAGATGAAGAGGCTGAAGATACATACAGTGTGAAAATGCTGCACAGATTCCTTCCTTTTGAGTGCTCAGGCCACCTCATGAGCCTACGGCTGGGTATGCTCCGTGGTGGTCCTTTGCCTGAGCAGTGTGTGGAACCATCGGTCATGGCCAAAAGCGTGCTGCCAATCGTGTCTTTATTCCTACAGTTGTTTTTTTTTTCTTTCAGGGTTTTTTTCCACTTGCTGTACCCTAGTAGTGAGGATTGATCATAAAAAGCTTTTCCTTTTGCTCGCTTCTTTTAATCTTTTATTGTAGGCTACTTTATGGTGTCGTGTGATTCCCTGCATTAAAGTCTGAAAACGTCAGTTGCTGAATGGAGAAATAGTTTTAGTCATGAGATTAACAATTACTGGCTTTTTTAAAGTTCTGGATTTTGATTATCAGAAATATACTTACCGTGAAAAGTTTGCCTCGGGCATTTAAGAATTTATTGCAGAAAATTGGGGAGGAATAATACCATTTTGCTAGTGGCACAACGTTTCATTTCTGAGGGAGAACAAACTTTTTTTGAAATATGATTTCAGCTCATTTAAATCCGTTAAAGCCATTCCCCCCTCCTCCCCTTTAAAACTGTAGAGATTCCCTTTAACACTGGTTGTGTTGAGCTGACCTATCTAAAGCAAGCGTTTAGTTTGGGAAATTCTTCTTTGAGGAAACTGACATTGATATATTGACACATGACTGAGGTGGCATTTACTGTGTCTGGTCTGAATGGTTGCTGAGGAATAAAAAGTGTCATTCATCCCAAAAGATATATGACAAGGCTGATGATAAATTAATGTTCATAGGTACTTTTTAATGTTAATTGGAGAGAAAGCTTTGATGATCTAGTGTGGAGGATGTGCTTATCTTTCGGGTATCTTATCTACCTTATCTGATAGATAAGGTGAATCTTGCTCTAAAAAAAATGCTTTGTATTATGTGAAGCCCAGCAAGGCTGGGGTAAATGATGGGCATTGTGCCGAGCACCATTTACATGCTGTGCAAGACCAGTGCCTGAGGACTTGCTAATCTAAATAGACAGCAGAAACAGAGAAGCAGTTTGTAGCCTTTATTTATTTACTTATATTTATTAATAAAGCAAGCCATTTAAAGCTCTTTCAATAATTTGGTCTTTGATAAGCTGTTGTAAAGGAGCTGGACTGGCAGGCAAATTGCTGAGAGTTCTTCAGAGAAGCACAAATAAACCCAGTTCATCAAATGGATTAACCATGACTTGTATTATAGGTGCACGTAAGATGTTGAAAAATGAGTGACAGACCCTGAATCAATTTAATAAAAAAATTGACTTTGCGTGGCAGAGTAGTGGATTCCTAAGTTGCGGTTAAAGGGAGACCTGCCGTTTTTCAGGGAGCGCTGTTAACCAGAGGCACGTGGCGGTGGTGGGCTGCCTTAGGAGGGTTGTGAGGTAAGACGTGAATGCCTGTCTAGCACGTTTTTAACTTTGGCCCTTACAGCCTGCTACATAGAGAATCCACGTAGAAACAGCATTTTAAATCAATTTCTTGACTTTATTCAGATCAGAATGTGGAAATAAAGCTGCACCTTGCATGACTTTAGCTCTGAGGTACCTACTCATCTTTAGCAAAGCAGTAAGAATCACAAGACTTAGAAAATCAGTCTCAAATATATTTTCCACAAAAACTGAAGCGGACGCATGGAGGCCGTTTGCCATCCTCAGACGGTGGCCACAAATTCAGGTCACTTCGGAACGCAAGCACCGAGGCGGTCAAGTTCTTCAGTATGACCCGGCCGCCCGCAGGACGGCGAGAGGAAGGTACCTCAGAGCTGGCTGCCTGGCAGACCGGCCTTCCTCGGGCAGAACGAACTTCTGCTGGGCCCGGCGGAGAAGTTAACGCCGGGATTGACGACCGGCTCCTGGCAGGGACGTCCCCCCCCCCCGCCGCCCACGGGCTCTGACGGCGGCTGACGGAGCCCATCGGCCACCCCGCGGACTGCCGCAGGCCGGCTGTGGGAAGCCCCTTCCCTTCGGCGGGCAGGCGGTGGCGGGGGAGGGGGGCGGCGCCTGGGGCGGGCTGCGGCGCCCCCTGCGGGCGGGAGGCCGGCGGCGGGCCGGGCTCGGAAGGCGGCGCGGGGTCGGGAGGGGCCTCGGTCCCTTCCCCTTGTTGGGGAAGGGGCCCGGTGCGGGGACCGGGTGGTGGTCGGCCCTCCTTGGGGGCCGTGATGCTGTTCGGTGACCAGGCAAGTAGCTGTGCCGTGCCCACACCTGGGGAAGAAGGTGGGAGGCGCGCCGGTGGTGTGAGCGGCTCTCCAGGCAGCACTCTGACCCCTGAGCTTCCCTCTCGGCTTTCCTGCGGGGCCCCACCATTGTGTTCTCTGTGGCCAAGTAGTTCTCTGCTTTTTGTTGGCGTTCAGCTCACACATCCCTTTTTTGCATAACCTCTTGTTCTTCCCTTGTAGTCAGTTCCTCGTTCACCTGTAATTTTCCCGTCTTCTCCGAATATGCTCATCTTCTCCTTTTTGGCGCTGTATGAAATGGTGCTGTATAAAATGCTATTGCTGAACTATGTATACTGAATTTTCCTCACCTAAAAATAATTATCTGAAAAGATACTGGGGTACAGGCTGTTTTTTATAAACTCCATCCAAAAAGATTGCATGTTTAGATCAGAAAACCAGGTTTAGAATTGTTTGGATCTCTGTTTTGTGTTTCTTAACCACAGCTGTGATGTTTGGTCTTGCATATTCTTATGATATGCCTCTAATTGAATAGATTATTAATGGTTTTTTCCTAAGTTGATTTTTATATGCTAGTCCCTTCATTGTTCTAAAATCATTGGGTTCTCCTGATTTGAGCACATACACTGAATGTAACGTGCCCCGGGTTTGGTGGGAATTTCCCATTTTGTACCTGTATCCTACTCAGCTTTCTTCCTGTGTTGCTTGTATGTTCAGCACGGGATGTTATTGAAAGTTGAGGTGAAGGGATTGTTTAGATACTAGACTACACGTACTGACCTCTCAGAGTGTTAGACCAAACTTTCTGACTGCTCTTTGCTGGTTCTCTCTCTGGTTACTTTGAGTAGTCAGTCGTTCATGGTTGAGTGTTTACCTGGGTAAGCATGGAGCCTGCCCACATCAGATTTTTTTCACCCTAGCTTTCATTGCAGACAGTTTTTGCATGTTTGTATTGAATCTCAGCCTCCTCTGTGTCAGTCTGCAAGGCTTTTGGATCTCTGGAAGACTGTAAGTAGTTCTCAGTTCACCAGATTTGGACTTGTGACAGTAACTAGTTGCAGTCCTATGGTTGTATTTTCACTCACTTTAATCACCTTGCTTTCATGCTGTTCTAGTGTGTAAACAGCTTACCCCTTGGGAACAAATGAACGTCTTTGCTGGCAGTTTGTTTGTAGATACTGATCTGATTGGCATTAGCCATCTCGGAACTCCTGTCAGATGGTTTTGCATTCTTAGCTATAAAATGGGTTTGAATGAGAGAAAGGTGAAATGACTTATGGCTGCTGCCAGACGTTCTTGTGTCCAAAGGAACTTGCTGCCTGTAGTTCAGTTTCTGAAGTCTGTTGGAGCTGCGTCTGCAGGTGGCCTAGCCCTGGAGCTGGTAAGCTTTGGTCTTTTTTGACTCCAGACATCATAGCATTGTAACTGCACTGTGTGACCTCCTTGGGGCACCTCCATCCTTCCAGGTGATGACTCTGGAATTACAGGCTTCACCTGTAAAAGAAACAGGCAAGTCAGGTCTTCTAGCAATAGGTCGATTTTATTTCACAGTGTAGTAGGTGTCAGGAGAAATTCTAGGCTTTACGGATCTTTGCCCAGTGTTTCACAAGTTGAGTCTTGGAGTGGGGAATCCACATACCAGATAATTTTTCAGTTGTGCTCCCTTTCTGACTCTCCCAACTCCTTTAATCACTTTTCATTTCCCTTGGCAAAGAGGGTCAGTGTCCTAGGGTGGGAGTCATTTTCTACAGCATCTGTGTTTCTTCCCAGTTAACACTGAAGTGTCAGGGGTGGGTAGTCTGCTTGTCTGGGCTAGCCTGGTACCCTCACCCTTTCCCTCAGTTGTGAAACTGCACATGCTTCCAGGGGAGAGAGTAAGGAAACTGCAGTGAACCTAAACCAAAACACTGGCACTGTGCTGGACTTCCCTGTCCTTTACCCATTGAGTTGGGCTTTCCTTTGCTGAAATAGAACTGAGATAACAGATAATGTCATTCTGAGGCAATAGGGTGGGGAGGGTATCAAGGTACTTGCATCTCTGTTGCTGTAGTGGTATTTTTTTTCCTTGTTATAGTTCCTTTTTCCTGTTGCTATTCTTTAGTGTAATAAATGCAGCTGGTCTTCAAATAGAAGAGAAAAATGTTCACAGTGTTTCAATAAATAATTTAAAACAATTACAGGTTTTATTTGGATCTGTGTGCATCCTGTTTCTACTGCTTGTGGCAGAGAGTAGTGTGAGAGGGATTGCTAAAATAACTTATGTTGCTTTTTCTGTTGTCAGTGTGAGCTGGCGACCTGCTGGGGTCCTTTCTCCTATGTCCTCAGTTCTGTGTTACAGGAGAGAAGCAAGCAGTATTTTTTTTTGGATCTCTCAGTTTGGTTAAACACTGGCATGGATGGTATCCCTTTTCTCTGTCTTGCAGCCATTTGACAGTAACTTGTTCTTTTATTCCTCTCAGCAGTGCGGTCTGGAAATCTCCAACTGATTTGTTCTATTTTCCTGCCAGTGAGCAATTTCAGTGACAGTAAGGGAGCAGGTCCCTCTTTGTTTTGGGTAGAGAAACTTAAACTGCAAGACAGTTTCACGGTAATACGTTACATAATACTGCGCAAAGCAAAAAGTAATTAATGTGGAGGTGGAAAAGATACCCTTACTGCTCAGCGCAAAGCCGGCTTGCCTTTCCGACAAAGATAGTTACCTCCTACCTCTTCATTTCCATGAGAGGCTCTCTCATAATCCCAAAGATAAGAAAAAATAATTGGAAAATTGTCTTTAATCTTTAGCAGAATCTGTCAATACATGCAAAAGGTTGAGGCTACATTATTCTGTCACCTAAGCTGCTTATTATTTGGAAACAGTGAGAAAATAAACAAGTGAAAAAAGACCCAGTGACCCCTCCTCAAAGCTGCAGAATTCTGCATTTTTCATCAGACCAGCCACATTCTCACCTCATGCTGCACTGGAGAATATCTGAAGTAACCGTGTGAAACTACTGAATTTTCCCAGTACGGCTAAAATCACAGTGTCACAGTGTATGGAACTTAGGAAACTTCAGTCTGTCTAGCTGCGGTTACTATTGAGTTACCATTATTATTGCAGAAGCTAAACAGATGAAGCTCTCCTGAAGATGTTCCCTGCCCACAAAATGATAGGACTGCTCAGTTTTCTCTATTATACCCTTTCTTAAGTGGCCCTTCATAAAGATTTGTTTTGCAGCAGTCTCAAGTTATATGAGGCTATGATAACAAGAACAGAGTCTGGTTAAACCTCCTAACTGATGCTCATCTGATTTAGACAATGCATAATCATAGATTAAAAATACCCTGAGCTTGGTTACATCCTAAAAATACTCTTCAAAGTTCTTAGCAGCTGTTACTAGAAATAGTTTACTATTGGCTAGGAGGTACAGTAGAAGCTGAAAATATAAAGACTAAGTTTCTTTTTTTCTCTTAAATAGTCATCATGACTTGAATAGTCTGTGTTCAGATTAGTATCTTTCAAGCACTTGCTCTTCTTAGGCTGCTTGTAAGGACTGATGGGACAAGTGAAAGGGGGTAGGGAATGTGGCATGTAAAAAGTACTGTTCATTTGTATTGGTTGGTGATGCAGGTTTTCCTGGAATATTTTGCGGTTCTGATTACTTCATCCTAAGCTAGAGAGAGTTCAGAAAAGGGAGACTAACATGATCTATGCTGGAAACACATGATGAAAGACTAACCCCCCCTAGGATTATTGTCTTAGGCTCCATTCTTCATCCTCCTTCTGTGTCATATCAGTAGCTAAAATTATAAATGGTATAGAAGAGATAGATAAGGGCCATCTCTTCTCTCTTAACAAAAATATCAGGGCATTCAGTTAAATACAAATCATGGGAAAACTGTAGAGGGGAAAAATGAGAGTGCTTGGTTAGACTTTGAAATTCATTGCAACAGGCTTTTGATGAAATCGAGAAAGTAATGAAACAAAGAAAGAAATGGAGTCTGAGACTAATCTATACAAATGCCTAGTTTTACTGACATTGAAAATTGTTGGTTCTGAAGTCCTGAGTATACGGTGAGGGGGTTATGCTTACACACTATTTTAAGAGCATTGCCAGACTGAAGAAAGCAAGGGAAGGTGCTATAGTTGTATTTGGTATTGCTTTTTTTTTTTTCCTAAAGTTAAGAATATGTGCCAGCTAACAGTTTTTAGATGCCTGTACCATGACCAGCCCTGGGCATGGCACCTGTGCTTCTAGGACTGTTGAAATCTGAGCTGCATTTCTTTCTGAAATAAATCCTCAGAGATGCAGTTGATCAGGCCAGTACTTTTTCTGCAGATTGCCAATCTATATTATCCCCTTGAGCGATCTTCATATTAGCTTTCTTTGTGGAACCCTGAAAACTATGTAACTGTCTGCATCACAAGAAGTGCAGTCCTAGGAATGTGTTTGTCTGCAGAAACACTTTCTGTGTCCTTTTAAAAATTTAGAGAATTGTCACTAGAGTGTTAACATCAGCGCAGTATTTTTTTTGTCTGAAAAATTCTGTATGTCCTTCGCTTTTCTTTTTAAAGTTTGAGGCTTTGCTTTTCATTGTAAGAACTTACTTTAAAATCCAGAAAAGCTATGTATTATGTATTTATATAGTATGTACTTTTTTCAGAACAGTTTCTTTCTTCTGTGATCGTTCCCCCAAGACCAAATTAGTGTGTATATTTTGTAAATGTCACTCTTACACGATTTTTGCCTTGTGACACACCTTTTCAAATGTGTTATGCTCTTCACGGGTGTGCGTGTTCTGAACACAAATGCAGTTTACTGGTAGACATCCTATAATTCTCTCAGCTGCCAACTTTCTAAATTCACTAAAATAAACTGTATTTTGTGGAAGTCTTGGCAGAAAGGGCCTTTTGTATACAATGAAAACAGATGATGGCAAGCATGCTAATCACCTTAAAGAACATATTGCTCAGGCAGTGATTTTGGGGTATTCTGAAGGAGTAGCAGCATTAATCTTGTTACCGCCTTCAAATCACATTCACCTTTTGCCTGTGGGAAAGCTGCTTCTGTTTGCAGAGCATAGACATGTTGTGGCCACATGTGGACATGAATGTGGCATACTTCGCATCTGGATCTAAGTGGCTGAATGTGCTGTTAAACGCCTGCTGTACTGCACTCTACGGGCAGCTGCATTTACCCAGTGATTCCTATTTGTGCAGGGGCTGGAGGCGTGACGGCACTGCATAGAAACAGGGTGCACAGGCTAGGAGCTTATCAGCTGAAGGCTTGTATGCCTCCTGGCACTTGCTGGCAATCTGAAGTGTGTCTTGGCAATTGGTGAATTCTTCAGTCCCCTCCTATGTCTCCTTTCTCTTTCAGTGCGATGGGGAAGGTATGCTTCAAGCTACGTGAGACCTTTAACTCACATCTTCCAGGATCAGGAGGCTCGGCAAGCCCACCTTTGGTAGCTGCTGGTACTTTGAAATAGCGGTGCCTTCGTTCTGTTAGTAGCATTTAAGAGTTTTCCATGTAGGGATTCTAAGCTTCCATATGCCGTCAAATTGAAAATCAACTGCAAGCTTAGAATAAGAAAATACAAAGTGTATTTCAGAACTTATATGTTCCTCTAGAGGTTAAATCTTCATGGAATTATGCTGTGTGAAACTTAGGTTTAGAAACTTCCTTTTAGCTACTGATCTGTACATGGGATGTTATTTGCATCCTACGTCAGATAATTGAAGTTGCTAATACTAGAGGTGAAATGAACAGGCTTGAAAATGTTGACCTACCTTTGATTTTGGAAGTAATTTTTATGAATCTAAGGGACCTAGAATTACAGACATGTAAAGCAGACATGCATTTTCCATAATCTCTTATTGGCCTTTGATAGAAGGGAGAAGAGAAGAATGTTTTTTTCCCCAGACTATTCCTGATGCAGAATTATTTATGTATTCTTTTCATTCCTCTTCCCTGAACACTGCCCAGTGTTCTGGTTGATTTTGTTTGTTTTATTTACTTATATATAAATTATAACTATGGTTAGATTGCCATACTGTTCCAGCCCAGAGAAAGCTGCCTTTAGTGGCAGATAATGCCAAAAGATGACTTCACTGCTAGCAAAATATTGGTAAGATTTGGGGGACTTTTCAAATAATTAGTTAAGTTTGTAATACTCTCTGGGATTCATTTGAGTGAAAGACTATAAACATTACGTCTGCTGTTTGTATCTATTTTTTCTCATTGCAGTTTGTTTCTAACTTTGCAACAGAGTAGAAGCTTCATGAGAGCTGGGACCATGGCAGACATGCCTCATTACAAGTAGCTGCAATTCTCTGACTTGATGTTCTGAATAATTGTTCTCTAAAGTATATTAACGTTAGGTAATCAATAATATCTTATCTGTTCCTATTTTTAAAAATCTTGAGATTCTGTTCTTTAAACCATTGTGTTTTATTTCATATTCAAATGAGAGTAAGAAGATTACCTTCTTTATTTTTGCAGCTGCATGCAAATGAATAGTATTTCCTTTACCAGTTATAAAAGGGATTTGGCAAAAGGCAGACTGTAAAGTAGCTGCGTGGTTAGGTGACAGATGAGACTGACATTAGGAAGATATTTTATTTTTTAAATTCTTTTTTTGTTTTAAACCTTGTGTCACTTATGCCCGCTTTATTTTTGGCTTCTGAGTAATCATCAAAGTCATAAATGAAAGAGGCCTAAACTTTTCTGGACTCTTTACAGCGTGGACTCCATAGCTGTACAAAACTTATGACAAAAAACCCCCTATCTTTTAAAGAGCGTAAGCTTCCCCCAGTACTTTTTTAACTGTAACTGCAGTAATTTTCTTCCATTTTGAAAGTTCAAAAGCCTGTGAGTTGTGAAAATTATGTGTCTAATAATTGTCTTTTTGTTTTGAAAGCTATACTGTGTTACTGCAGTATAAAAACCAAACAGGAGCAGACACCTACGTTTTACTATACAATCAGGTTTTAAAAAGTCACAGAAGCAGCCAAGGTAAAACCTTACAATTCATATAGGAGAAACAGTGCATAAATAGGCAAATAGATGGGGTCAGCTAAGGAACAGAAAACCGGAAAGACTTAGGAATATTCCCCTGCCTCTCGTCTGTTTGGTTACATTAGGCAAATATTGCTTACGTGGCTTTGTGTCTGTAGTGCTTATGTTATTGTATCTTGTCTAGAAAATTCATCTGATGAGTGAAGATGTACAACTTTAATGCTAGATTTATAAGACTTCACTTTCTGTTGTTAGAATTCCCTTGCTGTTGCCCCACGGAGTTCCCAGGATGCCTGTAACAGGGAGGAGGATTAGACAGTTGTCAGGAGCACTTTTCTTCATTTCAGAACAACTGACTTGTCATTGTTGATGACTCTGACTTCTCTCTCTCATTTAAAAAAAAAAATTGGTGTCTTTTTAATTAAAAGAAATGCAACTTGCTTTAATCCATCGCTACTGAAGCATACAGCTGCTATCAAGTGTGTAGCACTAATATATGTATAATTGTATAGCATGGGACTGAGAGAATATGTATAAGCCTGTGTGTATTTTCTGCAAAGATTTTCGGGTATTTTGCAGGATTTAGATTTTAATATTGAAAGCTGCTTTGAACAAATTTGGGTACTCTGGTAGTTGGATACTGCAGTAACAGGGCTATATGAAGTTGTGAGGGAGTAGAGAAGAGAGTGACACTTTACAAATGAAAAAGCTGGAGTACTGAAGAGTTTAAGTAAATACTTGCAAATTATATTTCTGTCTGTATGTGAGGTTTTTGCCTTGAATTTTGATTTAACTGAAATGGAATGGTGGGGGTGGGTCTTTTCTGTCCCTTAAAAAAACCCTTGAAAAACACTTGGCTAATTTTTTTTAGGATGCCTACTAAATTTAGGTACCATAGTTTTTGGGTGCCTATTTCAGTTAGTTAGAATTTGATTTTTGAGAGGTGACACGCAGACCGTCTTTAATCAGGTAAAGCAAGAGATTCAGTAATTTGCCTGGAAATTCTGTTTTCCGTTTCTGTTGGCATCCCCATCTTGTTCCTTTACCACACTGCATTACCTGTTTTAAGCAATATCAGGGACAGCCTCAGAAATATGAATATGGTGTTATATTTGGTATGCTTTCCAGGCAGACTTCTCATCCAGTCCTATATAAACATTCATTTACAGAAAGGAAATAGTTTCAACCAAACGCTTTAAAGAAGTATGGACTGTGTATATGGATCTGTCAACTTTTTTTCTAAATAAATAATTCCTATTCAACTGAAACTGTCTCTCAGAAATATCCTAAGATGAATCTGTATCCCTGAGCAGGGTTACTTACCAGCTTTACCTGAACACTTGATGAATACTGATAAGGTGAAAGGAGGAGCAACATCACATATGTTTTCCTTAATGCAGACACACCTGCCAGTCTCTCTTTTTGCCAGTGATGGTGATAAGTACAACTGAGTTTGAATTTGAAACTGATAGTAGCAGTAGCACTTAGAGCAGCTTTTAGAATTTGAGACTTACTAGCAAATTACTGATGCAAGAGAGTGGAGGAAAATAAAACTTACCGTTTTCTCTTGAGGCCTCATCATGACAAATAGACTTTCGTTTCCGCAGGCTTGCTTCTTTCCCTCCTTGTTTAGTCTTTTCAAGAGCAGAAAGTTACTGTAAAGTACTGGAGTACCAAAGCCAGTGAGTCTGGAAGCAGTACTTCTAACAAGTGATTGCCTGCCCATTGACAAGGCTAGAGATACACTAGAATAATAAACAGATGTGATAGGGGAAGGAAGACATAAAATTCACTCTGCTACAGAGAATACATTACTCTGAGCTTTTTGGTTTTAGCTCTCACCAGTAAACTGCTGCGAGTAGGGAATATGATGGATGCTTGGCCTGTCGATGACACTGACATTGGATATTTCTCAATTATACTTTAAAAATTTTAGATATGTTTGTCTTCTGTTCTCTGTGAATCTCTTCTATCATAGCTCTCATCACCACATTGCTTCTCATGCCATTTTTGTAATGTAAGGCAGTGTCAGACTTGACTCATCCTCAAACAAGCTTGGGCAAAGGTGAAAGGGGATGGCTGCCTGGACTTCTGCGGGGTGCAGCCTTCTCCCTGTGTCAGGGCTGAGATGGCATTGCAGCGTTTCAGTGAGCTCATTGGGAAGGTGCTGTCTGATACCATGTGAAGTCAAGATTCTGACTGCACTCAAGTTCCTGAAACCATTTCAGCAATCCCAGATCAAATGTTAATGAGGTAGTTATTATTTGTTTTCCTAATCCACATATAACTGCTTCCTATATTTTAGGTGTATCACTGAATAGTTCACTTTATAGATATGGTAGGCTCTGGTTACTTGGTTATGGTACTTCCACTTCTTGTTTCAGTCTTGCAAGAAATTGTTGTATTCCATGTACGGGACAGCTTCTAGTCCTAAGCATTACAATTTGCTTATACATTTATTGCATACACCAGTTCATTTCCTGTTGTTTTGTTACAGTTTTACTGATATAAGTCATCCCACGCAAGACTGTCTTCCTTGAACTTGTCTACATTAGGCTATGGATTCAAATGCATGCAGGTAGAACGCTCAGCAAAGTGATAGGTCAACCTCTTTTCATGCCTGCTTTTCCTTCCTGGTCTATCTTCAGGATTTTTTTGTCTTGAAGGGGATAGGAGTACCTGCATCTTTCTGAGAGTCAGTATTTGACCTCTTTTCATTCTGTGACAAAATGTAGATGGACAGTGAAACAGAGAAAAAGTTGTTCATGGTTAAAAGTAATTCTTTCAGTCATACCATGAAGTTCATAGGCTTCAGACAATCTGCTGTGGTCTCAGGGTATGGATTTACCCTCAAGCAGCACTCTCCTGCTAATGCATTTGCAAGTCCTATCTGGCAGGTTCTCTGAATGTGAAACCCCTCCTGCTCACCAAAGTGGGAGTTCTGCGTATTGGGACTTTGTATCAGCCTACTTCATTTTCCACTGAATGTTTTAAAGTTGTTTGAATTCTTTGGGACAAATGGTGCTGCATGTGTAATTCAGAGGACAGTGTGGATGGCTGGCATGCGTTCTGTAATGCAGCATAAAAGTTTGGCTGTTCCTCCTTCCTCTCCTGCATGAGTGTTACATAAGAACTTTCAGGAAACCCACAATTAAAGAAGACAAAGCACTCTTAAGGTTTTACAGGTTTTTGTTAGTCTTAGTGTTAGACCTAAGGCAAGTAAAAACAGCCATTGTTTTCCAGTGCATACGCATTTTAACGCGCGAGAGATAGAAATGATGTGCCCAGGATTCCTCAAAAAGTCTGACAGAGGTGGGGTTTAAGCTCCGACATCTTGGATGCCATTGCAGGCTTTTCGTTATGACCTCCTTCTTGTTGTTCCAAGCTTCACTCTTGCTGCCTTTCCGCTCAGAGCTATGTACTGGTAATATTGGCACTTCCACAGCAACGCATAGTGAGGTAATGATAAAGACACAGAGAGGGAATCACAGTCACCCCCTCACGCTTAAAGACCACACTCAGGCAGGCAGGCATGTTGCAAACCCATAGTAATTTAAATAAGTGGCAAGATAAGGACAAATTCTCCTGGGTTTATGCTATTTCAAGTTTCACTGACGGTACAGCTCAGTCTCTGGGGTCCCAAAGGTTTACGCGCATCTGATTTCAAAGTAACTGGTGAAGCCTGCAGTTAACACACTACCACCAGGCTGATTTTTCTTTAGGAAGTCAGCGTCGCACTGATTTGATCAGTGCAATGCTGCTCAACTTCTCCAGTGCTCACTGCTTTACAGATGCATAGGGGATAAATACAGATTCTTGGCACGTATAAGCAAGCTACTCTTCCAATTAGGCAAAAAGATTGTCTGACTAATTCTGTTCTTTTAGCAGTGCTGTAAGAGAGTAGAAGGTGACTTAAGAATTGTCGTCCTAGGGAAGATGTGGTATTTGAGAAAGTGGAGAACACTGCTTACAGCTTGTTGTGGAAAATGTTAGGAAGATGCTTAGCAAGTAGCATGAGTTTCTTCTCAGCTTGTTTTGCCTCCCATCTGTCTGCTTGACTTTGTTCCACCCTGCAAATGTAACTTCCTTGCATTGTCAACTGGTGAAAAGGGTGTTTGAAGGAAATGGTTCATAAAAACTTCATTAAAGGTTTAGGGGGAAATGGCAAGAGCAGTAAATCTGTCAAAACTGGTTGTTCCTGTCCCCAAATGATGCAGCTGGCAACCCTGGTTATAAGGAAAAGTCTCGGTGCTCAGGGACTGCTACCCAGTTCTTGAGCCTATTTCCAGCTCTGAAGACTTCTGTAAAATGCAGGCTGTTTTGATTCATTTGCTTTGAGCTCCTTCTGTAGTCTCTGTATATAGTCTGCACTTGAAGCTGAGGGCTGTCAAGTGCAGCTCAAATCACAGTTGGCATCATCCGCAGCATTCAGCTGTGTTTGCCTTTGGAGTGAGGCCTGACAGATGCATAAGATTTGGTTTTGCTGCTTTTTCTGATGTGAAGGCATGGGACCCTGTCACTTCTGAGACCTTATGTTCGTTGTCCCCCACTGAGCTCCAGCTACAACCTAACTTTTTCAGGGGACTAGGGTGGGAGGAAGGCTGCACCTAGCTATTGCTGGGGTTGCTCTTCTGGAGTAGACAAGGCTTTTGCTGCCAAGTGTTCGTGGGGAATACTCAACAATTCCCACTTTTTCTGTAATGCTGTAGTTGCAGATGGTACCTGGGCATGCTGTCCCACATGTATCAGTATAGTCACTAAGACAAAACCAGCTCTGGTAATGGGATTAGGAGATAGTGAAGTTGGATGACAGAAGGATTTTAGATATGACAGATTCATCAGTTGTTTGCTCCTGTCGTTGGCCTGAGACTTTCTTGGGGAGTTGCAAGGGCACAGAAACTTTTGTGGATATCAGAGCCCTAGAGAAGAAGCTAGAATATATGAATGGAACAATGGAACTGTTGTGTCCAAGCAACCCAGTGGCAATGTGTGACTTCCAGGTATTACTAGGATATTTTCCCTTTATCCAAAACATTTGAGTTTTACAGCCATGGTTACTTTGGTGTTAGAAACAAGAATATAACAGCCTTGTGCAAGAAGATGTTATCTTACAGGTGGCTCACAGCGTAATGACCAGGAAGTTAATGCAGGAATGTTTGTTTCTTTCCATTTGTTGTCCAGTCTCACAGTTCGACACAGTCTGATGGAGAGACATAGGAACACTTAATCCAAATTAAATAAAGAAGTGAATTCAGAGTTGCAGGGGCTCTCATCTTAATTTATTCTTGTAATGAGCTAACTGAAATTGATTAAGGTCTCTCTTGCTTATGAACGAGAGTGTCCACAAAAGGCTTTAAAGTAGTTTCTGTAATCCATTTCAAAAGTTAATTTGCATTTATTTTCTGAAATGTCTGCAGGCAGAAAGCCCATTACAGTCTGGGTGTAAAGACTGCAAGCACTCAAAAATAAATCTACGTGGCTACATGTCCTCAGTGCCACAGTAGGTAATTATTATAAAGAGAGAGACACTGCAGTATCCCAGTGGGTTGCAGGCAGCACAGTATTAGACCACAGTGCCGTGTCCTCGATGTCCAAGTCTCTCCTCTGTGTGAAACCGCTGCCTTGAGCCTGCATCAGGGACTAAGGACTCCTCCTAAATCTGATAAATTTTACCTACCTCCTACTCCCAGTGCAGTAATTTACATTTGCTTTACCCTGGCTCTGATGTATGCCACCTTCACCCACAGCTGAGAGAGCAAGTCTTTAAACACTTTTTCCAACACTTAAGCCAGAATTATTCTGTGGTTCAGCTGCTGGGTGAGACTAATGCCAGGTTCCCCAAGGAACGAATGCACCACCTGGCTGATGAGCTCCAGTTGTCTGGCTCTGCGCCTTGAGGGCTTCCTGTACTGCCAGATCTTGCCAGTTAGTCCCAGCGTGTAATTTTTTGTTGTTGCTGCTGTTCTTACTAGTGACTCAGCCAAGGTGGTTTTGAAAAAGCAGTAACTCCCTTTTAAATTCAGGAAGGCTGTGAAAAACGAGGAAAGGATGGGTACATGGGAACTGCTCTGAGCTCTTTGTAAAGTTCCCTCTAAATTACAGCTGGAATATCACTCTTATGCTGTGCCTGTGCCACTCTGCCACATGGAAGAATTGTTTGAGAATATTCTGACATGCTCCTTTCTCTGCCAGTTGAAGTAGGATTGACGTGCGGAAAACAGACTCCACAATCTAAGAGATTGTAAAGTAGGTATGTTTATTACAGCGCCGGGCAACACGGG